>CM042141.1:108458004-108835504 GCA_023376005.1 Doryteuthis pealeii | reverse complement strand
TCATGTGCAAGGTGCGAACATAATTTTCTTTATGTCAATAAATGGCTCATGTAGAATGCTGGTATCAGCAGCTTTGATGTCAAATCTTAGCGCCCAATTCCTCTTCACCCAAGGCTTCTCTCAAGCTCTACTGCCCCACACTGGGATTTCAGTTGAATGAGGCACTGTACGTATAGCTGATGGTAGACTAGGATACTCAAGTTTACATTTGTTTTTCTTGTTATATGGTGCAGTTTTCATTAAACAAAACTAACAGTTTGTGCAATTATATTTTGGCCCTCACCAAATCATAGGTACCAAATGTTAACTTATCACGTTCCTTTGATCCACATCCGTAAATTATCAACACACTGCTTTCGTATCTTGTAAGGGACGCAAGACTTGTCTTAATTGACTCGTTTTAATTCAAAATATGCAAAATAGGCTAGCTTCAAAAATGCATTGATGTTTGTTTTTTGACTGGAAATTAACCTAGTAACCAGATCTGAATAATTCTTTTCCATTTTCAATAAAACAATCAACACAATCAGTTGACCAGTCCTATTACTTACAGACAAACAATACAATTGTGCATATTTTGGGAGTAAGCTGTAGAGAAGAAAAAACTTGTCGTGGTAGAAGAAAACTGATTGCAGTTTTGAAATCAACATGCCAATATTAGTCTAAATCAAATGAAAAATCAAACTCACCAGAAATTATGTCCAAAATTGTTCCCCGGTGTTATCTACTCACGTAAATTCATATCTATCTATCCTAGTCTATCCATATCTATCTACATATCTACCTATCACATAAATTCCTATCTACCCCAGTCTATATCTATCTATCTATCTATCTATCCCTGGAAATTCATATCTAATTATCTCAGTCTATTTATATCTATCTAACTATTTATCTATCTATCTATCTAATTATATATCTATCTTCTCCAGGAAAATCATATCTATCTATCCCAGTCTATTTATATCTATCTGTCCCTGCAAATTCATATCTAAGTCTATTCATATCTATCTATCTATCTATCTTCCCACCGCCCTGTCGGCCGCGATGTTATAATGCACCGACTGCACCTCTGCAGAGGGGTAAGACTCCCCTAATGGGGCTACCTGTTGGTCGTGGGTGGCGACCCGTGATGCTTAAGGATAGAACCCAGGTGGATAAGCAGTTCATATCTTGCAATACTCCACTTTGACCCTATCTTAGGTTAGACAGGTGGTTGGAGAGGCCCTCTCCGATCAATCGGCTGGTCACGTCAAGCCCTAGCACCTATATGATTTTCTCAACCCTATTGCTCTTATGGCAAGCGCCAACCCCTTTTTATTATATGGGTGCTAGAAGGCCGTGACTGAGGGTCTACATGTCCTGGGAATGACGTTGAACTCTATCTGATGGTGAGGTTCCAGTTTTGGAGGTTTGGGGAATGTGGAGCACCCCTTCATCACCATTGCTCCCTGGTCCACTCTGACCAGGAGTGGTAGTACCTGTTAGGGTCCCATCTATGGGTTAAATAGAAAAATGTATTTATAAAAAAATTGTATTATCCATTAAGAATTGATTTATTTCAAAACTTTATCGGCATTAAATGATCCACTGAGGTTGATATGCCGTAAAACAAAACAAAACAAAACAAAACCAAATTATCTTCCTAGTAAATTCATACCTATCAATTCCAGTCTATTCATATATATCTCTACCTTTCCCAGTAAATTTATATCTAAGTGTATTTATATCTATCTGTCTATTTTCTAAAGTAAATTCATATCTATCTATCCCTGCAAATTCATACCCATCTATTTTCAGTCTATCCATATCTATCTATCTTCTCTTGTAAATTCATATCTATCTATTCTAGTCTATTCATATCCATCTAAGTTTTTTGTAACCAATCTTTGTTGTTTTTTCATGGAACATGTTGTTGTTACATGTTATGTATATTAAACATTCATATGTGCCTTGCTCGTGCGACTTAATTGTTTGTCTTTCCTGGCCGAATGTTCAGTGTTAGTGAATATATGGATGCACTAACAGGACATAGTGTTGGTTATAAACTAATACCTACTATTATTATTACATTGAATAACCCACGAAGATTGATATGCCATTAAACAAGGTTTAACACAAAACAATGTAATAGAATTAGGTTGGTTGTTTTTTTTTTTTTGGGGGGGGGGGTATTTAATGCCGAATTAAGTCATTTTTTATAAACAAAGGACTCAGGGTGCTTACAGTACCTGTCATTGCTTAAGTGATTACCCTATAAGTATTGAATAGGCTTATCGCTGCTTAACTTCGGTTATCTAACTGGATAAGTATGTCTAGTTACCAGATAGTCATGTTACCCTTTCCTTAGGACAGGCTGTAAAATCATATACAAAAATATATTGATCGCTAGTCACAACGTTATCTGTACATTCTAGAAACGCTGACCCAGTTACCGAAAATGATTTTGACCTCAGGGGTGAGGCGTTTAATTAGATAAATGAACAACAATACTTTTATTTCTTGATCAAGATTTTATTAGGCTAGCCCATATCTTATTCGCCGCGCGGATGAGAATCAACCTCGCAGAAGCGCGTCTATTCTGCTTCAGTGTCAGGTTGAAACTAAAATCTAAACTAACTAATCACGTGACGCGCGAGATTCGCGCCTTTGGGGGACAAGGTTACCAACAGTCCTGGTGATTTTTCACTGGCCCCTGTTTTAGGGAGAGATCAGTAAGGCCCGGGGACGTGATCAGGATAAGGCGTGACGACACGTAAGCCGACAACAACAGAGCAGGAGTTAGATTTGGACCACCAAAAATGAGATGAAATTTGGCTAGATAGAAGCTAAGGACAATTTTGTAGAAGACCTCTCACACTCCCTACCTTTCATTTTAAAAGGATCCACCGACGAATAAAGTTGACATCGAAAAGAAATTTCTGTGGTTCGTTTCATTTCAATTGAGTTTTTTTTTTTTTTTTTTATTGCCCTACTAATACAGAACTAGGTCAAAATTGTGTTACTAAAATCAGTATAAACCTTCCTCTTGTGAGTTTGAACGCCTATTAAAAAAATGTTATACCTTGTAAAAAATTGAAAGAAAAAAATGACTAATAAAGTAAAATTCAATCTATTTTTAAAACAATGGGCCTAACCACAATAAAAGTTGCAGATTAAGATTTTTTTTAATTTATCAAAGTTTTATTGTCATATCCACAAATCATGACCTTTTATATCCACATATGACCTTTTAACACGAAATAGCAGCAAAACAGTTTTTATTTTGTTTTTGTTTGTTTGTTTGTTTTTCATTTGATTATTTATTTCATCCTGTTCTGAAACAAAATGCTAAAAGTATTTTTGCAAGATTAACTTAATCTTTAGGTCAGCACATCTAAATAAGGGATAAATACAAGGTTTATGACTAAAAAGGAATCTATAAGTAACTTGTTATGGATTTTCAACAGCTGTGCTCTATCACAGAAGCATTGCTTTTCCTTGGGGGTGGGGGGGGCATTGCAATTTCATTATTCTGCTTTTCAAAAAGAGACAAAATTTGTTCCATTGTAATAATTTTCTTTTTCAAATTTTTGAAGAATTGGCAATTATCTAGGAAGCGGTTTATTTGTCCAGAAACAAAAAACAAAAAGTAAAGCCGAGTGTTTCGTGGGGGTAGCAACATCCCCGGCCTGTGAAAAGAGAGCCGTTCTAAGCACAGAGAAGAAAAGGGGACAACATATATTTTGATAACAGCCCGCACACTCAGTATGCGATCTGTACGCTTTACTCCTGATAAAACGTCTGGGTACGGGGTCTGTTAACTACCACTGGCTTCAATAATTCAGTTTCTTTTTTAAAGGTCCAGTCGATTTTAAAGTAACCACGTTACACACGTCTTCTTAGTAAGATGCCAATCCTAAAACCTGTTACATAATTATTAGATACCTAATATTTATGGCAATAGTGTAGAAATCAAAATGGCCGTTATAAGCTACAGCCCACGGCCTTGAAGGATGAGTGACAAGGCTTGACCTCACTCTCACCTTGCCTTCCGGGGATAAATCGTGAGAACCGGAAGGCATAGAAGACCCTGTCTTCCGGTTTAAGGATAGTAAGTAAGTAAGTCAGTTAGAAGGTAGGAGCGAGCTCGAAGGGGTAAGTCACGTTATACACGCGGTCCCTCATCTGCGCAGACTGTCTGGTTGGGGATTTAAAAATAAAGTAAGATCAAAGCAAATCGGAGTCTTGTGTTATTACCTCTAAAAACTAACAATGACACAGGGCTTCTGATAAAGATAAATCCCCAATAGAAGACCAGACCCGAAGTCCCCAAGAAAGTCCAGACCTTAGAAGAGAACAGACCAAGATAGACGATCAGAATAGCAAAGCCGGCCAGAAGAAAATACGACCAGAAGTAAGAAGTAAGAATGTGTATACAACAAACCCATACGGTACAATCTTCTTCTTCTTGGTACCGTGACTACAGTAAACTTTTACATGACCCTGTTTTTCTGTACCTAGAAGAAGAAAAAAACACGAAAAAAACATGTGCAATGTTTTTTTCGTGTTTTTTTGTTTCATTGAAAACCGATATTATTTTCACTTCAAAGTTTCAATATGAATTACCATGGTAACTTTAATGAATTAATCAATGGAATTCTACCACCCTCGACACACAGGATGGTGGATGGGACGGACATTTGAGGAGATATTGATTTATAGGCGACAGGTCAAAGGTCATAACAACCAAAGCTGATATGAGCGTTTGTTTATTGACTAGGGTGCTACAGAGAAGCAGATAACCCCGATGGAAGAAGAAACATCTCGATATGAAAGAACTCCGAAAGAACAACTCGCGATGGACGATGAAATGTGGAGCAGAGAGAACTATGATTGAAGAGGAAGATGGTAAGTTGGATTTTACGGCACATCAACCCTTGTTAGGTTATCTTATGCCGAAAACATTTTGTTTTATTCATTCTGTTTGGTACTCAATTTTTTTAACTTTTTTAACGCATATTTAACTCATTTTTTGATCTATTTAACACACAGATGGAACCTTAACAGGTATTACCACTCCGGTTCAGAGTGGACCTGGGAGTATACCCAGAGCTCCAGAATTAAAACTTCAACATTAGATGCAGTTTAACGTCATACCCTCAGGCACTGCCTTCTAGCTCATATAGAATAAAAGGGTTTGTGGTTGCCATAAGAGCAATATGGCCGGGACAATAATATAGGTACTAGAGCTTGACGTGACAAGCCGCTTGATCGGGGGGGGGCTCTCCGACCGTTCGTCTGGCCTAAGAGCCAAAGTAGAATATTGCAAGTCATGGATTGCTGGGCCACTAGGATTCCATCTTTAAGCAACACGTGTCACCACCTACAGCCAATAGGTGGTCCCATTAGGGGATTTTACCCTTTTGCAGAGGTGCAGTCGGCATATTCTACAGCCCCTGGGCGGAGTAGTAAGAACTTAAGAAACAGTATAGAATAGAATGAAATTAGCGCATGACACAACGGCTGAATACTGATGCTTCGGCGTTGTCAAGTTATGGTTGTTGGTTGGTTGATTGAGTTTAACGGCATATCAACCCGTCTGGGGTTATGTCATGCCTAACGGTTAGGAAGTAATATATGTTGTGTATTTATAATTATACTTTTTTAGCAATTGGTTTTAACAATGTGTTAGCACCATTGGGGATCATGTTGTATGGTACTGATTAGGTTCTTGGCTATATTATATGGTATAATTTTATTTCCCTCAAAAAGGACAGAATGTCCTCCATGTTGACATTTTCAAACAGACCTTTCATATTGTTTGCTTTAAAATAACGGTTTCTGATGTGAGCAAAAACCTGCATTCCATGAATAAGTGTCTAACGGTCAAAGGTGTTTGACATGTATCACCCTGTAGTTGTTGTTCTTGTTTGAGTATATAGGAGTGCGTTAGTCTTGTGTGACCAATGCGTAATCGGGACACGATGACTTGTTCCTTTCTAGATTTTCTTAAAGCTGGTCTCCAGTCTCCCAAATTGGATTTGATTAATGGTGTAAAAATAAAACTCACCTGCGCTTGAATTCTACTCTTTTATTCTTAAGGTTGCTTTCTTTATGAAGCATAGTGTATAGATGACACGCGCACGCGGGTACGTATACTTACTCTCCTTTTTTATTTTTTTAAAAACTTTTTTATGACATTTTTTGTAAAACCTGGGAAACTTCTACAAATGGTAACTAATAACCTTTTAAGAAAAAATCACCAAATTAGATACAGTAAATGTGTCCTTGATTTTTATCATTTATATATATTATATATATATATATATATATATATATATATATAACACCAATCAGACGACGGATGTGGGTATTTATGTCTTATCAGTACCTTGTTAAAATTGTATCTGTCTGTTGTGGGATTTTTCCGACTTTTAAAATGGAACTTTCAAATGACATTAATTGGCTATTTTAGCCTGAAGCTGGAATTACTGAGGTTTGCCGAAGTTTACCGAGGGTCGCCGGGGATTGCCGAGGATTGCCAAAGGTTGTTGAAACTGAGTTGTATTTACCAATCCCTCTACATGAACAAGATGTGACACAAGGTCTATTTTTAAGCGGGTATTAATAAGTTTGAATTCTCCTAGGTTAAAGAGCCCAATCTCACCTACTATTTTCCCATATTGTTTGATGCATACCTTTTCCAAGGGTATTTGCGCTATGTGAAATCCTACCATCCTCGTTCAGGTTTTGAACTCGTGTTGCTGACAATAATTATTACACCACGGATACCTCCATCTGAGTTCCTCATTTCTTCAGGACAAGTTATGAAAAAGCAGAAAGTCGGAGATTATTATTTTGAGTTGTTCACTTCAGCGTTAGCTGATTGTCTTTCACTGGAGTCTGAGTGACAACAAGTCACCTCAGGTCTCCAGTACTCTTCTGAGTATTCTAGCCGATTCCCAGTGGATCACCTTCCCAACCCAGTCGTGCCTAGCTTTGTATTCTCGTTGTCTTAGTTTGCTACATGCACTTAATACATGGTTTATTGTCTCATCTCTGTCACCACACACTCTACATTTGCTGTTCAGTTATGTCTTATCAATGTTTCCTTTGATATAATTTGTTCTTATGGCATTGTTTATTATTATTATTATTATTATTATTATTATTATTATTATTACTACTAACTACTAATAATAATAATAATAATAATAATAATAATAATAATGCCAAACGACAAATCGAAGAGGTTGCACATGGAAAGACTTGGACATGGTTAAGAAAAGGAAACCTCAAAAGAGAAACAGAATCATTAATAATTGCTGCACAAAATAATGCCATAAGGACAAACTATATAATAGCGAAAATTGATAGGACCCAACAAAATAGTAAATGTAGACTTTGCGGTAATAGAGATGAGACTGTAAACCATATACTCTGCGAATGTAGCAAACTAGCACAACGAGAATACAAAACTAGACACGACTGGGTTGGAAAGGTGATCCATTGGGAATTATGCAAAAAATTAAATTTTTACCACACAACAAAATGGTATATGCATAAACCAGAATCAGTTCTCGAGAACAAAACGCATAAAATTCTCTGGGACTTTGAAATAAAAACGGATCACCTTATCCCAGCAAGAAGACCAGACCTAGTGTTGATAAACAAAAAAGAAAGAACTTGTCAACTGGCGGATTTTGCAGTGCCAGCAGATCACAGGGTGAAGCTGAAGGAAAATGAAAAAAATGGACAAATATATGGACCTTGCCAGAGAACTGAAAAAGTTATGGAACATGAAAGTGAAAGTGATACCAATTGTGGTTGGTGCACTTGGAACGGTCCCTAAAGGATTGGAAAAGGGTTTGGAAAGTTTGGATATCAAAGGAAGGATTGAAACCATTCAGAACACTGCACTGCTGCAATCTGCCAGAATACTCAGAAGAGTCCTGGAGACCTGAGGAGACTTGCTGTAACTCAGACTCCAGTGAAAGACCATCAGCTAACACTGATGTGAAAACTCAAAAGGAGTAAATAATAATAATAATAATAATAATAATAATAATAATAATAATAATAATAATAATCCAGACCTAGTGTTCATTAAAAAAAAAAAAAGAGAACGTGCCAACTGGTGGACTTTACGGTTCCAGCATATCACAGGGTGAAGCTAAAAGAAAACAAAAAGATGGACAAATACTTGGACCTTGCCAGAGAATTGAAAAAGCTGTGGAATATGGGGGTGAAAGTGATACCAATTGTAGTTGGTGCACTTGGAACCATCCCCCAAAAAATTGGAAAAAAGACTGGAGGATCTGGAAATCAGAGGAAGAATTGAGACCATCCAGACTACTGCATCACTGCAATCGGCTAGAATACTCAGAAGAGTCCTGGAGACCCGAGGAGACTTGTTGTCACTCAGCCTCCAGTTAAATACCATCAGCTAACGCTGATGTGAAAAACTCAAAAGGAGTGAAAATAATGATAATAATTTACTCCCTGCGAGTTTTTCACGCCAGCGTTACGTGATGCCCTTTCACTGGAATCTAAGTGACAGCAAGTATCCTTAGATCTCCAGGACTCATCTGAGTATTCTAGTCGATCTTAACAATGTTATATTCTATATGATCTCGATTCTTCTTTGATTTCCAATTCCTCCAGTCTTTTTTCTAGACCCAAGGGTACCAACTAGATTCGGTATCACAATTGTTTTTTTAATTCTCTGGCAAAATCCAAGCATTTGTTTATCCTTTCATTTTCTTTCAAAATCTTCCAGGTGACAAGTTTTTTTTTTCTTGTTAATTGAAATTAAGTTAGGTCTTTATTTTTTGAACGAATTCTGGTTTGCGCATAAACCATATGGTAGTATGGTCAAATCTTAATTTCTTGCACATTTCTCAGTGGATCCCCTTTTATCACCCAGTTGTGCCTAGCCTTTCATTCCTTTCATGTTAGACAGGCGGTTGGAGAGGCCCCCTCTCCAATCAATTGGCTGGTCACGTCAAGCCTTAGCACCTATATGATTTTTCCTACCGTATTGCCCTTACGGCAGACGTCCAACCCTTTTTATCATATATGTGCTAGAAGGTGATGGCTGAGGGTCTTAGCGTATGACGTTAAACTGCATCTAATGAAATTCCAATTCTGGAGCTCTGGGGAGTGCGGAATACCCCTTTATGGCTATTACTCACGTGTCCATGCTGACCCGGAGTGGTAGTACCTCTTAGAGTCCAATCTATGGGGTAAATAGAAGAAATGAGTTTTGAAAAAAATATGTTTAAAAATATTGAGTTTAGATAAAAAAATGTGGAATACCCATCAAGAATGAATAAAACAAAACGTCTTCGGTATGAAATAACCCAACAAGTGTTGACATGCCGTAAAGTCCAACCAACTAACCAGCGAATTCTCAGTGGATCACCTTTTATCATCCAGTTGTGCCTAGTCATTTATTCTTTTGTGTTAGTTGTCGCTTTCGCATATTATGTGTGTACCTGTTTCATCTTTGTCTTCACGTAACCTACTCTTGCATTTCTGTTCGCTTTGATATAATTGGTCATTGTGGCATTATTTTGTGTTGCTATTAAAAGACAATCATTTTCTTTCATAAGATTTCCTTTACCATGTCTAGGTCATCTCGTGTGCAATCTCTCCAATTTGTCGCTTAAAGTATCCATACAGTTGTTTTGTTTTTGGTTTGCTGTTTTTTTTTTGTTTTTTGTTTATGTTGTTTTTGTTGTTTTCTTGTTGTTGATGTTGTTGGGGTTTTTTGGGTTTTGGTTTTTTCATCTTTGTTTTCTAGATTTTGATTTTGTACTATTTGTCCTTATGTATACATTGCTATTACTGACTGATGTAATTAGTCATTCTTTGCTCTTTTTTCTATATTTCTCGAGTCCTTGAATTGTTGCATCTACGCAATCCTCAATGCAATCCTTTTCCTCCTTTTCTTGACATATCATCTGTCTATGTCATTTCTCTGGTATGATGCCTTGTGCTTTGTTCCATTTGTCTGAGTTTCTCCCTTGTCAATTTTAAGAATGATCCAGAGTATCTTATAAGGGGGGGGTCTGCCCAGTCGTTTATTCCTTTGATAAGTCTGCTGCATAGTTTGGTTTTGAACAGTTTCCTTTCTGAGGTGCACTTTTCTTGCTTTTTCTTTTATCTCTGTTTATTTGGTGGTGTCCACTTCCAGTATACCCAAGTACTTGTAATTATCTTTTTTCCCCAAGTGTTCTGACGTTTTCCTCATGTAATAGTTCTACTACGTCTGTAGTTTCTCTTTATCCCTTTTTATTATCAGCATGGTATATTTTTCGATCCCAAATTCCATTCTTATATCCTGGCTGTATATTCTTATGATCTCTACAAGGGTTTTTAGTTCTTTTTCATTTTTGGCAAATATCATCCATATACATAAGTTGGTTCATCTTTTCTTGTGATTTTGTAAATTTGTAGCCTCCTGTGTATTTCCTGAGTAATAAGTGGCATCATTGCTATAACAAATCGCAGTATCGAGAGTTTCACTGGACGATGCCTCTTTGGAATTTCACCTCTGCTTGGGTTTGTCCTCCTGTTGATAATTCCACTTTTCAGTTTCCCATAGCTTTATTATTGGTGGTCTTTACAGAAGTCTCAGTGACAGCAAGTCTCCCCATGTCTCCAGAATTCTTCTGAGTATTCTAGCCGATCTTAACAATACCGTTGTCTTGATGATCTCGGTTTTTCCTTTGATGTCTAATTCCTCCAGTTTTTTTTCCAAACCTTTGGTATCACTGTTATCCTCATGGTCCACAGTTTTTCAATTCTCTAGAATGGTCCAAATGTTTGTCTATCTTTTTGTATTCTTTTATTTTTATTTTCATTCTGTAGTTCCCCGGAAACGCAAAATCCACTAGATGACAAGTTCTCTTCTTCTTGTTAATTAACACTAGGTTTGATCTTTTGGCCGGGATAGTGTGCTCCGTCCGTATCTGAAAATCATGGGGAATTTTATGCATTTCATTCTCTAGGACGATTTCCGGTTTGTGTATATACCATTTGGTGGCATAATCAAAACTTGATTTCTTGCACTATTCCCGGTGGACCACCTTTACCAGCCAGTTGACCCATCTCTGTGTCTATACATCCTACACTTGCTATTCTGTTACGTCTTATCTATTTTCGCTTTTATATAGTTTGTTCTTATGGTATTGTCTAGTGCTATAATTATGAACTATTTAGTTTCTCTCTTGGGGTTTCTCTATCTGGGGCATGCCCAGGACTTCTCTAGTGTATTTATTATTATTATTATTATTATTATTATTATTATATTGAGGTTTTCACGCCTGTCGTAGCCAGTGGTTCACTGGAGGCTGATTGACAGCAAGTCTTTTCAGGTCTCTAGGACACTTCTGGGTATTCTAGCCGATCCCAACAGTGCTGTAGTTTGGGTGGTCTCGATTCTTCCTCTGATTTCCAATTCACCCAAATTCTTTTCCGGAGCTTTGAGGACCGTTCCAAAGACACCAATGACTCGAGGCAATCAAATGACTCAGGTTGCTTACAGTACCTGTTGATGAATATTAGGCTGTTTGGCCATCAGTGTCCGGTTAGAGAGGTTTGCGGTGGCAGCCATCAAGCTTACCCATAGTTGCTTTTGGTGCTACCCACATTTTGCAATTGTACATCATCAAAGACACGCATGTTGTACTATATATAATTATATATATATATATATATATATATGTATGTTTGTGTGTGTACACACATATATACATGTGTGTATACACACACACACACACACACACATATATATATATATATATATATATATATATATATAATATAATTTAAAAAAAGATAACTTACGGGGAATAAAATATTGAGTTAATCGCAAAATTGATAGTCGATACAATTATTAGCCGAATAAGTCTGTGCGAAACTGTTTTCAACGGTCATAATTGCATCATTCACTTCCGCAATTGACTGTAATTAATCAATATCTTGATTAATCCATTGCGATTAACCCTGAAAATCCTAATGGTGAAACTTGAGTAGGTTATTTCTATATACACCTTAATATTATATATATATATATATATATATATATATATATGTTGCTATATAACAAGAGTTTTGTGGCCAATAAAGCCTTTATCAGAAAATCACACTGTGATCAAGCATGGTTTCAAGACCAAGACATTACTCAGACGGTTCCAACATTTCTTTATAATACCACCAGATTGTTGGTTTTTCATCGCATTATGGGAATTCTAGGTGAAAATTCCACCTCGTAATGTAATTCTGTTTTATTCGGAACTTTTCAGCCGAAAACATATATATATATATATATATATATATATAATATAATATATATATATATATAAGAGATTTATCCAAAACTTGGTAGTAAGGGATGATTCTATATGTGATTTCTAAGATCCACTGTACTAATATTGATGATCCAGTATGTATAAATACAGTGAATCATTAAATCACTAAAGAGAGCTCAATGTAAAATAACCTTTTAGATTATATACAGAGCAATATTTATCAATAAAGGAAGGAAGAACTCAATACAGTAAGATTTATATGGGCCCCAATTTTCGTCGAAATAAATTTATTATGGGATTACTGTATTGAGTTCTTCCTTCCTTTATTGATATATCTATATATATATATATATATATATATATATATATATATATATTATACTTTGGTGTGGTACCAAGTTTCTTGGTACAAGGTGATTCTAGGTGGGTCCTAATTCTCTACCAGTAGTTTGTTGTAGAGTTCAGGTTCCGTATGAGAGTTCAATGTTTAATTATTGTAAACAGAGCAAATTATTATTTGGGAATAAAAGGCCTTAAATACCATGGGTATCGTGGTTATGGACCATTTCCACTCGCGAGTATGCTCACGAGCTTCTTCAGACCACTGATATATTTTATTTAGACAGGCACATGGCCAAACTCATTTTATATTCATATATTTCACCTCCTTCATTCAGGGGTGGTCATATTGCATTTTTTCTTTCCAAGTGTCTTTTTTATTTAAGGCCTTTTATTCCCATATATATATATATAATATATATATATATATATATATTCTGTGTGTGTGTGTGTGTGTGTGTGTGTGTTGTGTGTGTGTGTGTTATGAACGAAAGAACTGACACATACAGGCTGGCTGAAGAAGAAATTTGTTTATAAATGTTTGTTAGTTCCGTCCGATGTCGACCATCAATCATCATCGTCGTCAGATGTTTATATTTCAAGATTCAATGTTTATATCAATGTCATTGGACTCGTTCAACATGTGAATACCACTTGATCTTTAACACTTAACGACTTAAAAATCAGTATTTTTACGTATTTACAGATAGTTTATAATGTTTCTAATTTTGTTTGTTCCTGGGTTTTTTTCGGTACAAATGCAGAATAGCGCACAAGTGAAAAAAGCATTAGACTACGTATAAAAAGCATTGAATTTCAGTAGCTTCACGAAAATTTCCTGAAAGCTTTGAGGCGTTAAAACAAAATTTTAAAAAGAAAATGCCTAAACGATTTATGAATTTCCATAGCAAAAAAGCAATTAAGCATTACCTTTTTTTTTTTCTTTGAGTGGGGATTTACATGAAACGGGAACTTGAAAAGAAGGCATATTTTCACTACTAGTACTACAAGTCGAAAAGTTGTTGTCTACTGGATCATAACCACCGAAAACCCAGAGCGACACAATTGCTCTCCCGACGTTATACTTTCTCCTGCTGAAAACCGTTTTGTCTATTTTCAACCGTGTTCCCTGGTCCACCAATAATTCTAGGGTTGTTGAAATGTTCGCAGTAGACGTCCCTGATAAATTTCTTCCAGTCAATCACTGTGTGTTCCAAAAAGTATTTCTTATTTTATTTATTTCCGTAGAAAAATTTACAAAAATCGATATACATTTCTTTTACGGAAGATGAAACTTTAAATACCAAATCCGAGAAATTCATTTTTAAGATCGTTTTCCTAGCGTTCTATTTGTAAAAAAAAAATCATAGCCTCTCTCTACTTCGGGACTTTCCGTCATCTAATGGTTTTTTATACGTAAAATGTGATTCTGATGCTTTTATCACTTGCTTTCTATTCTGTATTAGTACTGTTTTTTCATTATTTGATTTGCTTTGTTGGGTTTTACGGCATGCCAACTCCTCGGGTTATTTTATGCCAAAGTTTTGTTTTATTCATTCTTGTTGGGTATGCAAAATTTTCTTTTAAACTCAATCTTTTTTAACTCATTTTTTAAACTCATTTTTTTTTTATCTAATCCATAGATGGGACCCAAACAAGTACTACTACTCCGAATCAGATTGGACCAGGGAGTAATGGTGATGAAGGGGTACTCCACACTCCCCGGAGCTCTAGTATTTGAACTTCACCATTAGATGCAGTTTAACGTCATACCCAGGACACTAAGACCCTCGGCCACGGCTCCCTAGCACATATATGATAAAAAGGTTTGGGGCTTGCTATAAGAGCAATAGGGTTGGGACTATCATATAGTTGCTAGTGCTTGAAGTGACCAGCCGATTGATCGGAGGAGGCCTCTCTGACCGCTCGTCTAACTTAAGTAAGGGCCAAAGTGGGGTGTTTCATGTCATGGACTGCTCAGCCACGAGGAGTCCATCCTTAAGCATTACAGGTCTCCACCTACGGCCAACAGGTAGCCCCATCAGGGTATTTTACCTTCTGTGGAGATGCGGTCGGTGTATTCTTCTGTCCCAACCGACAAGACGGGGAAAATATTTTCATTGCCCATCCACTTCCCAATGTGAACAAGATTACAGTAAGATGTATAACAATTGGTTGGTTGGTTGGTTGGTTCTTGCGGTGTGGTCCTATGGCGCCGTGGATATCTCTCTAGGACGTATCTGGATGTCACGGCACCAAATGTATGCCAACACTTTAGTCACTGTACTTGATGAGGATGAATTAATCTAGTCCGTGATTATTACTAGATCTCCGACTAGTTCCCTGGTTAATAATTCCACTACACATTGCGTAGTTTTAAGAAAGAATTTACGGAATTAAAATTAACACAACTTGTCGGAACTTCCTCGTTGTATCGGCGGCTGATTGGGAAAATGTCAACCATTGTTGGAATATTTAATTCTGTCTTATTTTTTTCTTTATCTTAGGGTTTCAAGTAAAAATCAAAAAAGCAGTTATAACTTCAACTTTGTTGGTTATTTAATGGCATATCAACCCTTATGGACTATTTAATATCAAATATTGTTTTTGTATATATAATACTTAAGCAAATAGTCTGTAGGTAAATATTGTATTATTTGGATTATTCGGACTATTGTCCTCATTTTCATTGGTATATACACAACGTTTCAGCCAATGTGCTCTCCGGCCTTGGTCAGACATTTCTTGTCGGAATCGGAAATCTTCTTGTCAAACTCGGCAGCCTTAATCGGGAACCTGAAAAAATGAAGAGAACCGGAGGGCACATCAACCGAAACGTTGTAAATATATAACAATAAACATGAGGACAATAGTCCAAATAATACAAATTATCAAGCCTCATCTAAAGAATCCAGATAAAAAAGTAAATGTTGGTGTAGTTTTATAAACTAGTAGAAACAATTTTCATTAATTTTATTGTATTAATAAATTAGTAGAATTAATAATTGTTTATTGACCTCAGCCACTGCTCTCTAGTGCATATATGATAAGAGATAGGTGCTTGCCATAAGAGTAATTTGAAGAATACAGCAGGGACAATCATGTAGGTGTGAGAGCTTGATATGACCAACCAATTTATTAGCTGGACCGCTCCGACCTCAAGCTCAAGTAAGGGCCGAAGTGATGCATGTCATGAGACTATTTAGTGCCTAGTGTTGCATAATCTATGCGGTTGCATAGATTATTGTCAACCCCCTGTAATTCTAAAGGGATGGCCCCTTTTCATATCACGGGCGGTACTTTCCATGGAATATTAGAGAAAGCCCGCGAAATACGTGAAATCACGTGGGACCAAGTTAACCCGTCAGTTCCAGCTTGGACGTCAGGCAGAAAAGATGTCTGCCTTAGCTGAGCTCAAATGCACACGCGCGTTGTGTTAGTTAGAAGAAGAATTTTAGTTAAGTAAATAAAAGTTTAAAGAAATAAGGTGGTTTTCTTGTTTGATGAATGTATTGGCAAAAAGACTGACCAAGAAGAAGGAATACATCAAAGACGAATAGCCAACAGGAATCTAGAAATAGAATTCAACATGGAGAGGAAGAATAGAAACGACTAGAGATCACCAAATGGCCAAAGAAGTAAGTTATGCATCACTCTGTTTACCTGTGTCTATCTCTCCCCTCTCTAGTAAAAGAACTTGTATATATACCCAACATGGGTATATGTGTATGAGTATATAACACTAGTTCATGGACCACTCAGCTACCACAATCCTGTTCTCAGACATTCTACAGTGGTATAGTTGGCGTATTCTACTTCCACAGCCGAGAAGGTGGTTAAAGATAGGGTGGTTAAAGTGATAAAACAAATATTTTGTAAAAACTTATATGGTTTCAATTATTCCTATCTAATAATTTGCACACAATTATATGATTTATAGCATTTTATCTAATATTAATAACTTTAATGCAATTATATTTGTTTACATGATTAATAATGATAATAATATTTTGTAAACAATTATAGCTTCAACTAACTATGTGTCCAGGGTATTACGTTAAACTACATCTAATGGCGAAAGTTCTGGAGCTCTGGGTGTGTGGAGTACCCCTTCATCGATATTACTCCAGGTTCACCCTGCCTCGGAGTGGTAGTATCTGTTAGGATCCCATCTATGGATTAAATAGAAAAATTAGTTAAATATGTGTTTAAAAGCATTTTTTCAATACCCATCAAGAATGAATAAAACGAAAAGTCTTCGGCATAAAATGACTCAACGAGGGTTGACATGTCGTAAAATCCAACCGACAACCAATGATGCTTAACACAAACAATTTTCACACAGTTATATAGTTTAAAGTGTCCCTATCAAATACCAATAATTTTAAACAGATTTTTTAAACCATAAATGGGACCCTAACGGATACTACCCCTCCGGGTCAGAGTGGGTCTGGGAGTAATGGTTTATGAAGAAATGACTCCACGCTTTCAAGAGTTCAAAAACTGTTCAACTATGCTTAACATAAATATTTTTTCACAGTTTAAAGTATTCTTATCAGATACCAATAATTATAAACAGATTATTTACCCAAATGTGGGACCTTAACGGGTGTACTACACCTTCAGGTCAGAGTGAGCCTGGGAGGAATGATTAGGAAGAGATGGCTCCATGCTCTCAAGAGTTCAAAAACTGTTCAACTATGCTTAATACAAATAATTCTTTCACAGTTGTATGGTTTAAAATTCCTATCAAATACCAATAATCTTAAACAGATTTTTTTATCCAAATGTGGGACCTTAACGGGTATTACCCCTCCGAGTCAGAGTGGACCTGGGAGTAATGGTTATGAAGAGATGACTCCACGCTCTCAAGAGTTCAAAAACTGGAACATAACCCCAGGATGCAGTTTAGTGTCTTACCGATGGCATAATAACAAAGTTCATGCTAGACTAGCAATTAAGAGATGACATGCTTGTAGCGTGTTTAGAATTGAGTTACTTGTCGGAAAGAGTCAAGCCTAATTCAACTTAATAAAGTTTAGCATTGAATTAAAATAGTAACAAATACTAACTTGTATGTTTAATGTATTTCCTATGGAATAGCATACAGTTTATGGTGCGTTCTTGACAGCAAGGGTTTATTAATGCGGGCTGAACAGGAGGAACGTTGGTAGAAAAAAAAGTTTTAGAATCTCCTGTGCTAGACTGACCGCACTTGAAGGTTGACCCAATTTAGAATAGTGTCCTCGTTTCCCCGAATTGCCACAACTTTTGGTAATAAATGACATCTTCGAATTGTTGATACTTTCTTTTTTTTCTTTTCTTTAATGCTTCGCTGCTTTCTTTCTTACTCTCCATCCCCTCTCTCTTTCTATCCTCTCTCTCTCTTTCACTCTCTCTCTCTCTCTCTTTCTCTCTCTCTCTCTCTCTCTCTCTCTCTCTCTATCTATCTATCTATCTATCTTTCTTTTCTTTCTTTCTTTTTTTCTTTCTTCCTACTTTCTCTCTCTCTCTCTCTCTCTCTCCTTCTTTCTTTCTTTTCTTTTCTTTCTTTATCGCCCTCTCTTTTTTCTTTCTCTCTCTCTCTCTCTCTCTCTCTCTCTCTCTCTCTCTCTCTTTCTATCTTTCTTTTCTCATCTCTCTATCTCTCTTTTAATTTTTTTCTCTCAATCTTTCTTTCTCTCCCTTATTACTTATTTATGTCTTCCTGTCATTCCCTCTTTTCTTTCTTTCTTTAATTCTTTCTTTCTTTCTTTCTTTCTTTCTCTATTTATCCCTCTCTTTCTTTTTTTCTTTTTCCTTTATTTATTACATGCTGTGAAATCCAACCAACCAACCAACCTTTATTTATTTTTCTCTGCCACTCTTTTTTCTATTTTCTTTCTCTCTCTCTCTCTCTCTCTCTCTCTCTCTCTCTCTCTCTCTCTCTCTCTCTCTCTCTCTCTCTCTTATTTCCTTCTTCTTTTCTTTTCTTTGAGAAAAAGAGAGAGTTCTCTCTCTTGCTCCCTTCCCCTCTCTCTCTTTCTTTCTATCTATTTATATTCCATTCTTTCTATTTTTCTTTATTTCCCTTTAAGAAAGAGAGGGATAGGATTCAAAAGAATATTTAATTCTTCTTATTTTTTTCTTTATCTTAGGGTTTCAAGTAAAAATCAAAAAAGCAGTTATAACTTCAACTTTGTTGGTTATTTAATGGCATATCAACCCTTATGACTATTTAATATCAAATATTGTTTTTATATATTAATACTAAGCAAATAGTCTGTAGGTAAATATTGTATTATTTGGATTATTCGGACTATTGTCCTCATTTTCATTGATATACACAACGTTTCAGCCAATGTGCTCTCCGGCCTTGGTCAGACATTTCTTGTCGGAATCGGAAATCTTCTTGTCAAACTCGGCAGCCTTTAATCGGAACCTGAAAAAATGAGAGAAACCGGAGGGCACATCAACCGAAACGTTGTAAATATATAACAATAAACATGAGGACAATAGTCCAAATAATACAAATTATCAAGCCTCATCTAAAGAATCCAGATAAAAAAGTAAATGTTGGTGTAGTTTTATAAACTAGTAGAAACAATTTTCATTAATTTTATGTGTATTAATAAATTAGTAGAATTAATAAATTGTTTATTGACCCTCAGCCACTGCTCTCTAGTGCATATATGATAAAAAGAGATAGGTGCTTGCCATAAGAGTAATTTGAAGAATACAGCAGGGACAATCATGTAGGTGTGAGAGCTTGATATGACCAACCAATTTATTAGCTGGGACCGCTCCGACCTCAAGCTCAAGTAAGGGCCGAAGTGGGGTGATGCATGTCATGAGACTATTTAGTGCCTAGTGTTGCATAATCTATGCGGTTGCATAGATTATTGTCAACCCCCTGTAATTCTAAAGGGATGGCCCCTTTTCATATCACGGGCGGTACTTTCCATGGAATATTAGAGAAAGCCCGCGAAATACGTGAAATCACGTGGGACCAAGTTAACCCGTCAGTTCCAGCTTGGACGTCAGGCAGAAAAGATGTCTGCCTTAGCTGAGCTCAAATGCACACGCGCGTTGTGTTAGTTAGAAGAAGAATTTTAGTTAAGTAAATAAAAGTTTAAAGAAATAAGGTGGTTTTCTTGTTTGATGAATGTATTGGCAAAAAGACTGACCAAGAAGAAGGAATACATCAAAGACGAATAGCCAACAGGAATCTAGAAATAGAATTCAACATGGAGAGGAAGAATAGAAACGACTAGAGATCACCAAATGGCCAAAGAAGTAAGTTATGCATCACTCTGTTTACCTGTGTCTATCTCTCCCCTCTCTAGTAAAATAACTTGTATATATACCCAACATGGGTATATGTGTATGAGTATATAACACTAGTTCATGGACCACTCAGCTACCACAATCCTGTTCTCAGACATTCTACAGTGGTATAGTTGGCGTTTCTACTTCCACAGCCGAGAAGGTGTTAAAGATAGGGTGGTTAAAGTGATAAAACAAATATTTTGTAAAAACTTATATAGTTTCAATTATTCCTATCTAATAATTTGCACACAATTATATGATTTATAGCATTTTATCTAATATTAATAACTTTAATGCAATTATATTTGTTTACATGATTAATAATGATAATAATATTTTGTAAACAATTATAGCTTCAACTAACTATGTGTCCAGGGTATTACGTTAAACTACATCTAATGGCGAAGTTCTAGTTCTGGAGCTCTGGGGTGTGTGGAGTACCCCTTCATCGATATTACTCCCAGGTTCACCCTGCCTCGGAGTGGTAGTATCTGTTAGGATCCCATCTATGGATTAAATAGAAAAATTAGTTAAATATGTGTTTAAAAGCATTTTTTCAATACCCATCAAGAATGAATAAAACGAAAAGTCTTCGGCATAAAATGACTCAACGAGGTTGACATGTCGTAAAATCCAACCGACCAACCAATGATGCTTAACACAAACAATTTTCACACAGTTATATAGTTTAAAGTGTCCCTATCAAATACCAATAATTTTAAACAGATTTTAAACCATAAATGGGACCCTAACGGATACTACCCTTCCGGGTCAGAGTGGGTCTGGGAGTAATGGTTATGAAGAAATGACTCCACGCTTTCAAGAGTTCAAAAACTGTTCAACTATGCTTAACATAAATATTTTTTCACAGTTTAAAGTATTCTTATCAGATACCAATAATTATAAACAGATTATTTACCCAAATGTGGGACCTTAACGGGTTACTACACCTTCAGGTCAGAGTGAGCCTGGGAGGAATGATTAGGAAGAGATGGCTCCATGCTCTCAAGAGTTCAAAAAACTGTTCAACTATGCTTAATACAAATAATTCTTTCACAGTTGTATGGTTTAAAATTCCTATCAAATACCAATAATCTTAAACAGATTTTTTTATCCAAATGTGGGACCTTAACGGGTATTACCCCTCCGAGTCAGAGTGGACCTGGGAGTAATGGTTATGAAGAGATGACTCCACGCTCTCAAGAGTTCAAAAACTGGAACATAACCCCAGGATGCAGTTTAGTGTCTTACCGATGGCATAATAACAAAGTTCATGCTAGACTAGCAATTAAGAGATGACATGCTTGTAGCGTGTTTAGAATTGAGTTACTTGTCGGAAAGAGTCAAGCCTAATTCAACTTAATAAAGTTTAGCATTGAATTAAAATAGTAACAAATACTAACTTGTATGTTTAATGTATTTCCTATGGAATAGCATACAGTTTATGGTGCGTTCTTGACAGCAAGGGTTTATTAATGCGGCTGAACAGGAGGAACGTTGGTAGAAAAAAAAGTTTTAGAATCTCCTGTGCTAGACTGACCGCACTTGAAGGTTGACCCAATTTAGAATAGTGTCCTCGTTTCCCCGAATTGCCACAACTTTTGGTAATAAATGACATCTTCGAATTGTTGATACTTTCTTTTTTTCTTTTCTTTAATGCTTCGCTGCTTTCTTTCTTACTCTCCATCCCCTCTCTCTTTCTATCCTCTCTCTCTCTTTCACTCTCTCTCTCTCTCTCTCTTTTCTCTCTCTCTCTCTCTCTCTCTCTCTCTCTCTCTATCTATCTATCTATCTATCTTTCTTTTCTTTTCTTTCTTTTTTTCTTTCTCCTACTTTCTCTCTCTCTCTCTCTCTCTCTCCTTTCTTCTTTCTTTTCTTTTCTTTCTTTATCGCCCTCTCTTTTTTCTTTCTCTCTCTCTCTCTCTCCCTCTCTCTCTCTCTCTCTCTCTCTTTCTATCTTTCTTTTCTCATCTCTCTATCTCTCTTTTAATTTTTTTCTCTCAATCTTTCTTTCTC
Organism: Doryteuthis pealeii; assembly: GCA_023376005.1. Lineage (NCBI taxonomy): Eukaryota > Metazoa > Mollusca > Cephalopoda > Myopsida > Loliginidae > Doryteuthis > Doryteuthis pealeii. Next base: position 108,813,542 of record CM042141.1, on the reverse strand, counting down.
TCCCTTATTACTTATTTATGTCTTCCCTGTCATTCCCTCTTTTTCTTTCTTTCTTTAATTCTTCTTTCTTCTTTCTTTCTTTCTCTATTTATCCCTCTCTTTCTTTTTTTCTTTTTCCTTTATTTATTACATGCTGTGAAATCCAACCAACCAACCAACCTTTATTTATTTTTCTCTGCCACTCTTTTTTCTATTTTCTTTCTCTCTCTCTCTCTCTCTCTCTCTCTCTCTCTCTCTCTCTCTCTCTCTCTCTCTCTCTCTCTTTATTTCCTTCTTTCTTTTCTTTCTTGAGAAAAAGAGAGGAGTTCTCTCTCTTGCTCCCTTCCCCTCTCTCTCTTTCTTTCTATCTATTTATATTCCATTCTTTCTATTTTTCTTTATTTCCCTTTAAGAAAGAGAGGGGATCTCTCTCTCTCTCTCTCTCTCTCTCTCTCTCTCTCTCTCTCTCTCTCTCTCTCTCTCTCTCTCTTTCCCCCAATCTCTTTCGTCTTTTTTATTTTCTTGTTTTTAACTACTTTTTTCTGTTTTTGTTGTTGTTTTAGATTAGTAAATCATTGAACGAATCTTTACCGGGTTTTTTGGGGTGGAGGGATACATCTATCAATTAGGCAGATAGATATTTCTCTTTTGAATTGATTGTATTTCGCGAAATGGAACGTATTTTTGTTTATGCATTGGTAACGACTAAGCTGATTAGTCAATTACCCAAAGCGTTAGTGAAATAATGGCGGACATTTTGTTTTGTTTTGTTTTATGTTGTTTTTTTTATTCTTTTTTTCTTTTTGTTTTTTTTTAGTCTGGACGCGATTTCGATGAAATAAATTGACCTGTTCGAATCAGAATAAATTAATCAATTAAATTACAAGTTGAAAAGAATCGAAAAGAAATAAACAACCTCCCATCTAATCAGCTTCAGTTACTCGTTATTAAATTTAAAGAAAATCTACCAGTTGCACAAATAACATAAGAAAAAATACACATTTCATTGTAGAAACTTCTGTAACTTTATCGTCACGTAGTGTAGGCTATTCCACATTCAGTTTCTGCGTTCAATCGGATTTGAAGAGTTAATGGATTTGGATTGGTTGGTAGTTTTTTGAAGGGACCAGTTTAGCTCAGTCGGTCGAGCATCCGCCTAGAAATCACAAGGTTCCGGGTTCGATAACAGCCCAAGGCAAATCAGTGAATGAGTAGCACAGCGTGGATCTGTGTGGTAAAGTGTGGAGTTGATGGAATTCTCCCTGGTCTAGTGCTAACGAAAAGGGGATAGACTCCCTCCGTCGGGTTGATACCAGCAATAGGCCACTCCGCCGAGACTTGACTTTTCAACTAATGTTGAATCAAGTGATTTTGGATAAAGGACTCAGGTTTCTTACTGTACGTGCTGTTACTCAAGTGATCCCCCAATTAAGTATTGAACAGGCTTATTGCTGCTTAACTTCGGTATTCAAGCGTGAACCAGTGTTATCAGCGTGACTTGACAATAATTTAATGAGTTAGGGTTAAGTCATGTAGAGATAAATTACCCCTATGTTAGTTAGCTCAGTCGGTAGAGCGTTCGGCTAGAAACCACGAGGTTCCTAGTTCGATACCGGTCCTCGCCAACTCAGCGCATGAGTAGCACGTAAAGTAAGGAGCTGATGGTAGGTGTGGCGCTCCGCCTCAGACGCCAAAACAATCTCCTTAGTCTAGCGCTGACTGACGGATACCGACTTTAGGCCGCCCCGACGACTTTACTTTTTTTACATAAGAAAATGCAGTTTTTAATAATACAAAAAGTTTTATAAAACTATCATATAAATATACAATGTTTATGAAAGTTTTCTAAAGAGAAAGATAAACAATGTTTTTAGGTAAAGTCTCTTAGACAACAAAAGTCATCAGAAAAATGGAAAGTAATATACAGCGTATATTTAGAGTCTGAGGTATCACACCATATATATATATATATATATATATATATATATATATTGTTATTTTCGTGCACTGCGCACTGTAAAGATTTCCCGCATTAAAATACATATATATATATATAGTGTCGGTTTAGCTCAGTCGGTAGACTGTCAGGGATCTGTGCGATAAGGTGTGGCGCTCCATCTCAGACGCAAAAACAATCTCCTTGGTCTAGCGCTAGTGAATTGGGGATAGACTCCCTCGCTGTCTTGCTGATACCGACTTTAGGCGACCCTGACGACTTACTTTACTTACTTTATATATATATATATATATATATATACCGTTGCCAAACCGCATTGGTACCTTACCTTTCCTTTGGGTCACAGCGGCAGTGTGGAGAGGGGGGGTGCTGCATGGGCAACAGCTTATCCTCCATAGGAACCCGCCCAGACTATGTATTTCAAAGAGAGGAAAAAAAGAAAAAACTTTGACACTACTCCATCGTCTCTCGTAGACGGAGGGCTGCCAATCATATATATATATATATATATATATATATGATTGGCAGCTTATATGTATATATATATACATATATATATATATATATATATATATATAGAGAGAGAGAGAGAGAGAGAGAGAGAAAGAGAGAGGGAGAGAGAGAGATCATACTGTCCACGCTAGATGATAAGATCCAGTTATCGTCAACTAAGTCGTTAATTACTGGATGTGGTTGTCGTATTAGACCTAAGAATAAACTTGTAGGGAGGTGAAAAGTTGGACAAATATTGAAAACTCGCAAGATAATTGGCTATGAAAAATGAAAGTGAAAGTTGTCCCCATCGTTGTCGGAGCACTGGAAAGTGTCTTGGAACTATTAACAAACAGGTTTCGAAGAACTGGAAATACGATGAAAAATGAAAACCATTCAAACGGCATAAAAATTATTGTAAATACAGCAGAGTGCCCTTGCGTCTTGAAGAGACTTGCTGTCACTCAATCTTCAACGATTATCTGATGACTTGAACAATAACTAATGCATTGAATTATTATATCACTCATTGTAAGTTTTTCACACCAGCGTTAACTGATGGTATTTCAATGGAGTCTGAGTCTCCTCATGTCTCCAGGACTCTTCTAAGTATTCTTGCCGAGTTTATTATTCCTGCTGTCTGGATGGTATCGATTCTTCTTCAGATTTCCAATTGCTCCAGACTCTTTTCAACAATTTTGGGGACTGTTCCAAGTGCACCAACTACAATTGGTATCACTACCGCTCTCATTTTATTTATCTAGTTTATTTTTTCCTGTAGGTTTTGTAAATTTGTAGGTATCTGTGTACTTCTAAGTATGTAGTTGAGTGGCATTATTACTATAACAAATAGCAGCGGTGAGAGAGAGAGAGAGACCTAGAGAGAGAGAGAGAGAGAGAGAGAGAGAGAGAGAGAGACCTAGAGAGAGAGAGAGAGTCTCCTTGGTAGATGTCTCTTTGGATTTTCACCTCAGCTAGGGTTTGTCCTCTTGCTGTTAATTCCACATTTCAGTTTTCTAAGGCTTTCGTGATAAAGTTTTTGACGGATATTTTGTACATTTTTAGACATTCTACTATCCAAGTTTGAAGGATCATATCATGAGCTTTTCTGTAGTCAATCCATGTTATGGCTACATTTTCCTGTCTTGTTTACCAATAAATATTTACCCAATCCCTTCGCACAAGAAGGATCCAACACATGGTCAATTTCTTAAGCGGAGTTCAACTCCACTTAAGAAATAGACCTTGTGTTACACCCTGCGCATGCGGAGGTGTTGGTAAATATATATATGTATATATATATTACAGTATAGGTACAAGTCATAACCTACTCGAGTTTCACCATAAGGATCTTCAGGGTTAAATCCACTGAATTAATCGAGATACCGATTAATTGCAGTCGACTACACGTGTGTGTTCATCGCGTTAAACGGTTCGTTATGAGGGACGCTGGTTTCAAATTCGAATGTTCTAACAGCGGAAGTTGATTTTTCGTAAGGTTCAAAACGTAAACAATGGTAGTAAATTGTTTTGTGTTACTGTTTTTACTAGATTACGACTGTCTAACAACTGTATGGGTCATAACGCTTAAATGTGGTTTCGTTAAAATATGTTAAATATATTTATTTTGTTTTATTTTAATTGGAGTTATTATGAAGTGAGTATGGTTATATGCATTGGGTTGTATTACAATCTCGGTAATTTTGTTATTATAATTAAGGTCTAAAGCAAATTAATAATAAAAATTAAATGACAATGCATGGTGAATAAATGTGGTTTTGTTAAAATATGTTCAAATTTATTTATGTATATATATATTATATATGTGTGTGTGTGTGTGTGTGTGTGTGTGTGTGTGTGTGCGCGAATAAGAAGAATTAGCTGCAATAATAGTAAAAGTAAAGTCGTCGGGGCGGCCTAAAGTCGGTATCAGCCAATCAGCGAGGGAGTCTATCCCCTTTTCAATAGCGCTAGACCAAGGAGATTGTTTTGGCATCTGAGGTGGAGCGCCATACCTACCATCAGCTCCTTACTTTACAGATCCCTGCGCTACTCATACGCTGAGTTGGCAAGGACTGGAATCGAACTAGGAACCATGTGGTTTCTAGCCGAACGCTCTACCGACTGAGCTAACCCGGCCCTTAAAGACGCTTACAGCACCTGGTATTCCCAAGCGGTCACCCATCTAAGTACTGACCAATAATAGTAACTATAAGAAAATCTCTAACGATATATCCGTGGATTAGCAACAGCCATAGTTGTCATGGTGGTTGCAACGAGACTAAGAAAGAGAAGTAATCGAAGCCTATCGAAATATTTTGAGGTTAAATTCACAGTCGACTTATAAATAGAGTCTGTTTGATCCGACCCTGCTTCCATTTCATGGCTGCCTGGACGACAAGAAGATGAAATGGAAGAAAAAGATGATTTGATTGAATCGACTGCGCAGGCGCAGACCTTTACGGGCAGCTCTCGTCAGAATTGAGTTTTTCTACAAAAGGAACGATAAGCGGGTAAAGGTCAATAATGTGAGAGAATAGAGGGAAATCTGATTGGCTTATGTCTTTGCTGATCACGCTCTGATTCGTCCAATCACAATTGGGCGTTGTATCAAAGGTTCACGTAATAATAATAATTATAAATAGCAGGGCCAACGGACATTCAACAGTTGATTTTGTAATTTAGAAATAGAATATTCTTATATTACAATAACACAGAGAAAACTAAATCTTATTACTTGCTTGTTATATCTTGTCATATCAAGTCATATCAAGTGGTGGCGGGTTGTGTAATGGTTATTATCGTAGGAAATGGACACGACAATCCGAGTTCAAATCCTGGACGAGACTGTTTGCATTTCACATAGAGCTAATAACCTTGGAAAAGGTATGCATCCAACTACTCTCCCTCCAGTTATGGGTAAATAGTAGGACAGACTGGGGTCTTTAACCTTGGCTAGGTAACCAGTCAAGAAGGAAAATTCTGAATTCAAACCTGTTAAACTCCATTTAAGAAATTGATCGTGTCTCATCCTGCTTCTGTGTAGGGGTTGGTATATATATATATATATATATATATATATATATATGTGTGTGTGTGTGTGTGTGTGTGTGTGTGTGTGTGTGGAGAAAGGTAGACAAACACGGGATATTGTACAGGATGGATGTTTATTGTCCAACAGATATCTAAAACACAACTTCAATTTCAACAACGCATCCGAGATTGCATACACCCACAACAAAAGATTAAGATAAATATTCAAGGCCAGCGCCATGAGTAACATACCAAATGTTAATTGTAGATCCGGCTCCTTTAATATTTCCTCACACCTAGGAAAAGCCGTCATAAACAGCTACAGACCAAAAAGACAACAAGACGATACTTAGCAAAACAAAAAAAACAGTAAATAATAAATAAATAAACACACTTATAATAAAACCCACTACCAATCCCTACTTTTACATGACCCACTATATCTCCACCAAACCCAGCTTATATGACCCATTGACGACCCCTTTCCACACCAAAACACCCCATGGCCTGACTAGCTAGACACCATTACATTGGCATTTCAGTCTCGGAAGACTATGATAAAGTTCTTATGTGCCCCTGAAGTTACAGCGCCTCATGTGACTGTGAAGTCCGATGTTTGAAAAACATTCTCGACCACAGATGTCACATTTGAAGGCTGTCCCTGAAGATGTTGATGTTCGATGCTTTCTTGCCACTGCTGTCTTCTGGACCTCTTAGCTTCATGGTGTTGTGTCAGGGTGACTTCTGACATGTACAGTCCTCTATGGAGATTCTGCCGCCACCGAGGCGGTCCTGAGCCAAATTTTCCTAGCTGGAAGGGGCAATGCCAAAGCACCTGAGATCATTATTGCAGACATCCTTGAATCGCAGCTGCTTACGGCCATATCACGCTGAGAACACCGGTTCTCGTCCGATCACCGAGTAACGTGGTAGAAGAAGGCATGAGAAGATTTAAGAATACATGGAAGCATGGCCAAAGGGACCCAGACAATATGGAGGAAAACTTTCCTAACGAAATCAAATGTTCAAATTGCCAATAACTACAATAAGAAATGATGGAGGTGAAAGTTAGAAGAAAAAAACATAACGTTTCAAGAAGCAAGCAAGAAAAATACAGAACTCTTTATCAAGAAACTATTGCAACTCAAACTCAAACCAGTGGTTGCAACTCAAACCAAACGACTGTCCTAAATTCCAAGAACAGTTAAAAACAGCAACACAGTTGAAATCAAACCAAAACAACCTACAGCAAACACATATACTGTTACATAATTCATAGGAAGCTTATGAGTTATGTACGTACCTGTAGTAAGAATATTTAAATAAGGTTCGTTAGATTCAGAAGAACAGGGGTTCACTGCAAAGTTACTATGGCCTATGATTGGAAACTGGTGACATTCCGATTTGACCATCCAGTAGCACGTGATTAGACACGTGATTAGTCAGATGCTACGAAGAATCCAGAGTGAGTGGATGCATAGGCCGCTCGCTCGAAGATGGGCTGGATTGCTTAATAAAGCTTTAGAAGAAAACAACAAGTCTTGTTTGTTAAGTTATTAAACAAGAAAGAACCATCCCGAGAAAGCAACAAGAAAGAAGAAACAGACCCATTGGATCAACCCGAGAAGTCAGACCTGAGAAGAATATGGCGGACGACGAGTTAGAAGCAGTAGAAGCAACGAGTAACAAGTAAGAACCTCATCTCTACTCTCTCTCTCTGTCTGTCTGTCTGTCTCTCTCTCTCTCTCTCTCTCTCTCTCTCTCTCTCTCTCATTATATACCCGAGATGTGGTTAATAAAACAGTACCACTGCCCAAAAAATATCTATGGAGGACCCTAAGTTTCCAAATAGGATAAGTGCCGTTATGGTAAGATGATACACATTTCGGATCTGCACATTGGATCCCAAAACAGATAACACTAGGAAAGCCTCTATCTCAAACTTGAAACTAAACACCAAACACAAAACGCAAAACCAAACCTACTTCATTAAGGCCGGTTTAACTCAGTCGGTAGAGGATCCGTCTAGAAGCCACAAGGTTCCGGGTTTGATACCGGCACTCGACAACTCAGCGCATAAGTAGCACAGCTTAGATCTGTGCGTTAAAGTGGGGAGATGATGGTAAGCCTCAGTTCCAAAAACTGTCTCCCTGGTCCAGCGCTTGTGATGAGGGGATAAACTCCCTCACTGTCCGGCTCATACCGACAATAAGGTACTCCGCCTACTTTACTTTAAGGACCGGTTCAGCTCAGTCGTCCCGATGCAAAAAACAAACGCCTCCTTGGTCTAGCGCTTGAGAAAAGGGGGTAGTCTCCCTCACTGTCCGGCTGATACCGACGATAAGCCACTCCGCCTACCTACTAAGACAATAAACCATTTATTTTCACCCTGTCGGCTGGAGATGTAGGATATAACAACTGGACCTCTGCAGAGGGGTAAAATTCTCCCCACAATGGGGCTACCTGTTGGCCGTGGGTGGCGACCAGTGATGCTTAAGGATGTAATCCTGGTGACTGAGCAATCCATGACATACAACATACATTCCCCTTTATCCCTTACTTGGACTAGACGGGTGGTCGGAGATGCCCTTTCCGATCAATCGGCTTGCCACGTCGAGCCCTAGCACCTATATGATTGTCCCGATCTTATTGCCTTATGCCAAACCCCCATTTTTGATCATATGCGCGGTAGCTAAAAAGCGGTAGCTGTGGGTCTTAGTGTCACTAGTGGTGAAGTTCTAATTCTAGAGCTCTGGGGAGCGTGGAGTACCTCTTCATCACCATTACTCCCAGGTCCACTCTGATCCAGAGTGGTAGTCACGGTGCCATTTTGAGTTAAATAGATAAAAAATGGGTTTTCAAAAAATCTTTTTTTTTTAAATTGAGTTTTTAAAAAAATTGAATACCCAACAAGAATGAATAGAAGAAAACGTCTTCGGCTCTGGGGAGTGTGGAGTACACCTTCATCGCCATTACTCCCAGGTCAACCCCGACCCTGTTAGGGTCCCATCTATGGGTTGAATAAAAAAAATGAGTTAAAAATGTGATTTAAAAAATTGAGTTTAAAACATTTTTTCAATGCCCATCAAGAATGAATGAAGCAAAAAGTATTCAGCATAAAATGACCCAACGAGGGTTGACATGCCGTAAAATCCAACCAACCCAACCAGCTAGCCATCTCTATGCTTAACACAAATAATTTCCACATTGTTATATGGTTTAAAGTATTCCTATCAAATACAAATAATTTTAAACAGATTTTTTTAGCCATAGATGGGACTTTAACGAGTACTAATCCTCCGGGTGGGCCAGGGAGTAATGGTTAGAAAGAGATGACTCCACGCTCTTGAGAGTTCAAAAACTGTCCAATTAAGCTTAATACAATTAATTCTTTCACAGTTGTATGGTTTAAAGTATTCCTATCAAATACCAATAATCTTAAACAGATTTTTTATCCAAATGTGGGACCTTAACCTCCGAGTAAGAGTGAACCTAGGAGTAATGGTTATGAAGAGATGACTCCACGCTCTCAAGAGTTCAAAAACTGTCCAACTATGCTTAACACAAATACTTTTTTCACAGTTATATGGTTTAAAGTAGTTTTATCAAATACCAATAACCAACCAACCAACCAGCCAACTATTTATTTTCAGAGGAGAATTTTGACAATAAAAGAACCAACTTAAAGCAGAGCAAATATAAAAACAACAAGAAGTAACGTTATTTGATTCATAGTGTTCTCTGACGTCTGCCACTCGGTAACAAACCAAGTTAATAAGTTATCTATTAGCCGTAGATCGCCAGTCAATTATCAAAAGAAAATCACCTCGCTTTTCTGACATTATACAAGAATATAAATCATTGTATATAAAAAAAAACAATAAATGTATATATCTTGTGTATAATTATCAGAAGGCGTTCCTGTTTGTTTTGTTTGACCCCGTTGACAGCTTTTGGGTATTGTAGTTCAGCCGAGTTGGAACAGGGACAAAAATAGCTTTCCGTCAGGGCCCTATAGTATTGTATCATCCAACACAACGACTGTAGTACTAAGCCGGAGCATCGTTCCCATACATACCTTGAGACCGTGCCCAGTGCAAAGTATTATAATAGACTTACCTAGGAATACTTTATATATTCATATCAAACTGTAGATTTTATCACCCAAGTTAAATACTAAATAACTTTCTCCTTCTTTGCTTCTGTTTTTCTTCTTCTGTTTAAAAAAAAAATTGAGTTTGAAAAAAAATTGAATACCAACAAGAATGAATAGAAGAAAACGTCTTCGGCATAAAATAACCCAATGGGTTGACATGCCGTAAAATCCAACCAACCAACGAACCAACCATTTATTTTCAGTAATCGAACTTTGACAATAAAAGAACCAACTAAAAGCAGAACAAATATAAAAATAAGAAGAAGTAAGGTTATTTGACTCATGGAGTTGCCCAGGAACACTTTGTACATTCATATAAAACTGGAGATTTTATCATTCAAGTCAAATACTAAATAACTTTCTCCTTCTTCGCATAAAAAGGGGGCAAGTCATAAATCGTTGGGGAAACTTACAATGTCTTGAAATCATCGATTGGCTTCCACCAAAGTCATCAGATTTTGTTTTCTTGTGTGACCTTAACATTAAAGCACAGGCCGAAAGTGTTCCGGTCGAATGAAATAAAAACCGCTGAGCCGAATATAACGATTCCAAACTAACCTTCTAACTTAAAATGGCGACGACGAGAGTTCCGGTCATGCGCGATGATTGCAAGTATCGTTGGAACTGATTCTGCGTCTGATCTGGCCTTTACAGTAAATTCTATATTTACACTGCCACATATCTCTATTAGTCTGTTAAAAATCTATCTATCTATCTATCTATGTCAGTTCGTATCTTCCAATCAAAACAAAGAAAAATTGTGAAGAGGTTCCTACAAATTGCAAGAAGCGGAATGATTAGGATAGTGTTAAAGGTGTATATATATATATATATATATATATATATATATATATATATATATATATGTGTGTGTGTGTGTGTGTGTGTGGTGTGTGTGTGTGTGTGTGTGTTGAAATGAAAAATAAAGGAAAGAAAATGTTGAATGGATAAAATAGGATTATTTATTTTATTTTATTTTACTGATACGTGTTTCGACCAGGAGTTTATCCATGCATACATGTATTCTATCTATTATTATTTTAAATACAAAATAAAATAAAATAACAATAATAGAAAAACACATAAATTTTTTTAGTATACAAAGAAATAACGGCCTTCGTCAGAGTAAATCTTTATTGTCTTTTTAAATATATATATATATATATATATATATATGTGTGTGTGTGTGTGTGTGTGTGTGTGTGTGTGTGTGTGTGTGTGTGTAAGAGTTCTACAAAAAAAGAATATGGATCATACAATAATATCAGTAATAATTATCTTCCGGGTGCGGATGGAGTAATTGCCATCATCAAAAAAAAAAAATGAAATTAGATATCTAAGTTCAAATCCTGGATGATTACGTTTAACTTCGTGTAAATACCCTTGTGAAAGGCATGAATCAAATAGAAGGGCATATTGAGTTCTATTGTCTTCAGGCGAATAAAGTTGGCAAACTGTCATAGATCTTCTACGAGATTTTAAACCAAATGTTTTAAATGGAATAATATAGTTATTTACTAAGCTTAGCATAGATATGGCACAAGACCAGAAGTATGGGGCGCCCAATGAGAATCGAACTTACTAACAATGGCTTGCTAAGCTAGCTTGCTAACCATTACACCACGTGAGGTGCCCTTTATTTACTAAGCGTAGCTTAGATGTGGCACCAGGCCGGAAGTATGGAGCGCCCAATGAAAATCGAACTCACTAACAATGGTTTTCTAAGCAAGCCTTCTAACCATTACACCACATGAGGTTATCTAAATGAAATAATACATGTGTTGGGATTATTTCCCTTGCTTTCCACGGTTTGTCCGTCAGGCAGCTAGGTGGCGTTGCAACCGGTAATGTGAATAGGCTGCACCGCCAAAGTCAAATTCTTTTTTCGCTTAGACTCTCCAGCCGTCAAAGGTAATACACCAGTTGTGTCTCCGTCCTTTACGACCGAGGGGTAATTCTGTGTACCTGTTACACAAGTGCTTCTTCACCCTCCGGATTCACAAAAGTCACACGCACCAGTTGCGTCTTTTATCTACTGGACAGGGAGCTTCACCTTCCACAAGTATTCCGTGTACCTGTTACGCGAGAACCTTTCCAAACCGGTAAGTGACGACTAATGCTCTGTTCAGTAGCCTCAATACTATCTGCAAGGAATCTTTTTCTATTGGGGTATTTATTCTATACACTGTTTCTTATTTACGATTGAACCGGACTTGCAAGTTGGTGATCTGGCTATACCTTGCTGCTACCAGGCTTGGTCAACACTTGCAAGGATCTGATAAGATGTTTGCTGTAAAACTGTGTGGCCTGTCGAAGAAGGTTTATCGGAATTCCTTGAAAGCTGTTGAAGGTCTGTTAGGTGTGTGAAAGAAATGCACAATAAAGGAATTAACAGTCAAGTGTGGATGCACAATGGTAGCTGATTTGGCACAGAGGACAATTGACCCCATCGTCAGTGATGTTATCATAGGATCATTAGGTGCTTACAACATCATACACTTTCACCTAGGTAACCAAGCTAGTGTCGATTAAGCACCAGCTAAAAAGATCTTAACAGCAAACAAACTATGATGACAGACCTTAAGGCGTTTTAAACTGTGTAGAGCCAGCGCAACCTTCAATTAACTGCACCTCCACGCTCTCCTGAGATTGTTTCCCTCCTCTTGTAGAGAAGTTGAGCAGCCTAAAGATGCACTTTGATGCTTAGAATGGATTAAATCACAACAGTTTCCTTACCCCTTCTCCAGTGCCATTCTGCATTATTGGAATTTCAGTCTCGGAAGACTATAATATAGTTTTTGTGCCCCTGAAGTTACAGCGCCTCCTGTGACTGTAAAGTCCAATGTTAGAAAAACATTCTCGACCACAGATGTCGCATGTGAAGGCTGTCCCTGAAGATGTTGATGTGCCGGTGTCTTGTTGTCGCTGCTTTCTTCTGGACCTCCTAGCTTCGTGGTGTTGCGCCAGGGTGACTCAGACATGAACAGTCCTCTACAGAGAGCCTGCCGCCACCAAAGCCGGTCCTGAGCCAAATTTTCCCAGCTGGAAGGGCAATGCCAAAGCACCTGAGATCGTTCTTGCAGACATCCTTGAAACACAGCTGGGGGCGACCAATCTGTCTCTTACCAGACGAAAGCTCTGCATAAAGGGTATCCTTCGGTATTCCCCATCATCCATTCGGCGGACATGACCCAGCCATCGAAGACGACGCTGTCTCAGTAGAGAACACAAGCTGGGGAGTTGAGCTCTCTCTAAAACTGCTGCGTTTGTGATCCTGTCCCTCCAGGTGATGCCCAGTATACGTCAAAGGCAGCGAAGTAAAAGCCATTTAGCCTCTGCTCTTGGTGGTAGTACAGGGTCATGTTCCATGTTTTTCTGCATTATGTGAATGAATTTGAGCTTGTGCCTCAAAATATCTCGGAGTTCTGCTAGAGTTTGTTTCTCTTCACTACATGCCCTCTAATGTTGTTTCTTCACGGCTTCCAACTATTGTCGGTTGTTCTTTACCTAAATCTCCCTACGGTTCTTATTGGGAGATTATTCCTCTGCCTCACTTCAATGTGGTCAAATCTCTCTAGCGCGAAACTTGTGATGATGGTAGATAAATCTTTCAATCTCTTACCTACAACTCCTTTAGAAACCCTGTGTTGATGTTGATTTCCTGTCTATTTTATTTTTAGCCACAACTATAAATGCTGTTTGCATAAAATTCAAATGCAAAATTAATTGACAGAAACTCCGAGAACACTGTTCAGTGGGGAAAAAAAATCTGTATTAATGTTAGTATAGCGTTTAATTCTAAGACTAACAGCAACAAATAAATTGAATTAAAACTTAGTTTAGTTCTAACAATTTATTAAAGAACAAATAAAACAATGACTAACAATATAAAGTCCTTCCTGTGTATAGAGTTGGGTTTGAGGGACTTACCGGCGTGTGGTGTAGAGGATAGTTGGTATCTTCTGATTTAGTGATTTCTTGGAGAGAATTTCTGGTCGATGTCTCGTCGGGAGCTGCTCCGGGATGTATCTGAAGGTTTTGGTATTTTGCGCCAAAACTTCTGGGCTCATCATGTGATCGGTATATCCAATCACAGAAAGCCTCTCCCACACTTAACCCACACACAGGAATAAACATTTTACTGGCCCAACATTTGTTTATGATAAACTTGTGACTGAGCTTGATAAACATGTCACAGAATTGATGTGTCAGGAAATGGTTGTCAAGAAGAAAACCTGATCCCTCATCGAGAAAATAGAAGAAAAAGCAAATAAAATGTCACCTGTTGGATATTTTTGGTGGTATAAGGTGTGCTGAAGATCACGACTTATATTCATAAACTGTTCCAAAACAGCGGTGGCTGAATCGGCCAATCAAAAACGCCCAAATATGTATTTAATTTACTATTTAAAGGAGTTTTCCTAGAATTACTCGCTGGGGAATAACAGACCAACACATGAGGATTATACAACTCTGACACAACTCGGCGGACAAGGGTTAAAACTGATACTACATCGTTCTACTTCAAGAAAAGATCAAACTTTATGCCACAAGGGATCTCCACTGTAAAACTGCTTTCAAATACAGGCCTAGGCCTGTATTTGAAAGCTACACGAATCGTAACACCACTTTCTCCCAAGGAACTGTGTGTGGAACCTGAGAAATCAGGTTTAAGTTATAAAGAGTGGAAACGACGAATATCAGAACAGGCAAATCGTGCTGAAGCCGAACCATGATAAAATTAAATCGTTCTGATCTTTTTTATTCTTCTATCCTGTTTTGTATTGCTTCTGTTACAGTTTTCTCAAACAATAAAGTCTATTCGTTATCCCTTTCGTTGGGATTTGTTCTTTATATATACTAGCAAAAAAAAAACTTCCGGGCAGTGTAGAATTAATTTTTGAAAGATGTTGCCTGAGGGTGGGAGTTTAAAATTCAATGTTAGAGGGTTTGCATCATAAGTAAGTAAAATCATTAAATTTATTAATGGAGTAAAAAAAATTTGAAATGGAAACTTAGTCTGTCCCCCCTCAAATAAAATGTGTGCATCTATTAATTATTAATTAAATAATTATTTTGACTATTTTGTACATAGATTTTACACAAAATCATAAGTATTTATTTATTTGTAAACTTTTTAGTTAACTTCTTGTTACTGAAAAGATGGCGAGAGTAAAAAATAATTTTTTAAATTGATTACAAATTTCGAAAATATTTTTTTTAATTTAAAGTAATAATACAACTTTTTAATCAATTTCATAGTTTATTTATTTAAATTGTCATTATTACAATAGAAAGGATTCAAATGTTGAATTATTAGGAACAGCTTTTATTCATTTTATTAATATTAATATTGAATATTTTAAAAAGATATAGAATACAGGTTTATTCTTTATTCTGGGTATTAAGGATTTTGGGTATTGTGATGTAAGCAATGACGTAGTTTCGGTTACGGATAGACTGACACCGAATCTCCATTATTAATTAGATTTATACCGCTTGAAGAAATTATATGTGACAGTTACAGTTATAACACCAGTAGCCATTAATACATAAATAAACTAGATTGAATCAACCCGAACCGGACAGCGAAGGAGTCTATCCCATTTTCGCTAGTACTAGACCAGGGATAGTTTTGCTGAGGTGGAGCGATATACCTACCGTCAGCAACCCATTTTACCACTCAGATCAGATTAACCAAGCCGTGCTACTCATGCACTGAATTGCCGGGGACCGGTATCGAACCCGGAAATTTGCGATTCCGGGGCGGGTGCTCTACCAGCTGGGCTAAATGTCATATAGTACCTAAATAATACGAATGAAATAGTCTGGTTTTCCTATGAATAATGTTCAACGAAACTTCGGTTGAGAGATGTCACTGGATTTGTTAATTCAACCTAGCAATTAGTAATAATTCTGTTCACCGTTTATCTATGCTTAGTAAACGATTTTCCCTATCCTTAATACTCTTGTTTTGTTTCTTCCTATCATTTCTCTGTTAACTCTGCTACTCAAGTTACAACAGAAATGCGAGGGGTGTTAATGGAAAATAAAAAGACAAAAAGAAAGACTGGGTGGGAAAGAGAGAGACAGACAGACAGACGGAGAGAGTGAGAGAACAGAGAGAGCGAGAGACAGAGAGACAGAGAGAGACAGAGAGAGAGGGAGCGAGAGAGAGAGAGAGAGAGAGCGAGCGAGCGAGATAGAGAGAGACAGAGGGAGCGAGAGACAGATAGAGAGGGCGAGCGAGAGAGAGAGAGACAGAGAGTCAGAGAGAGACAGAGCGAGCGAGAGAGAGACAGACAGAGAAGAGAGCGAGAGACAGAGAGACAGAGCGAGCGAGCGAGAGAGAGACAGACAGACAGACAGAGAGAGAGCGAGAGACAGGGAGAGAACGAGAGACAGAGAGACAGAGCGAGCGAGCGAGCGAGAGAGAGAGAGAGAGAGAGAGAGAGAGAGAGGATATGACTACAAGAAAGCGAAGAAAGAGATGAATGTGTTCTTTGCAATGAAATCAAATTTAGAAACGTATCAATCGGAGTGGCCATTGCAGTTTTGGGAGATTCGCCAAAAGACGTGACTGAAAGTTTAACGGAAAGAGAGAAAAAAAATCTTCTGTGTCAATTTATCTTGTCTTTTATTCCAGGTGTGTGGAGGTGTATATATATGTGTGTGTGTGCATGTTAGAGGGTATGTATGCGTGTAGAAGCGTATGTGTGTGTGTATGTATGTGTGGGGTAGGTAGGTGTGAGTGTGTGTGAATTGTATGTGTGTATGTGTGGGTGTTGGGTGTGGGTGTATGTACGAGTGAGTATATAGGTAGATATGTGTGTGTATGTATATATGTATGTTCTGTGTGTATCTGTGTATATGCGAATGTGTGTATGTGAGCTTGATGGTGTAAATGTATGTGCTGGAATGAGCTTGAAGGATGTAATATGTGTCTGAGTGAATTTGTTTGTGCATGTGTGTATGCATGTGCATGTGTGTGTATATGATTGTATGTATGTTCTTGTTGGTGTAGTGTATGGGTGTGTGGGGAGTATGTATGTGTGTTTGTGTGTATCTGTGTATGTGTGTATGTGCGTGTATGCATGTATGTATGTATGTATGTGTGTGTGTGGATTTGATCTTGAGGGTGTAAATGTATATGTGCGGGGGTGAGGTTAAGGGTGTAGATATATGTGTGGATGAGCTTGATGATGTAAATCTGTGTTTTAGTGAAAGTGTGTGCATTTGAGTACTTGTCTGAGATTATATATATATATATATATATATATATATATATATATATATATAGTCATCCACTTACAATCCTGTTTCGACGTATATAGTTTCTTCAGCGTGACTAGACTTTGTAAGCAGCTACAAGACAAGATCGAAACCCAGTCAGAGGCTCTAACCACTAACAGAAGGGAATCTTAACTGATAAATACGTACATATGTAAAGGGTACTAAAGAGAGCTCCATCCGTTTTAAGGAGAGGTATAATCTCTGCCAAGAATACACACACACACACACTCATATATATACTCCTTCGATAATATATATATATATATATATATATATAATATATATATATTATATATATAATATATACCAAACTTGTTGGTAAATCCTCGCGGTGAGAAAAAACAGCAAATAGTTTGATTGTAAAAATATACTACCAAACATTACCCGGGGAGAAAAATTTTTTTGGAAAAAAAGAAAAGACCAAGATAATCGTACCAACCAAAAATAATCTAGTGGTACAATATTTGGCCAAAAGAAAAAACAATTTATATGTATATATATATATAAGATATATATATTCATACAAAAACGTCAGGAAACTAAAACTAATAAGTAAAAAGTGCTCAATACCTAAGTAGAGCAAATAATAAAGATAAATCTAATGAGTCAGACAAACCTACTAAAAGTTTCGCTTAATGCTCTTCAGGGCTAAGATGTGACTCTTAGCCCTGAAGAGCATTAAACGAAACTTTTAGTAGGTTTGTCTGACTCATTATATATATATATATATATATATATATATATATATATATATCCACTGCTTGACACATGTAATTAGTTGAATTTTTACCTGGAATTTTGACTGTATGATGTTTTATCTATGTGATTGATATTCACATCTAAATTAAGTGCATTGACAAAGAAGATTATAGTGAAAAATACATTTTTCGTCTGTGCTTTTTTTATCATCATCAAATGACGGACTTATATATTTATCTATGTGTATATACACTACTGAACAAAAGTTTCGGACAACCTTGAATTGTTTCTCTAACTTCATGACAAAGAATAATCTTGTATATTTGGATAGATAAATTCACCTACGCCGGGTTAGCTCAGTCGGTAGAGCGTTCGGCTAGAAACCGCAAGGTTCCTAGTTCGATACCGGTCCTCGCCAACTCAGCGTATGAGTAGCACAGGGATCTGTGCAGTAAAGTAAGGAGCTGATGGTAGGTGTGGCGCTCTATCTCAGAAACAATAACAGTCTCCTTGGTCTAGCTCTAGTGAAAAGGGGATAGACTCCCTCGCTGATTGGCTGATTCTGACATTAAGCCACCCCGACGACTTTACTTTACTTATGGTTTACAGCAAACCCTTGTATAAAATTCAAACAGGATTATGAACGAAACCGCAACTCTAAAATCTAAAGAAGATGAGAGAATTTTGCAGATCATGACTTGGCCCCCTCAGTCTTTATATACTTCGCACATTGAACTAGACTGTGACGCGCCCTGTCGGCTGGGGCAGAAGAATACACCGACTGCAGAGGGTAACCCCTCCCCCTCAATGGGAACACCTTTTGGCTGTGGTCGGTGACACGGGTTGGATAAGGATGGGACCCTGATGTCTGAGCAGTCCATGACATGCAACACTCTACTTTGGCAATTACTCAGGCTAGACGGGCGGTCGTAGAGGCCCCCTCCGATCAATCGGCTATTAACATCAAGCCCAAGCACCTATAAGATTGTCCCGATCCTATTGCCCTTATGGAAAAAAAACAACCGTATATT
Organism: Doryteuthis pealeii; assembly: GCA_023376005.1. Classification (NCBI taxonomy): domain Eukaryota; kingdom Metazoa; phylum Mollusca; class Cephalopoda; order Myopsida; family Loliginidae; genus Doryteuthis; species Doryteuthis pealeii. The sequence continues at coordinate 108,794,902 of CM042141.1, read as the reverse complement.
ATCATATACGTGCTAGAAAACGGTGACTGAGGATCTTAGTGGCCTGGTTATTACGTTAAACGACATCTAATGTTAAAGTTCCAAAATCTGGAGCCCTGGTTTTGGTTTGTTTTGTTTTACGGCATATCAACCTCTGTGGGTCATTTAATGCCGATAAAGTTTTGAAATAAATCAATTCTTAATGGATAATACAATTTTGTTTATCAACTCATGTTTTTCTATTTAACCCATAGATGGTACCCTAACAGGTACTATCACTCCGGGTCAGTGTGGAACAGGGAGCAATGGTGATGAAGGGGGCGCTCCAGATTCCCCGAAACTCCAGAACTGGAACCTCACCATCAGATAGAGTTTAACGTAATTCCCAGGACATGTAGACCCTCAGTCACCACCTTCTAGCACCCATATGATAAAAAGGGGTTGGGGCTTGCTTATAAGGGTAATAGGGTTGGGGCAATCATATAGGTGCTAGTGCTTGACGTGACCAGCCGATTGATCGGAGGGGGCCTCTCCGACCGCCCGTCTAGCCCAAGATAGGGCCAAAGTGGAGTACTGCAAGTCATGAACTGCTCAACCACCTGGGGTTCTATCCTTAAGCATCACGGGTCGCCACCCACGGCCAACAGGTGGCCCCATTAAGGGAGTCTTACCCCTCTGCAGAGGTGCAGTCGGTGCATTCTAACGCCTCAGCCGACAGGGCGGCTGGAGCCCTGAGGAGTGTAGAGTACCTCTTCGTCACCAATACTCCCAGGTGCACTCTTACCCAGAAAGGTAGTACTTGCTATGGGTTGAATAGAAAAACATGAGAAAAACATGAGTTTTAAAAAAAGTGTTTTAAAAAATTGAGTTTTAAAAAAATTGAATACCCATCCAACATGAATTAAACAAAACGTTTTCGGCATAAAATAATCCAACAAGGGTTGACATACCGTAAATTCCAACAAACAAACCAATCTTAATCTGGGACGAAGTTCCAGCGTAAAGTTCGATGTATTCTTGCCTAAGAATATGTAAGAGTTGTTTACAATTTACACATTTACGTGGGATTCATTTCCACCAACAAAAACTTTTACAAATTACTAAAAAGGATGACAAGAATTTAGTGTGCAGTAATACATGTTTGTGGTGGATTATTTGATGAAAAGAAAAATAGTTTTGCTTTAATTGAAATTATAATCATTTTATTTTCATTTTTATTTAATTCATTGAATAATTTCATGCAAACATAGAAAAAATAAATCAATTGCTTTTAAAGATATGAAATTTGATTCATTTTTTAAGTTTAGAGGAAAAAAATTATGAACCCAAACTTTTGGTCGGTAGTGTATATATATATATATATATATATATATATATATATATATATATATATACCATGTGGGTGCTCGTGTAAGTGTATATATATATTAATATATATATATATATATATATATATATATATATGTGAGTGAATGTGTATGAATGTGATAAAGAAAAGAGAGAGAGAGGAGAGAGAGAGAGAGAAAGAGAGAGAGAGAGAGCGTAAATGTGTGTTTTGTGTTAGTATCAGTGTGTGTTTATGTACGTTTGTCTGTATGTGAGTATGTTTGTATGGGAAGAATGTGTATGGGAAGATGTGTGAATAAATGTGTGTGCATACAAATGTGTGTGTGTGTGTGTGTGTGTGTGTGTGTGTGTGTGTGTGTGTGTGAAGAGGTGTATATACCTGAGATGGTTTTTTTTCTTCCCTTTTTGTCCCTGGCAGACATTCAACCTTGACTGTCTCATTTTTTCTTCTCTTTTTTTTTTTTTTTTTTTTTTTTTTTTTTTCAATTTCCAAGATTTGTTCAGCGTGTAATTTACTTTAGTCGTCAGGAAAAATATTCCATTAAATATCGTTTCATAAAAGAAAATGGCGGATCGATATTTGTTCCCCGGCACAGAACGGGGAAAGTCGAGGGGTTGGGCAAGATTTCAACGTTTCTGTGAAGGAATGGTACAATATTTATTCCTTCTTTGACTAAAGTGAGATCAGTCGGTCTTCTTTCTTTGCTTCGTTGGTTTGTGTGGGGAAAAAATGCAAACTTATTTTTTTCTTTTTTTCTTTTTTCTACCTTCGGTCTTGTATAGAAGGCAAGTGTCGGAACTTCAAACAATAAGTCCAAATACTTAACCTTTTCGTTGTTTTTCTAAGATCTTAAGAAAAAAAAGATTAACTTTTCACCCAAGACTTTAAAGGACTGTAAATCAAAACATCTATTTTCAAAGTCATCCAGATAATTGCCTCAATGTGTTTTCAAACATTTTATTTATCGAAGTTTATTTTGCGCTTTTGTTTTTTACTAGTCTAGCAGTTATTCTAAAACTAACAACACCAAATAAATTAATGAAAACTTCTAAATTCTAAAGGTTTATTAGACGAAAAACAATGTCTAGCAATATAAACGTCCTACCCGTATATAGAATCAAATTTAAGAGATCCACCATTCTGATGGAGAGGGAACAATAATATCTGGTATCTTCTATTATCTGTCCTCTCGGATATTACCTTTTTTTTACCTTATCGTGAAGCTGGTCCGATGGTTCCCAACGGCATGTCTCTGGCACTGCCACGTTTACACCACCCTGCCATGATGAAGAGGGTATAGACTGTAGTAATAATGTGCTAGGTGGCCTTTGAGTAAAGAGTTTCCTCCGCCCTTTTAATCGTCTTGTTTATCATCCTGCAGGATCGCGCGCGCGCGTGGGGGGGTGCGTGTGTGTGTGTGTGTGTGTGTGTGGTGTGTGTGAGTATGTTATTTTTTACTTCTAAACTCTACCGGTGTGGACAAAAAACAGATAATTTAGTTTTGCAAAATAGAAATAAAAATTTCAAACTGACATCTGGGGAAAACTTTAGACACTATCTACCTAGGTTTCACCCGAATGGTTCTTCAGGATAATTCTGACCAAAGGAGGTTGTCACAAACGTTTTTGATTCTTATCTTTATTGGCTAAGGAGGCTTTTTTATGTTTACATGCGTTTAAAATTTGTTCTTTGGTTTAGTAGTTCGCTTGTTTTTTTGTTTTTTTGTAATTAGCTATTGCGAGTTTTTCCTCCATGCAAAGTCGGCAAAATTTCTGACTGTCTGATTAATGTAGGTCCTTATATATATATATATATATATATATATATATATATATATATATATATATATGAAATTTAACATTTTGAAATAACATATGATGTTTGTTATGTAATTGCTGACGGAACTGTTTCGACCAAATCGATAAGTTGGTCTTCATCAAAGAGCGACATAGACGGGAAGAAAGATATCCGTTAAAAGACTGTTTACAGAAACGAACGCTGAATTCAACCGCTGAAATTTTGAAAAATGCATGTTCTGTATGCAAGTATAATGTATATTTTCTTCATTTGTATTGAACCTTATTAAACCGAATAAGCATTATATCAATTTTGTTAATGTATTATATTAAGCCAATAACCTGTTTCATTCATGTTCAAAAAAATAAAGGATAATCAAAAAGGCTTTAATTTTGTTCCACTTAAACAAAGGGCGTTACTTATGCTGCATCCTGTATGTATGTATGTATGTATATATATATATATATATATATATAGAGAGAGAGAGAGAGAGAGGGGGGGAGAAAGAGAGAGAGAGAGAGCGTGAGATAAGTGATCAGATAGGTATTTGTCTTATTAACCATTTCCTTGCAAACGAGTGCAGACTAAAACTAAATAAACTTAAAACCAATCATTGTTTGGTATAAGGTCAGATTTTGAGAAATTCTGACCGGCCGTCACCCTCACCCCCACCCCCACCATTTCACAGCCAGTGCGACAATCATCATGAAACGAGGCGAAAAGTCGAGTTTCAAATTATTTTATACAAATAACATTGATATTTGGTGAAATAAACCAAAAAGAAGAGACGAAATGTCTCTTTAAATTTCTACGTGATTCGCCAAAGGTCAAGGGTCAGAGGATGGTTTTTAAAGACGGACTATCAAAAAAAAAAAGATGTGAATAATCCGCTCGTGTTACATTATCGAAGTTTGTAAGATAAACACACACGCGCGCACACACACACACACATACACACACACGCACACAGACAGATAGATAGATAGATAATAGTAGATTAGTATAGATACAGAGATTCATAGATAGATGTGAACAATTTAGAAAAGAAAGATATACTCGAGGAAAGTCCACAGAATACACACACACACACATCTTATTATAATGGAGATTGTGTGTTTGTCTGTCTGTAACCGAAACTATATTACTACTCATTTCACAGTTCCCTTAGTTATTTACATCATATTCTCCATGATTTTATTTTTATTTAAACCTCAATTATTAATAAAATTGTTTTACATTATTAAGACTGTTGACCATATCTACATACTAATAATACGCAATTGCATTTATATATACAACAAAATACTGGTTAACAGTGTGAATGGGAAGGCTAATTTGCATATTGATCTTAAAAAATTGATTTTAATAAATATATGCTAAGTATTATTGATTTCTAATTGTTTGGTTTTATCTTATTGAATATGAGAAAAAATCTCTGGGATAAATCTTAAAAGAAATTCATTAAGAAATAACTGTAATATTATCCTTTACTTCCTATTTTAAGTAAAGAGTTAAATTAGGAAAATTTACCAATGAAAGACGGGAGTAATGGAAAGTGATGGAAGAGTTAGTTTCAAAGCTGTTCTATTTTTCGATAATACCCCCTCTGTTCCAAATCTTTTTATCTGCATTCTTATTTAGTGTTATTAGCCTTTCTAATTTAACATGATATTTTATTATATTAAAACTTAAAAACTTGCACCCGTAGGGTGCATAAATTTGCTAGTATATATATATATATATATATATATATATATATATATATATATATATCGCCGTCGGGGCGGCCTAATGTCGGTATCAGCCAATCAGCGAGTGAGTTTATCCCCTTTTCACTAGCGCTAGACCAAGGAGATTATTTTAGCATCTGAGGTGGAGCGCCACACCTACCATCAGCTCCTTACTTTACCGCACAGATCCCTGTGCTACTCATACGCTGAGTTGGCGGGGACCGGTATCGAACTAGGAACCTTGTGGTTTCTAGCCGAACACTCTACCGACTGAGCTAAACCGATGGGAGAAATAAGATGGAAATTAATCCGACAGTATGTGGAGAAAGGTAGACAAACACGGGATGTTGTAGAAAATGGATGTTTATTGTAGGTAGTAATGTCGACGTTGTAACGTTTCGGTCTGTTAGGCCCTCTTCATGACGTAGGATTGAGTTCTTGCTTCAATGGTGAACATTTTCATACTGGTGAATTAGGAGGTCGTGAATAAGGGGAGGGTGGTTAGTTTTTGGTGTTAGAAGAGGTTGGTAGTAGGAGATTTTCTTTTTCTCTCCGATAGGGTGTATAGCAATGGGGTTCTGATAATGATGCCACAAGTGTTAGGTGTTTGGAAGTGGGTTGGTCTTATATACTAGGTTTGAAGATGTAATGATTCATGTACGTATGGTGAATGGCATAAGGATTGGTTGTGAGTGTACATATATATATATATATATATATATATATATATATCATTTGTGGAGAGGTGTTTCTCTAATCTAGGCTGACTGTTAGGGTAGGTCGATTTTGGAACTGAACTGTCAATGTGACATATCCTCATGTCTCTCCCGCTGACATCTAAGGCCGGGGGTACAATGACCGAAATATCACGAAAAATACGAGTATAACAAGCCAAAAATCAAAATAATACTTTAATTCTTTGCTCGCCATGTGGACTGGGGCTGTAGAATACACCGACTGCGCCTCTGTAGAGGGATAAAATGTGCCCAATTGGACTACCTGTTGGTCGTGTGTGGCGACGTGTGATACTTAAGGATCCTTACTTTGTCTAGATGGGTGGTCGAAGATCAATCGGCTGGTCACGTCAAAGCCCTGGCACCCATATGATTGTTCCAATCCTATTGCCCTTATGCCAAACTCCAATCCTTTTTATCATTTATGTATGAGAAGGCAGTGGCTAAGGATCTTAGAGTCTTGGATATGACGTTAAACAACATCTAACGGTGAAGTTCCGATTTTAGAGCTCGGGTAGTGTTGAATACCCCTTTATTGCCATTACTCGCAGACCCACTCTGACCAGGAGTGGTAGTAGGGCTCATCTATGGGTTAAATAGAAAAAAAGGTTTTTTTAATGTGTTAGAAAAAAATTGAGTTTAACAAAAAAAAATGTTGAATACGCATCAAGCATGAACAGAAAAAAATGTGTTCGGCATAAAATAACCCAACAAGGGTTGGCATGCAGTAAAATCCAACAAACCAAACCAATTTTGCAACTCGGGGAGTGTGGAGTACCTCTTAATGGCCATTACTTTCGAACATAATTAATCGTTCCTGTTAGAGTCCCATCTATGGATTAAATAGAAAAACATGGTTTACAAAAATTGAATACCCATCAAGAATGAATAAGGCAAATCAGCTTCGGCATGAAATAACCAAACAAGGGTTGACAAGCCGTAATATCGAAACCTCCAACCAACCTAACAAATAGCTGTATATGCATATGGTTCTGTTTTTTTTTTTTTAGCGTCGTGATTTATGTCAGTTATCAATGGAATAGTAACGACGTTGTCACAAGACCGATTGAGACAAGAAATTAATTATTTTTGTCTCTCTTTAAATTACAAAGTATATTCCATTAAATGAATGGCACAAAGGCAAAAATAAAATGTTAGAATTTGTTGATGAGGCGTAATTGCTAAATTACAGGTGTCGTTGAAAATAGGGAATTTGAAATAGTCACAAGACATTCACCTTGATTCACCTGTGTTGTCTTGTTAGGCGCCAGAATCCGATATAAACTATGTAGTTTGGTAACCTATGGTGCTCGTGACAGCTATTTTTAGAATCAAAAGGAGTGGGTGAGAAATCATAGAAGAAAAGCAGAGAGGGGGAATAGTGGAGAAGAGAGTGAGATATGAAGGGGGAAAGTGGGGGAGAATGAAGTAAAAATGATAAAGAAAAACAAGAATAAAAGTTTCTAATGAAAATCGAAACGTTATTCTTCAAATGTTTCTACCAAGAAGTCAATCTGCCAAATCTTATTGTAGATTATACAATTGATTCAATTGTGATATTATTGCTAAAAAAAAGTATAGCTTGAACCTTGTAATTTAAAAGGATTGCTTGAACCTTATATTGCATAGTCTGAACTTCATAGATTAAAAAGTTTAAACTTCCTAGTTTAAAATGATAGCTTGAACTTCATAGTTTGAAATGATAGTTTGAACTTCATAGTTTAAAAAGATATTTTGAAGTTCATAGTCTATAATTATAGCTTAACTTTCTAGCTTAAAATTATAGCTTGAACTTCATAGTTTGAAATGATAGTTTGAAATTCATAGTTTGAAATGATAAGTTGAACTTCATAGTTTGAAATGATAAGTTGAACTTCGTAGTTTAAAATGATAGTTTGAACTTCATAGTTTAAAAAGATATTTTGAAGTTCATAGTCTATAATCATAGCTTAACTTTCTAGCTTAAAATTATAGCTTGAACTTCATAGTTTGAAATGATAGTTTGAAATTCATAGTTTGAAATGATAAGTTGAACTTCATAGTTTGAAATGATAAGTTGAACTTCGTAGTTTAAAATGATAGTTTGAACTTCATAGTTTAAAAAGATATTTTGAAGTTCATAGTCTATAATTATAGCTTAACTTTCTTGCTTAAAATTATAGCTTGAACTTCATAGTTTGAAATGATAGTTTGAAATTCATAGTTTGAAATGATAAGTTGAACTTCATAGTTTGAAATGATAGTTTGAACTTCGTAGTTTAAAATGATAGTTGTGTAAATAACAAGGTAAATACTTTATTGTATTGTCAATCCATTGGAAATAACTTATTCAACACTTTTATTACTTACGTTCAGAAATGAGGAGATCAAAACAGTAATAATCCATGAACACTTCTCATCAGTCAAGTGGTTAATTATTTACAAGATTATTTTCCCCATAATGGTGTATTTATAACACTTGCAGGCTTCCATACCAAAAATATTTGCCTACAAAAAGCCAGATACAAAAAAAATATAAAATTTTTAAAAATATATTTGCTTAATATATATATATATATCATCATCATCATCATGTCGCGCCAGCAGCACAGATATCCATGACAATCTCTCGCCAACTCTCTTTATCATTCATTGATCCCGTTAGATCCTCTGCGCAGTACCTAAATGTACTAAAAGTAATCTACCTAAAGTAACTTAGAAAATGCTAAACGTATTATTATAAGTTACCAGATTTTTATTAATATTTTTTTAGATATATTACATTTTTAAAGACTTACTAAATTTTTAGTTAAAACTATTCAAAATTAAAAGTTTTGCTATTAAAGTTAAATGACATTAATGTGTTTTATAAAAACTTAGATTTTATATTTTCTAATATTTTTATAGTTTTTACCCAAAAAATCGGCCGATGTGCTTTCTGGCCTTCTTCGGGTGTTTCTTGTCAAGCTCGGGAACTAATCGAACTCGAGAACCTTCTTCGAACTCGAGGGGGAGCTTTCACAGAACTTAGAAACTCAAACCGAACCCTTTATTCAATCCACTCGGGTAGACTGTTCTAATTCCGCTAACCATGACCTGATATAAGTGTTAACCTATGTTAAGTATTTGTTATTTTCGCCCGTGGTCAGGATTGAACCTGCAACCTACAGATGAATGTTACTTAGAACTGATAATAAAGATAAGGATAACAGTTCGAGAAATCCAAATACTACATATTATCAAGCCTCATCTCAAAATTTCAGACAAAAGTATGTACAATTGTTATGTAATACTATCAAATACAATACGTTTCACATTTTATATATATATATATATATATATATATATATATATATATATATATATATCATCACCATCATCATCATCATCATCATCATGTCGTGCAAGCAGCACAGATAGATATATATATAAATATATACAGGGTGTTCGGTAATTTGACATATTTATATTTGGTTATTTTTCTCCGTAGGTTGGAGGTATTGACGCACACTACACATCATTTAAAAGCTTGGACCATTCTTCATTCATGCGTGATGACAGATAGAATGGATGACTGGAACCCAGCTGAATCATGGAAGAGAATAACTTGTATCATGATCATCTGCGCCGGTCATCAAAATAAGGAGATTATGGTTGCTGCCCAATGCTCCCTGAACACTGTAAAAACAATCAGGCATGAACTGGAGAATTGCAATGGAGACTATGAGGCTGTGGCTAGAAGAAAGCAACATAACAGACGATCTGATTGCATTCGTACAGCAGAATTCCTCGAAAATCTGCAGAAAAGGTATCAGGTTGAATTCAGATGCCTACGTGGAGTTGCTAAACACTGTAGTCAAGCGCTGGATAACAAGGGTAGCCAATGGTAGGCCATATGTATGGCAGCAGAATTCGGTCCCCTGCTACACCTCTGGGAAAAGTCAAAAATGGTTGTCGGCAAATTTTTACAACTACACCAGTCCAATGTTTGGCCTCTGAACTCCCCAGATCTTAACCCCATGAATTATTATGAATGTGGCGCTGTTGAGAAAGACACCAATCGCCGTGTCAGTGTTACAAAAGCCCAGTTAGTCGACAGAATTAAGGTAGTTTTTGAGACCCTTCTCTGGGAAACTGTAACATCAGCTTGCTGCAGGTTCCGGAGTAGGATTGAGGTTGTGATCGACTCTAATGGGGGTAATTTTGAGTGAAACTTGCTGACAGTAATGTAATTTCCGTGCCTGTTGAATTTCTTTACAATCCATTAAATTTTGTAGTTACCAAGCACTTTTTCTTTTCCCTTATGAAACCGTCAAATTTCTCCCGAATACCATATATATATATATATATATATATATATATATATATATGGGGGGGGGTCTGTGTCTGTTTGTGTGTTGTTATTATTCACCCCCGGGAGTTTTCACATCAGCATAAGTTTTTCACTGAAGTCTGAGTGATAACAAGTCTCCTCAAGTCTACTGGACTCTTCTGGGTATTCTAGCCGATTTCAACAATGCTGTTGTCTGGATGGTCTGAATTCTAACTTTGATTTCCAGTTTCTCTAGTCTTTTTTCTAAGCTTTTTGGGGCCGTTCCAAGTACACCAACAACAATTGGAATCACGTTCACCCTCATATTCCACAGCTTATTCAATTCTCTAGCAAGGTCCAAGTATTTGTCTATCTTATCGTTTTCTTTCATCTTCACCCTTATTATTATTATCATTAATAATAATAATAATAATAATAATAATAATAATAATAATAATAATAACTCCATGTTAAAAACAAGTTATAACCGTTTTTTCCAGGATTTTTTCTGGTTACCAAAAAAATCAAGACTTCAAAGATTGTACTGTTGGATTTACATTTGCAGTATAACACCCATGTGAGTGGAATGCACAAACGTTAACCTCTCGACGACGTTTATCAGCTTTGAGTCTTCACAAAAGCACAGCTCAATGTTATTAATGTGTCTATTGCTGCAATGTAAGGAATAAATTCATGACCAGCTTACATAACTGAAAATCCAGCTCATAGGGCGGGTTTTCAGCTAATCAAATCAGAGCAAAATAAGTAATGTAAAACCTTATCTATTGTCTGGGGAACGAATTTGGGGAAAACATGTATGCGAAGTGGATTTTGTCATTTTTTTTCTTTATTCCCCGAATAGAAAGAAAAGGAGGAAAGAAAGCGGTGAAATGTTTGTCAAACAACTTGACTTTGGAAAGCTGATTTTTGTTGGTTGGTTGGTTGGTATTTAATGACATATCAACCTCTTTGGGTTATTTAATGCCAAACCCATCCTTGTAGATAAACAGTAGTGGTTCTATCTAATTTTTTTTTAATTTATTGAAATAGATCACTAAGTAGGACTGAGCCTATTTTAGTAGTGACCACCCCAAACGGAGATTTAAGAAGTTTGAATTTAGAGTTTTCCTTCTCCTAGACTGGTTGCCTAACCAAGGTTAAAGAGCCCAGTCTGCCCTACTATTTACCCATAGCTGGAGGGAGAATAGTTGGATTCATACCTTTCCCAAGGGTATTAGCGCTATGTGTGTCATCCACAGACACCGTGTTTCGACGTTTCACGTCTTATCAGTGTGGCTAGACACAGCAACTACTTCTGACCAGGAGCGAAACTGACTTTTTATCAGCCCGGTTCCTTAACCTCTCAGCCGTCGACAGCTGCCATTGAGTAGCGGTATTTTAACTGATAAATACATACATCGGTGTATATATTTTACGATCATCAGAGAGTTTAAATCTGTAAACAACAGACGATCATTGCCTTATTACGCTTGCGGTGAAAGTCAATTAAAGTCGCTCCCAGAGAGCTCTAATGGATTTTGGAAGCATATAATATATACATATATATATATATATATATATTAAAGAAATGGATACAATAAAAACCTACTCGAGTTTCACCATAAGGATCTTCTGAAGATCCTTATGGTGAAACTCGAGTAGGTTTCTATTGTATCCATTTCTTTAATAAATTTGCTCTACTTTGTATTGAGCACTTTGTATTTGTTTTATCGTTGACTTAACCCCTGGATTCTGTGCACCTCCAACGATCGTGCCCATATTCACCGGTAAGCCACCTTTTATCTATCTATATATATATATATATATATATATATACATATACACTCATATAATAAAATTCACCATGGAACACACTTTTAAGGAACTGCCATTCTTAGACATAATGATTAAAAAAGTGGCCAAATTATCACAGACATTTACCATAAACCCACAGACACCCAACAATATCTACATTCTAAAAGCCACCCCCCCCCCCGAAACTGCATGAAATCCATCCCTTACACACTTGTACATAGGGTATACCCCATAGTCACAGACAAAAACCTCCAACAAATCCGCCTAAAAGAATTACATAAAACCCTCCTCCAAATAGGCTACCCCCATAACACTCATTAACAAGGGATTCGAATAAGCAGAAAAAAATACAATTAGAGCAACTACGAAACCCTAAAAAAACAGAACAACGAACAACATTGAGCATATGTTTCAACATATAACAAAAACAAAAAATATTAAACAAATATTAACCTCATCCGAATTTGGGGAACACACTACACAGGGTGTCTCAAAATGCGGAAACAAAAGATGTGGAGTATGTAACATAATCATAGAAGGAACATCCTATACATTCAAAAACCCTCATACAATATTCAAAATAAATAGAAATCTTGACTGCACCTCAAAAAATGTAATCTACATAATAGAATGCACAAACTGCAAAAAAATATACATTGGATGCACATCATCACTAAATAAAAGAATTTTCCTGCACAAAAGCAAAATTAGATTAGCTATCAATAGAAACCTATATGTATCGAAGCATATCTTTGAATGTAATCAGGGAAATTTTAAGGTGATGCCAATATACCAAACTGATGACTATACCCTACTCATAGTTAAAGAAAAACATTTTATAGACAAATACAATCCTAAACTAAATCGAACTTAACCACACATATACATACACACAACAATAACTTTACAACACAGACATATATGATCTGCATAATAGAACTCACAAACAATGTAATGTATGTTCATATATGCATGCATAAAAAATCTCTCGAAAATACAACCAACACAACCACAAACTGAGACACACGTACGTACAGAGACACACAATTATGTAAAATATATATATGTGTGTGTATATGCAAAATATGTATATGCAAACTGTGTAACGTAAGAAATACAATCAATTTTTTTTATATATATAGATACACATACACCCAGCACAACCATGAACATAGACATATATACATAAGCGCACACACACACACACACACACACACAAAGAACATTTGAATAGAAAGTAAACCACAAACACACACAAATTCATCAAAAAAAAGTAAATTACAAACACACAACATCAGAAGAAAGGGTTTGTGTTAATATAAACAAATAGACAACTATAAAAAAAAATGTCAAGACCTTAAAATTTAATATTTACCACACAGAAATACACACCTGCTAAAATACAAATGTTACAAATAAAATTTCTCTCTACACTCCCACCAAACAGGAAGGGAGGAGTTAGATACGTATATATATATATATATATATATATATATATATATATTCGAACAGAATATGGTTAATTAACGCCTGAAGAAGATATCAGAAACTTTGAAACACGTGTAGCAAATGTAAAAGAATAATCAAAATTTTTTTTAAACATAATCCATTTTGCGGACAATCTCTTTTTATAATATATATATATATATATATATATATATATATATATATATATGTCTGTGTGTGTGTGTGTGTGTGTGTGATTTATTTAACTTCATGTATATTAATAAATTAGTAGAAATAATTTTATCTTAGATCTTTCATTCACTTCATGTGTACTAATTGGTCGAAATAATTATGTAAGTTAGTTGGTTATTTTAATGGTGTTGGGAGACAAAATAAAATGGTCTCCTTTCGTACATTAAATTGGGGCTCTCCCACGTCACGTGCCCTTTTTGGTCGCATGACAAGGCGAAACATACAATTCCCCTTTTTTACGAACACGACTTGGGAAGCGACCGAACGTAGTTGTTTGCTCTTCAGGAGCTACGCACATGGTGTCTGTCTTTGTTCCCTGACCTCCTGAGAATTAGTAGGTTGTTTCCACCCATTTGTTGTCTAACCTTTCTTCATGTTCCGTAGAACACATTATAACTCTTTTATAGTTTGGAATGAGAACTTGGTTCCCTCCTTGTATGTAGTATAATTAAATGTTGTATAGTATTAACTGACTTGTCTTTATTTTCATACCAAATATTCTGTGTTAGGTTACTCTCTTTAGATAACTTAATGCATTATAAGAATACGGGTGTTAGTTCCCTTTTTGTATGTTGTTGAATCAAATGTTATATAGTATTAACTGACTTGTCTTTTTTTCCTACCGAATATTCTGTGTTAGGTTACTCTCTTTAGATAACCTAATGCATTATAAGAATACGGGTGTTAGCTACTAGTTAACAATTTGCTAATTCTTATAATGGCATATCAACCCTTAAGGGCATTAGAGGAAAAAAGCATGAATCTGTTTGTTCTCTGTTCCAAAGTAAGAATTATGCAGCACACAGTGAGGATCCTACTCAGTACTCAGTGGTAATATGAAACCAGTTTGCACTGCAACACGCCTTTGGAAACCTCGCATGGTGTGATGGTTAACGATCTAGTCTAGCATACTATTTGTAGTGAGTTCGATTCTCAGTAGGTACCCTATCCTACTGGCCTTGAGCCAAACTAAGCAACACTTATTAAATGACCACAACAGGTTACATTGGTTTGAGTATTTTGGTTCCTGTCGCTGGCTATTGCATGAGCCTCGGTCTGTGCGTTGCTCTCCGTGTAAAAAAACGACTACAATTAACAAGGTAGTGTAGCATACCATTGGTAGAGAGTTCGATTCTCAGTAGGTGCCCTATTCTTCTTGCCTTGTGTCAAACTAGGAAAACATGTTACTTTGGATAAGTACTTCGGTGCCTGTTGCTGGGTATTGCATATTTGATTTGTGCGTGGCAACCCACGTAAAGAAAAAAAAAGACTATGTTAATCTGCCCTGGTGGGAGGTCAGGAAACTATACACTTCTGTGCCTGTCATTGTCTCAGCGGAATTGCTAAATTTGAATCAGTTGTGTTGGTACCGGGTGTCCCAAAGGGTACCTTGGGATTTGAAAATTAAATAACTTCTGTTTGTTAATTAATTATGATTATTTTTAAACTAAAAGAAAAATTTGCAAAATGGAAATCAACTTGTTTTAATTAAGAAAAACATTCTACTGCTTAGGCGTTCTCTATTTTCGAATGCAGACATTTCCTTTCTAAATCCCAAGGTGACTTGGTTCATTTCCTACGACCATAACCATTGCACAAGGGGCGCCTCTATTCTTGATTGTGTGCAAGCGATCAGTGTTCTAGCGCAGAGGTAAGTCCACGTCTTCAAATAATGATTTCTAAAGCCTTTTCAATTTCACTTTCTTTGTTCAATGGCATGTTAATATTTGAGGTTTATCTAATGCCAAAGCCATCCTTGTAGAAGAATAGTAGTGGTATTATTTAACCCATAGATGGGGATGCGGGAGTTCATACCTATTTTTGGTGTTATTTATAAACAGTTGCCAATTTTTTAATAACACTGATTTAATTGTATCATAATGAAAAGAGAAGAGTGAGAGGGGGAAGGTAAAAAGAGACAGACGGAAAAGGATACAATGGAGAGAGAAAGAGAGAGTAAATCAGAGAAGTGAAAGAGAGAAAGAAAAAGAAAAGAAGGAAAGACAAAGAGACAGAAGTGGGACAGAAGGAAGAAGAAAAAAGAGAAGAAACTAATAGGTTTGGTTTCTTTGTTTTACCTCTTCCCTGATTATCCTGAGTATTCACGGGATAAGCATTCTGAACATTTTTTTATAATCCCGAGTATTTGGATTCTATCACTGAAATTAAATTTAATAGCCTGAGACGCTTTGTTTGTCGATAATTTCCCGTTTTTTATGATTTGAAAGAAAATTTTACTTTACAAAACTAATGCTGTGAGAAATGTAAATAAAAGTTTTTGGCATAATTACAAATAAAACAAATGAACTTAGATTTTTATTTTATTTTTTCCTTCAATTCTGTATACACATATATGTGTGTGTGTGTGTGTGTGTAATGACTATACTAAAAATACTCGGGATAAAAATAACAGGATAAATTTCAAATCCATATAACTTCAAAAATATTGATAATTTTATAAGAAATCTTCTCAAATTCATTTAATCAAATAAAAAAACCTGCCTTATTTTGGACAGGTAATTAAAAAAAGTGATGGGGAAGAAGTTAATGCCATATCAAGTTTTGTGGGTTATTTAATGCCAATGCCATCCTTGTAAAAGAAGAGTAGTGGTAGTATTTAACCCCTAACTGGGGGTAGGGTGTTCATACATTTCCCAAGGGTATTAATCTGAAAGTGAATGTAATAGCATGATTGTAATTCAAACAAGCTTACTATGATATCACAGTCCAGCATATTAGCCACTATGCCATGATGATCCCCCACCCCTTCCCAAAAGCATTTTACGACTTAAAAGATTAGCCCAATCTTATCAAGCTAAGTATTGTAAATGTATATTTTACTTAGCTATTATTGGATTGCCATGAACCCTTAGGTGTAAAACTCTAATATATCTTTACCCCCTATTTTTTTTTTTCATCATAAAAATAATTTCTTTAATACAAAACTTAAAATCAGAGCAATCATCTATTATTCTTAAACAAATATTTGAATACAATTGTTTCAAGTATTCTTATTTATTACTAATAATTTGCACACATTTATATGGTTTCAAGTATTTCAAGGAGTTATATGGTCTCAATTAACTCATAATTAAGATGAAGGTTTGTCAATATTTATTATTATTAATTTTAACTATTATTTTCTTTCATCTTATAATTTCATATGAATCCTCATCAATACTTATCATTATCAATTTTGACTTTCATTATTTAGTGTAGATGGAGGCGTGTGGTATATTGGTTAGTCATGGGAAATGGACTCGTCGACCAGAGTTCAATCCTGGACGCGGCTGTGCATTTCACATAGCGCTAATACCTTGGGAAAGGTATGAATCCATATATTCTTCCTCCAGCTATGGGTAAAATAGTAGGGCAGACTTGGCCCTTTAACCTTGGATAGGTAACCAGTCTAGGAGAATGAAAACTCTGAATTTGAATATCCTGAGGTCAGTCGATGATTGGGTTTATGGCATTCCTTACGCACTAATTCTTTCCTATCGACTATGCCAAAAAGTGCAGATGGTCAAACACAAGCTTTCACCACTATAAACAAAACACTGTGTAGGTTGTTCATTGGATGAACCCTCATGCGTCCAAATCGACGAGAGTCCATTATTTAGTGTGCAGTGATCCAGGGTGGGGTTCAAAGTTTAGGTACCAAACATGTATGCTGAAAGGAGGGAGTCCTCTTAAAGAAAAGTTGTGATATTGTAAAAAGTACCTGCTACATCTAGAGTAGTGGTTCTCAAACAGTGCACCCGGGTGCACCCCATAGTATTCCTGAAAAATCTATCCAGATATGAATAGCAAATGTATACAAAGTTACTATATTATACCATTTCTTACAAACACTCTGCTTGTTTCGTTGCAACATTATTGTTATAAGTTACTTTTCTTGCAACTAAATAAAAACAGTTTTTAAACAATTTTATTGAGAAAAATTATTTTATTGCAATTTTCCACCTCATATTTATGTGAACGGGATTTTCAACCCTCGCAACAATTAAGTGTAAAAAGGGAGGAACTCTTCAATGCATTGATGAGTAAATGAGAGTTTGTCTCTCAAACATAAGACCAAACATTGAAGAAATCTCAAGGTCTCATCAAGCTCATGTTTCTCATTAACACAGGAATGAATAAACTTCATAGAGGTATGTTAAGTTCGCTTTTGTTAAATGTATTATTTTTTTATATATTTAACAGTTAACTTAATAACATATTAGTCCTATTTTGTATACAGTGCGCTATCAAGTATCTGTAGTACTATAAGTGCACCCAGACTGTATAAAGTTTAAGAACCACTGATCTAGAATGAGGAGGGCATTCTTAGAATGAGATAACCAAGCAAATACCTGGTACTATTAGCATTTTTGTAATTTAACCATTGTAGCTCTTTTAGACAATAACAAAATAAATAAAATTACTCTAGTAAGTCATTGCAATCTATTAGATTTCCATATACCACAGTTGAATGAGCTCTCTATAAATTCTAAAATGATTTGATTCATTAAAAGTCAATAGAAAAGAATGACATGAAGACATGCATTTTTTAAGAATTTGAAATAATTTATTATAAATCACTAGCAAATATATGCACCCTACAGGTGCAAGTATTTAAGTTTTAATATAATAAAATATCATATTAAATTAGAAAGGCTAATGAAACTGAATAAGAATGCAGATAAAAAGATTTGGAACAGAGGGGGTATGATTGAAAAATAGAACAACTTTGAAACTAACTCTTCCATCATTTTCCATTACTCCCGTCTTTCATTGGTAACTTTTCCTAATTTAACTATTTAGTTAAAATAGGAAGTAAAGAATAATATTACAGTTATTTCTTCTTGTTAATGGATTTCTTTTAAGATTTATCCCCGAGATTTTTGCTCGTATTCATTAATATAAAACCAAACAATTAGAAATCAATAATACTAAGCATATATTTATTAAAATCAAATTTTTAAGATCAATATGCAAATTAGCCTTCCAATTCACACTGTAATCCCTATTTTGTTGTATATATAAATACAATTGCATGTTATTAGTATGTAGATATGGTCAACAGTCTTAATGATGTAAAACAATTTTATTAATAATTGAGGTTTAAATAAAAATAAAATCATGGAGAATGTGATGTAAATAACAAAGGGAATTATGACTTGAATAGTAATATAGTTTCGGTTACAGACATACAAACCCACAATCTCCATTATAATAAGATTTTAATTTATCATTTAGATATCTTATCATTATAATGCAGATTGGGTGTTTTTCTGTCTGTAACTGAAACTATATTACTACTCAAGTCACAATTCCCTTAGTTATTTACATCACATTCTCCATGATTTTATTTTTATCTAAACCTTAATTATTAATAAAATTGTTTTACATTATTAATACTGTTGAACGGGAAGGCTAATTCTCATATTGATCATAAAAATTTGATTTTAATAAATATGTGTTTAATATTATTGATTTCTAATTGTTTGATTATATCTTAATAAATATGAACAAAATCTCAGGGATAAATCTTAAATGAAATCCATTAACAAGAAATAACTAATTTTATTCTTTACTTCCTATTTTAACTAAATAGTTAAATTAGGAAAATTTAGCAATGAAAGACTGGAGTGATGGAATAGTAAGTTTCAGTTTTTTTTTTTTATTATACCCATTTCAAATTTTTTATCTGCATTCTTATTTAGTTTCATTAGTCTTTTTAATTTAATATATTTTATGACATTAAAACTTAAATACTTGCACCCAGAGGGTGCATATATATTTGCTAGTCTAAAAAACAAATAGGTACTTTTTACAATATCACAATTTTTCCTTAAAAGGAAACCCCCTCTTTTTGGCATACATGTCCAGTACTTAAACTTTGAACCCCCCCCCCCCACCAAGTGATCAACAAAAGAAATTTAAAAAAAAAGGATTGTCCTCCTAAAATCTTATTCCCATTCAAATAAATACTGGTACTTACTTAAGAGTTAAATTCCTTCCACTAATAAAAGGATTTCACCTTAGAGCCCTCCACATCTGCACACTTGAGTACTTAAATTAAAATTCATTTACATAGAGTACGCTTTCCAAAACCTCCTATATCCCAAGTCCTTCACACTAAGTCCAAAGCACTTAAAATCCACACTAGCAACCAATCTCAAACCACCACCCACACAAACCCACCCCCATGAATATATAATTTCACTGAACAACTATGCTCACGGCACAATAAATAAAAATTTAAACTTAGGAATCAAAAAAGTCACCTTAGCCTCACAACCGATCCGTAACATACCCACCACAAATTCCTGACAAGTAAAATCAGAAGCGGGCATATATATACGATTCCTTGCATGGACTATGACAAAAAATATATCGGTGAAACAACCAGGAATCTTAAGAAATACATGTATGAACATAAATGCAATATTAGATTAGGCGACCGCAACAACTGTCTGTTGCAACACACCATAATCTTTATTTGTGTGGCACTCCACCTCAGATGCAAAAAGAATCTCCCTTGTCTAGCGCTAGTTAAAAGGGAATAGAAGACTTCCTTGCTGATTGATACAGACAATAGGCCACTCCGCCTACTATTCTTTTTTTTTTTTTTTTATATCAATAAGAATTTATATGAATTTTATATTAGCAGTTCTACACTTGTTCAAAATTTGTTTTAAATATTTTAAAAAAAAAAAAAAAAAAAAAAAAATTGTATTTTCTTTTTCTATTAAATTATAAACAATTTTTATTTTTCTAGTTCAATATTCTGTTTCTATGAATATATATAAAATAAAATTAAAAAAAAAAAAAAAAGCCCTTGTGGTATCATGTTTACCATCGTAGGATATGGACACGGCAAGACAAATTCAATCCTCAATGAAGCTGTTTGCTCTGAATTCAAACCTGTTAAAGTCCACTTAAAAAATTGACCTTTTGTCATATCCTACTCATGTGGAGGGGTTGGTAAATCAATCTATCTATCCATATATAAAGGGCAGTTAGTGTGTTTGTATGTATGTATATATATCTGGATGAAACTACGAAAATACAGCAATTAACAACAAATTAAATATATATACACATTAAATATCACTGGTTCTTACTTTTTGTGCAAAACTTACAAAGATTTGATTCATAATTACAAAAATATCATTAAATCTAAATATACATAATAATAATGGATCTATGAGACTGACTTACTAACCAATGTTTTTTTTTGGGGGGGGGCACCCCCCCCCCTCTACCCAGCTTATGCTGTGTAGCCGTTTCTAGTATCTATTAATAATGGAGATTAGGTCTCTATTTGTCTGTAACCATCACTGCTCACGTCACATTACCAAATATTGAAAATAGAATAGATACTCAAAATTTGAGCATGCAAACTTAGACATTCCTCATTGTTTTTTTAAAACAAATTTTAATAAAGACATAACCAGTATCATATATTTATATATAGTTTGTTTTATTTTGGTATATATTTAAAGTTATCAGAACTAAGTTTAATAAGTTTGAAGACTTTAAATATGATTCAAACTCTGACATTGAATTTTTAACTCCCACCCCCTCTCAGGCAATATCTTTGAAAAATCAATTTTTTTTTGCCAGTAATAATAATGGATCTATAAGACTAAGTTGCTAACCAATGTTTATTGGGGGGACCCACCCAGTACCCAGGTTATGCTGGGTAGCTGCTTCTAGTATGTATATAAAGAAAAAAAAGAAAAGAAAAAAAAAACACCCACCTGTTTCACAGAATAATTTCCTATGAGATTTCATTTATAAAAATAATAAATTTCCTTTGTTTTCTCATAATCTGACAGATGAGACATAATTTAATAAAATCCTTTTGTGATCTTCAAAACAAATCACAACAAAAGGGAAAATGTCGAAATATGAAAACAAAAATCCAAATTCGTAAAAACAAAAAAGCATTTTATTGTTCTTGAACACAAAATGGCTGCTTTATTAACAGTTTGAGTAAACAATAATGTCCAATGCAGAAAAAGGGTTTTAAAAAATTTTTTAAAAAAAAGAAAAAAAAAAAAAAATGCCTGTCTTTTTTAGTGACAGAAGAAGGAGGAGGAGGAGGGAGGGGGGAACCAGATGAGAATTGTCAGCATTTTTTCCTAGTAACCTTGTCCTTTGATATTGGAGGAACCAGGAATTTCCTCTTCGTGTAAACCAGAGCACTAGAAATACAAAAAAGAAAGGAATAGGTGAAAGGCTTTAATGAAACAAAAACAAAGAAATTAGAGAGAAAGAGAAAACAAAATGATGAATTTTTTAAAAACTTTTGCAACTTAGATATTCTAAATATTGGACAAAAAAAAAAAAAAAAAAAAAAGCTAAATTTAAGTATGAACAAAATCTTGTCTAAAAATGAATGTGAATGTCAGTGTGCCACATTTTTTTCAATTTTACTCCAAGACCCTGTAACCCAACATACCATACCATTTCAGAATCAGGCAGACTCCATGAGCAAATTAAAAACATTCCAAGCCAAATCTGGATCCCAGCAATCCTGAAATTTTGGATTCTCAATTTTTAATTACAGCGATTGTTTTTGGTAATTTTTTGCAACAAATTTTTTTGTACAATAAAAATTTTTATAACGTGGAAATAAATTTGGGAATAATCAAAATTAATTGCGAAATCTGGCGAAAGTCACCCATGAAAAAGAAATAATTGTTTGTATGGAAAGTAAGGATTTACATACATCAAATTGTCTTTAAATTAAGTGGCAGCAGAAGAATTATCACTGAACTTTTAAAAGGTAAGCTTAAATATTAATGCAATACTTAAGTGTGGTGATCAATTCTGAGTTCTTCTGTAGTTTATTGTTGCCTATTGCATACGGTAAGAGTATCATAAAAATTCAAATGTACTCAATGCATGAACTGTTATTGTTGTGTCATTGTGTTGAACAGGCAAAACTGGAAGAATTATCTAATTGGCTAAAGAATAAAGTCTATACAGTTGTTCGTGACATAGGGTTACAGTAGAGTCACCACACAATGGGTGTGCACAGAAAAGGCTGCACAGGCAATAATTCTGTTAAGGCCAGGCTTGTTGCAAGAGGATTTCAGGACAGAGACGCAGGATCTGTTAGATCTGACTCTCCCACATGCTCCAAGGAAGGATTTAGGTTTGCTTTGGCCGTGATAGCCTCGAAAAGGTTGGTCTTGCAATTCTCTAGACATAAGACTGCTTCTCTTCAAGGTATGAAAATGGACAGAACTATTTATTTGTTGCCAACCTGAAGTTGTCATAACAGTGGTAAACTTTGGAAGCTTACAAGTGCGTTTATGGTTTGACTGATGCTTCAAGGTCCTGGTATCTTATGGTGAAAGATATTCAGATATGACCAAGCTATTTTTACTTGGTTCCATAATGGGGAAATGCATGATATTATTTCCACACATGTTGATGACTTCTGTTGAGGTAGCTCTGAGCTTTTCAGAAGATCTGCCTTTGATAAACTAAAGGCCACAAGAGCTAGTTTAATTGCCATCTGATAGGGCAGCTTTTAAGCTAATACAGAATATATCCTCTCTTCATCCGCCAATAATCAAGTATTTATTTAACTAAGATAATTTTAGCCATGGGAAAGATTCAGAGAACCCCTAGTAAGGAAGAAATTCACAAGTAACAATAGACAAGTATGCTAACTATTGATTGATAGTAAGTAATCAAAAGTTTAAACAGATATAATAACAGGGTGTGGCAGAAATAACTCCCATATTTTGAAGTGTTACCTATGGGGTGCAAGTGAACTTAGGCAAGTGGTAATGGTAGCTCCATGTAGATACTGTTTTATCATCCACCCCCACCCCATTACAATCATGGCTTGGACTGGTGTACATCATGTGTTTGCAATTGAAAAGTTTATTTGAATACTGGTGAATCTGTAATTGCTAGAGAGATTTTCATGCTCATTTTATATTATGTCAGAATGATGCAGTTCCAGAGAGAATTTTCAGCCCATAGCAGTATCAATTTTCTATCAGGAACAGCATCATTCTGATGTAACATGAAATGTGCACAAAAAAGAGCTCAGTGTATCAATTAGAGATTTGCCAGTCTTAAAAAAACATTTCAACAGCAAACACACAGTGTGCACCAGTCCAACCCATGATCGTAACTGATCATATCTGAAAAAAAAAAAAAAATAAATAAATAATAATGGTAACACATAAGCTACCATTGCCACTTGCCCAAGTTCACTTGCAACACACAAGTGACAGTTTAAAATGTGGAAGGTATTTCCTCCACAGACTAAAATATAAGGCTTAGTGCATTAATTTATTAACAAAAAATAAGTTTGACTGATTTTAACTGCATGTTAACCTGTCTGGGATTATTTTATGCCTAGAAATTAGAGAAGTGTGTATATTTATATATTTTTTTTGCAGTTTCTTCATTTTTTGCACATGCTGGTTGATTTTAACGGCATATCACCCCATCTGGGGTTATGTCATGCCTAACGGTTAGGAAGCAATATATGTTGTGTATTTATATTTATACTTTTTAATAATTGGTTTTAAAAATATGTCAGTGCCATTGGGGATCAAGTTGTATAGTATTGATTAGGTTCATGTCTAGGTCTATATTCTATGGTATAATTTTATTTCCCTCAAAAAGAACAGAATGTCCTCCACATTGACATTTTCAAATAGATCTTTCATATTGTTTGCTTTAAAATAACGGTTTCTGATGTGAGCAATAAACCTGCATTACATGAATAAGTGTTTGACATGTTTCACACTGTGGTGGTTGTTCTTGTTCGAGTATAATATTGGGTATTCATATCTAATACAAATATTTTGCTAACAGATCTATTGGACCCTAACAGATACCACCACCAGATGCAGTTTAGGACACCTCTTTTTTGATTACCGTAATAATAACTAGCAGGACCTGTGGATATACCACAGTATGATATTTTCAATTATTACAACATTTGATATGTATACTTTAAAAGCTATTGCAAAAAGGTTCAATATGTAAAAAGTATAATAATTTTGATTTAACCCTTCCCCCTATTTGGAACAATTATGACATTTTTGGAATGATTCATTTTAAAAATGGGTGAAATAAGAATTCAGCAGATAAACGACACCAGATAATCAGGATTTACATTTTTGCATTTCATTTTGGACGATTTAGACAGTCTCATTTTTAACCAAAGGGTGTTGCAACATGATAACTGTCATATTTTGAAGGAACACCAACATTAATATATAGAGTTAAACAATTATTTACAGCTTCAAACTCTTCTCCATGAGATTTTAATACACAAAAAAAACAGAAGCCTGCACTTTTGAATTTCCCAACTGGGATTATACGTGAAACTAAATATTATTCCTCTCTCCCACATCATGTGTTTGCTGTTGAAATGGGTTTTGTTTTTTTTAAGACTAGTGAATCTGTAATTGTTACATAGAGTACTTTTTGTGATTATTTGGAATTATATGTCGAAAAGATTCTTTTCTGGATAGAATTTTCAACTATTAGCAGTATCGATTTTCTATCCAGAACAGCATCATTCCACCAGTCCAAGCTATGATTCTAACTGATATCTGAGAAAGAAAAAAAAAGGTTTAAAAATTCATGTCCTGAAAGCAGACTTTTATGAAATGTCAAAGAAAAAAAAGTTTAAAAATGTACTAAATAAGGGTTTGCAATTACAAGCCAGAGTCAAAAAGTCTTCTGAAGTGAAAACACTGTGACTCTCCGGTAAAGAAAAAGTTCCTGATGCAGCAGTCAGTAAAGAAGGCCATACTGACAGTTTTCTGGGACCTAAAACTGTTCATTTCCTAGAAACACAGCTTCCTATTGCCAACTCTTTAAGCAAGATTCACCTTATTTATGGAATGACCCTTGTAATATATAATTTAAGATAGCGTAAACAGAGTCAATGGCACTTGGTGACTGTCAGTTTCTCATGTATGCAAACATCAACATATTATTATATAAAACAATAATAATTTAAATAAAATAAACAAAAATAAATGAAGAATATAACAATAACAACAATAGTAATAATAAATTTAAAAAAACACTGAAAAATTATAAATCAAACATAACAGTAAATAAATTAACAAATAGTCACCCAGAAAGGCCCATAAACTAGATCACCCTTCCCATCATACTCCACATAGCAATAAATAAAGGGATACACACCATGTGATCTGATTATTGCATAGGTGAAAAACTGACAGTCATCAAGCATCATTGAGACTATGTCTACACTATCTTATCTTAGATATACATGCTCTATCACCAATATTGAACATTCTTTATATACATGGAAAATAGAAATAAATCCGGCAGTAGGTAATATGTAAGTTTGGAAAATAAGGAAACAAAAACAAATAAATAGTTAATGTTTATTTATGTATGAATAATTCTGCTTCTATTTGAGTGTTTTATATTTTAACCATCATCAGGGCAATATTAAGGAGCAACACCATGAAACTCCTTCAAAATAACCTGAAAATAACATTATTGAAGGAGTTTCATGACATCGCTCTTTAATATTGCCCTGATGATGGTTAATATATCCAATATATATAAAAACCAAAATGCTCAACATAGGCAAAATTATTTCTTCATTGATAAATAAACATCTTCTGAATATTTTTTTTTCATATTTTCCTCATTTATACACACACACATTATATATATATATATATATATATATATATATATATATATATATGGAAGTATGAGGAGAATATTCTTCCCCCCCCACACACACATATATATATATATATATATATATAAAGTGTATTTTGGCAGCATTTTTTCTTTTATACAAGTTTTGTTGAACTGTACAGACAATTCTTGACGGACGAGTTTTTAGTTGATCCTTTCTAATTTTTGGGCCATCTTTTTGGTGTGGTAGGAAACGATGGTATACCATCGTTTCCTACCTGATGATGGCAAACTCGTTTTGAAACCTTTGGTAAACTGTTACACCAGTTACACCCGACACCAAAAAGATGGCCCGAAAATTAGAAAGGATCAACCAAAAACTTGTCCGACAAGACTTGTCTGTACAGTTCAACAAAACTTATATATATACACATATACATACATACACACACATGAAGTGTGATCGTAAAGTGAAGCTGAATGTTTAAATCTGAATGAAGACATGCAAAGCTGAGCAACTTATATAATAAAGTGATGATGTCTAGACTTCAATTTGAACAAAACTAATCAGACCTCCAGCAACATTCTCTTGTTTCCTCAACTGAAAATTTAGATCAAGATTTGAGGATGTAAAGGACAGCAAAAGTTTCACACAATATCAAAAGAGGAGATTTAGAGGTGCTCTTACCAAAGAAAAACTCGTTGGAATGTACTGAATGCCAAGGGGAATTTTTTCAAGAAAATTAATACTTCATTCATTGTTGATTTCTGTCTTGGTAAATGCAACTTTAGTCTTGATATACACCTTGTAGTGCAACTGATCATGCAAACAGGGTGAGTCCAGTCAATGACTATGAATATAACAAAGCTATCAGGTTTGTACATTCTTGTTGATTTCTGTCTTGGTAAATGCAAATTTAGTCTTGATACACTTTGAACAACACACTTGTAGTGCAACAGATTACATTTTTGAAAGAGTTTCAGGACATCACAATTTGATATTGTCCTGATGATGGTTAATATATCCTTTGACTCTCTTGCCATCCGTCCCTTGGAACACACCTTGTAGTGCTACAGATTATTCACACAGGATGAGTCCAGTAAATGAGTGTGAATATAACAAAAGATATCAGGTTTGTATACACCTTTAGTCTTGATACACTCAGAACATGCACTGTAGTGCAACGGGTCACTCACGTTGGTGGGGGGTCCAGTCAATGAATATAACAAAGATATCAGGTTTGTATATCAGTTATAGAAGAATCATCTATTTTTATCAATCAGAAGGACAGAAATCCTCTGTTAAAAGTATTCTTTTGACTCTCTCTTGCCATCCGTCCCTTGGAACATACCTTGTAGCACAACAGATTACGCTCACAGGAGAGGGGAGTCCAGTGAATGAATATAAAGATATTAGATTTGTATATCAGTTATAGAAGAATCATCTATTTTATCAATCAGAAGAACAGAAATCATCTGTTCAAAGCATTGCTTTCTTCATATTCAGATTAATCATGTAAACAGATTGTTCACACTTTCCAAAATAGCCAAACTTATGTTTCATCAAGTCATGCCAACAGCACAGATTCCTTTGACTCTCTTGCCAGCCGTACCTATCAGCCATCACTTTTGGTAAGTCCTCTAAGCGGCATCCAGTGTCTTCACAGAGCTGATGAATGTAAGTTTTTATTGGTTTCTTTGTTTAATGGTATATCAACCGTTGCAGGTTATCTAGTGCCAAAGCTATCCTTGTAGAAGAACATTAGTGGTACTATTTAACCCATAGCTTGGGGGAGGGGTTCATAACTATCCCAAGGGTAATAGGCAAAAGTCAACATAATAGCACAGCTGGAGTTTGAACTTGGTATGTCACAGTCGAGCACAATAGCAACTATGACACGGGGATTCTCCTGCTGCCAACTCTGGTGTGTTCATGTGTTGAAGTCTATAGTAAAACATCACTTTACTTCTCCAGCAACCCCAGCAGGTCTTGCTTTGTAAGATAGGAGGTAAATGGCCATACAACTGCTGTTTTGTACGGTGCTGCTTCCAATATTTGCTTAAAATAACATGCGGCATCATTGTGTAGTTCTCATCTAGCTTCTTTTTTTTCAAGCATTGCATTAGTCAAAGTGGTGCAGCCATACAGTAGTATTAACATGGAAGAATTAACATTAACTTGGAAGAATTCTCTCATATATATTATATAATATATATATATATATATATATATATATATATATGGGGGTGTAGGAAATAATGGAAATGTATGTGGAAAAATAATAAATGTGAAAAATAAGAGTTGTGAAGATT
The DNA here is from genome assembly GCA_023376005.1 of Doryteuthis pealeii. Lineage (NCBI taxonomy): Eukaryota > Metazoa > Mollusca > Cephalopoda > Myopsida > Loliginidae > Doryteuthis > Doryteuthis pealeii. The sequence continues at coordinate 108,766,534 of CM042141.1, read as the reverse complement.
CATTAATATTTTTAAATTTTTGTCAACCTTTAAAACATTTTGATTATTAAATATACATTAAATATATAGCTATAATCATTAGGACATTCAAATATCACCTGGTGATGTAGGCATATTTATTTACCTAATGATACAAAAAATGTGGGGTGGAGAAAATTTATACATTTGAATTGAGTTATTAATAACTATTTTGAAAATATGAATTTATTGGACAAAATTTTTAAGCATTCCAATCTGAAAAAAAATTTTTTCTCCACACCCTTTTTCTCATATCACTTGATAAATAAATATGCCAACATCACCAGGCGATATTTGAATGTCTTGATGAAGATTATAGATATCTATTAATAATGTAGATTTGGTCTCCATTTGTCTTTAACTAAAACTACATCACTGCTTACGTCCCAATACAGTAAATTGCCAATATATAGACTAAAGAACAACCCTGTAATTAGTTTAAAAAATTATTTTTTTTACTCTCGCCCTTTTTACAGTAAAAAGAAGTTAACTAAAAAGTTTACAAATAAATAAATAAATACTAATGACTTTGTGTAAAATTTAAGATATCAAAATAATTATCTAATTAATAATTAATAGATACATACAACATTTTATTTGATGGGGACAGAACTAAGTTTCTATTTCAAATTATTTTATTTTTTGAATAAATTTGAAAATTTTACTGTTACAATTTCTCTGACATTGAATTTTTAACTCTCACCCTTCCCTCAGTCAATATCTTTCAAAAATTAATTTTTACATCACCCAGAGGGCTTTTGTTTTTTTTTTCTTTGCTAGCATATTTAATAATTGAAATGTTTTAAATATTGACAAATATTTTCAAATATCAATAAACCATCTTCATGACTTATTTTACACATTTATTATTTTTCCACATTATATGGTGCATGATGACAAAGACATCATCACTCTGCAGCCTTATTATTCTCAATATTGAGCCACTTAGCTCCTGTGCAGCATGTGTCTCACCAACCCTGTCTGTTGGAGGCCAGATCTTCGAGGCTTGAAGGGGTAATGGCACATTTCCTCAGAGTCGTCGTCGTCATATGGTTTTTGAACTGCTTTCGGGGGCCTCCTGCTCTTCAAGTGCCTTCTGCAAGTTCACCATAAAGTACTTTACGGGAAAGTCTGTTTGCAGGCATGCGGATGGTGTGACCCAACCCAAATCAATGGTACACTATCTTAAACCACCAACCCACATTTTTTTTTTTTTTTTTAAACAATAGACATGTTGCAGCATAAAAAACAAAAATCTTAGCCAGAGAAAGAAAAAGAAGCTCAGCAGTAAAAATAGTAGAAGTAGTAGAATAAGAGAAAGAAGAAAAAGTTGAGTAACTGTATAAGGGGGGGTGATAGTAGGTTATGTGGTACACACAGGACTCAAACCTCAGAGAGAAACTAAACACAAACTACGTTTCAGGCAAGTGAAATCTCTCCAGACAAAGTCATTCAAGAATTTATAGAATTCACAGAAACATGGGATTTAACTTATACACTCGGGATTCCAACAATAACGACCGACTTTAATACGTTAAAAACGTCTGTTGAATCAGAGAGAAAGAATGCAGATATATATATATATTTACGAACTATGACACCCATGTCCCTTTACAGTTCAAGTCAACCTTAATTGAGGAAAGCAGTACAAATCGGTTAAGATAGGTTTTGATTTCCTTTTTACTGTTCTTGACAAAGACTAATCACACTCACCCTAGTAATACACAATCATTTAACCCCTTAAGGCTGGCTTGCCATCAACTATGCACTTGATAACTGTCAAAAGTGATAAATAAATGGATTATGAATAGGATTAACAAAATCACATCTCTGGATCAGGCTGGATGGCACTGGGGTCCATCGATACTGGTCCATTTTAATATGTTTTGGGGGATTTTTTCCAAAAACATTTTTTAAACCAATACTTAAACCAGAAATATAAATCTGAAAAAAAAAAAATTATTTTGGTAGATTAGGTTACATTAAACTATCTACATTTCAATACAGTTGATATTGTGTTTTACTGAGTTATAATTAATAATACAGCAAATCCTTCAACTTATTTTGGTAGATTAGGTAATTCTTAGTTACATTAAACTATGTATATTTCAATACAGTTGATATTATGTTTTACTGAGTTATAATTAATAATAGAGCAAACCCTTCAAATGTTTGCTACATGGGTCATCAACAAAACATTAGCATAGAGACAATGACAAATTGACACCAGTTTTGTTAAAACATAAACACATACATCTAACTTAGATACTAAAAAGGAAACAGATTTTAACATTATCACTATAAGAGAGAAAGAGAGAAATGTAGAGGTGTGAAAAATAGGCATGAAGAATATAAACTCAGACAAGTGTCCTCATCTTTGTTATTTTTAGTTACATTTTTGCAGTTGTATCCTTTAGACTTCTCCATATAGGCATCTAGGATTTTCAAACTGAACCCTTTATCCAATCCATAGGAGTAGATTGTTCTTATTCCACTGTCCATGTTTAGAGATTATCATATCAGGTGTCTGTTGTTTGGTTTGATTTTGTTTTACGGCATATCAACCTCAGTGGGTCATTTAATGCCGATAAAGTTTTGAAATAAATCAATTCTTAATGGATAATACAATTTTGTTTATCAACTCATGTTTTCTATTTATCTCATAGATGGGACCCTAACAGGTACTACCACTCCGGGTCAGAGTGAACCAGGGAGCAATGGTGATGAAGGGGTGCTCCACATTCCCCAAACCTCCAAAACTGGAACCTCACCATCAGATAGAGTTTAACGTCATTCCCAGGACATGTAAACCCGCAGCCACCGCCTTCTAGCACCCATATGATAAAAAGGGGCTGGGGCTTGCCATAAGGGCAATAGGGTTGGGAAAATCATATAGGTGCTAGGGCTTGACGTGACCAGCTGATTGATCGGAAGGGGCCTCTCCGACCGTCCATCTAGCCCAGTTTAGGGCCAAAGTAGAGTATTGCATGTCATGAACTGCTCATTCACCTGGGTTCTATCCTTAAGCATCACGGGTCGCCACCCACGGCCAACAGGTGGCCCCATTGGGGGAGTCTTACCCCTCTGCAGAGGTGTAATCGGTGCATTCTAACGCCCCAGCCGACAGGGCAGGGTGTCTGTTGTAGTTGTTATTTATTAAGCTTATCTTAGTTTGGTACAAAGCCAGAAATATAGGGCACCCAGTTAGAATAGAACTCACAAACAATAGTCCGCAAGGCTAGCTCTAACTATCATTCTACATGGGGTTATCAGGTGTCTGTTATAGTTGGTGTTTTGGCATTACCTCTTCCAGCTGGGAAAATTTGGCTCGGTGGCGACAGGCTCTCCGTAGCGAACTGTTCATGTCTGAAGTCACCCTAGCACAACACCATGAAACCAAGAGGTCCAGCAGAATGTGGCGACAACAAAGCACCGGTACATGCAACATCTGTGGTCACAGAAGACGCTGTAACTTCAGGGGTACAAGAACTATATAGTCTTCAGAGACTTCAATGCCAATGATGATGTTATAGTTGGTAACCTTCATTGAATTTTGGACTGGATCTTTTTATTCCATCTACCTGGGGAGATTATTCCTTATTCCATTGTCAATGTGTAGAGGATAACTTATTATATCAGTTAATTCTTTTTACTTAATTCGCCCTTGAAATGTCATGTGTCTCATCCTTTGAATTAGAATAGCCTAATTTGAAGCTGTAATCCTAAATGTCACTTTGACTGTCTCTTCATTTGAAAGATTATATCTTCAATTATTCATTGTAAAATTAAGTGGTGAATTTTTTTGAGTTTTAAGGCTTCAATATGGTATTCATTTCAATGCCAAAACATCAGCAACTAAATATCATACTTGTCAGTTAATCTATAAATAGAGATATCATTTTTTTAAAATGTCACTTCCCCATTGGTTATTAAAAAAAAAAAAAAACTTTTGTCTTTTCTAATTTTTCTTTTTAATTGGAGTCCCGAGTATCAGTGATTATTGGTGTGGAGACTGGAATTGTCACGCCATGTTTGATATTCAGACTGTGACTGTTTACTTCGCATGAACTCCCTAGTGAAAGGCATGAATCCATTTCTTTCCCCAACTATGGGCCCTTTTGTGGGTTACTACTTTTATTGTACAAGAATGGCTTTGGCATTAAATAACACACAAAGGTTGATATGCCACAAAACAAAGAAATCAAAATCAAAAAATAACTAAGAGCAAAAGAGCAGGACAATGCAGGGCAAATTGTGTCTCTCTTTAACCTTGGAAACTTTGGAGGAGGAGGAGGGTGGGGAGGGGGAGGAGGACAATACTGAAATCAAATTCTAAAGATCTCATTTTTTTAAATGTCACTTTGAAAATTCCCATTGGTCATTTTTTTTAAAAACTCATTCAGACAGACACTGTTTATTTCATATGAACGCCCTTTTAACAGGCATGAATTAATTTTGTAACTAGTAAAAACTAAGCCAGTTGGGTGGCCTAAAGTCAGTATCAACCAGACAGCGAGAGACTCTATCAAGGAGATTGGTTTTTTTTTTACATCTGAGGTGGAGCGCCACACCTACCATCAGCTCCCCACTTTACCACACAGATCCCTGTACTACTCATGCACCGAGTTGGTTAGGGCTGGTATCGAGCCCAGAACCTTGTGGTTCCTAGGCAGACGCTTTACCGACTGAGCTAAACCATCCGTCCTTGAGATGTCACATGCTTCATTCACTGAAACAAGTTCAATAGAAGAGACTGTACAATAGTATCCTCTTAGCATGGACAGTGAGATAATGAGAATGATCTACTCTTGTGATCTTTCCCTTTGTGCTAATGCCCTTTGGAAAAGGCATGAATCCATCTATTCCCTTCCAATGGTTTCAGTTTGGTTTCTTTGTTTAATGGCATATCCACCTTCATGGGTTATTCAATACCAAAGTGGGATGAAGGGATTCACACCTTTCCTAAAGGTATTAGTCTGAAAGTGAATATAATAGCGCAACTGGAGTTCACTCACTACAATATCGCAGTCCAGTACATTAGCCATTATGCCACAAGGATTCCTAGCTATGGGTAAATAGTAGGGAAGCCTGGGTTCTTTAGCCTTGGTTAAGCAACCAGACTAGAAGGAATACTCTGAATTCAAACCAGCTGTACTCCACTTAAAAATTGACCTTGTGTCAGATCCTCTCTGTGACAGGGGTAAATACCTATTCCTTTGGATTTAATAACGAGTTAAATTTGAAATTCCAACTACAACAGAATTCTGAAAAAGTTTAGGGGGTACAACAGCCAAAATGTTGTGACTATAATAATAACAATAAAGATGAGGATACTAGACCAAGTAGATCAGTGTACAAAATCTAATTCAAGATTTCAATTGAACAAATACAATAACATAAAATTGAACTCCTAAATCCACAGAATACATCAACAATTTACTCAAAAAATATTATCCCATTTTCTTTTTGGTATACAGATAAATAAAATTAATATTCTTGCATTTTTTAACCTTTAGAACCCACACGTCCGATATTTCAGCCACTACCTATAAGTACATATACCAAGGCTGCCTGAATCCCAGTCAGGGAATCCCTATTTCTACATCGCTATTGCCTAGAAAACATTGTAATCTGTTATTTAACAGCCTTATAGGCTGCTGAATACTAAATGACAGCACTTTATATTTTCAGCTATTTTTCAGCCAAGAGCACAATGAGAACGAGGTGCCATTTGGGACTGAGGGTTCTAAGGGTTAAAGTTTCACAATAGGTAGAACTCATTCTTGGAATATTCTGGCTTATTGGAATTTTTGAAAAAAGACTTAAAAAAAAAAAAAAATTTCTTTCTTTTTTTTTTTAAATTTTTGAAAAGAAAAAAAAATTTTTAATATAAATAATAAAAAAAGAAGGTACCTTTTGGACATATTGGGAATTTACTGTTATACCTCGATCCATTTCTTGCAACTTTTCATCAAGCGCAATACATTTCTGCATCTGGCAAATGAGAAAAACAAAAACAAAAATACAAATAATCAAGAATCAAAATGTTTTGTTAATAAAAAAAAAAGAACAAAGAGAGTCAAATCTTTTAAAGTGTCAAATTAATTTCAAAAAACAATTTCCAAACATAAACAAAACTGTAATTGCAACAAAATGTTTTGAGTAAAAAGATTTTTAAAACTGATTGAAATTCTATTCATCAGTCATAACTTCAATTGATCCAACTCTTTTAGAAGTTTTGTCATGTCACACAAAACTCGTTGGAAGACTTTCTTTTGTTTTGGGGCTTGTTTTTGTTTTTTTAACTACAAATCAGATTTAGTTAGATTCTCATGAAATGTAACATAAAATTATATTAAGCCGTCCCATCATGTTGTAATGGCAAGCTAGTCTCACAGATCCATTAATACTGAAAAGCAAGTTCAATCCTCACTGGATACCTTGATACTTGCAACTTTGTGTCACATCCATGGTGAATGGGTTGAGTACAAAAGAGCATCCCATTGTGGTGTAATGGTTAGCAAGCAAATTTCCCTGATCCATTACTATTGAATAGCAAGTTCAACCCTCATTGGATACTCCATACTTTTGTGTCACATCCTACCCATGGTGAATAGGTTGGGTAAATACCTACTCTGGACATCCAATCATGGTCCAATGATTAGCAAACTAGTCTCATAGATCCATTACTACTGAAAAGCAAGTTTGATCCTCACTGGATGCCCCATACTTGCAACCTTGTGTCACATCCTACCCATAGCAAACAGGTTGAGTAAATACCTACTCTAGGCGTCCCATCGTAGTGTAATGGTTAGCAAATTAGTCTCACAGATCCATTACTACTGAAAAGCAAGTTTGATCCTCACTGGATGCCCCATACTTGCAACCTCGTGTCACATCCTACTAATGGGTTTATCTACCATAATCTTCTACATGTTAGAAATAGTTTTCATATTTTTGGACTGTTATGACTTCATATACAGAGAATCATGGAAAAGGCAGTTACCTTATAAAAGGATTTTTAGCTTGATAGTAACAAACTAATTTCAAACTGTTATCATAATAGGAAATGGAATCGGCAACCAGAGTTCAAATCCTGGATGAGACTGTTTGCATTTCATTTCATGCAAATGCCTTTGTGAAAGGCATGAATCCATTTATTCTTCACCTAGCTATTAGGTAAATAGTAGGGAACACCGGGTTCTTTAGCCTTGGTTAGACAACCAGCCTAGGCAAAGGAAATCTCGGAATATCCGTGAAGGGATTGGATAAATACAGATTCAAATTTTCAAAGCAAAACACCTTGGAGTTTTGTAATAGACAATAATAAATATTTTTCTCGTGGCAGACTTTGCAAATGATGGGCGTGCGGGGTAGGGGGTCAAGAGATTGGCCTAGTGCCTTCTCCCACGGCCAATAAATACTGATTCAGATTTTTTAAAGCTTCATATACCCACCCACTTTCAAATTCTACACATTTATAGTTCAGGAGTATACTAGCAAAAGTTAGGCAATATATATATTTACCAACCCCTCCGCATGAGTAGGGTGTGACACAAGGTCAGCACTATGTGAAATACAGGATTTGAACTTGTCTCACCATGTCTATTTCCTACAATGTTAACCATTACACTACATGCCTCCAGTTAGGCAATATATCAATGTTATAGAAACACAAAGGCTTTTGGGTTAGAGCAATTTTGCACACACACACCCCAAAGCTGTACAGTGGAGCAGCTGCCCTTCCCTGATCCCCCTTTTGTTCTACTACTGCCAATGGCTAATTTTTGTACAAAGGAAAAAAAAAAAAATTCACCAGAATGCATTAAACAGTTTCAGTAACTAGAAGTTACTAAAACAAGAAGTTTACATGTATTTTATATAAATAAATATATACTATCAAATAAAAAAAATCTTTTTTAAAAAACGCCCTCTGCGCAGTGTAAAAATAAATTTTTGAAAGATATTACCTGGTGGGAGGAGGAATATAATGTTTAATATTTTTTTTAATTAATTAATTACTTACTTAAAAAGCATCATATTCACTCCACTGAGATATTTGTTTTGTTTTACGACAGTAAGGACTTCGAAAACGTTTATAAAAATTTCTGATTTAATTATTCAGACTCATCTGTATAGAAAATTTTTTAAATCGAACAACTAGAATATATTTTATTCGGATTACAGACAAAAAGAGACCAAATTTCCATAGGTATATATTGCAGGGCAGAATTTAAAAAGATATGAATCTGACAAAAATCAATATACATTATTTATATTTGATAAAATCTGTTGTTATTGTTATAATAACAATAATTCCAAAGAACTTACTTCTGTATTGAGCTGGAGTAACATATGTGCACTATTATATTTCTCAGGGTTGTCATGAAATTCGACCATTCCATCTTTCTGGTTGATTGTAGCAAATATTTCACCATCTTCAATCTGAAATTTAATATTTCTCAGATGAAAAAAAAAAAACATACTTTATGAATAGCAGGGAAATGGGAGAACTTTTAGTGGGTATGGGCAAAATTTTGGTACATCACCTCCCCCTTTCTTTTTATAAAAAAATTTAAATTATAAATCAGCATTTACTTTAAATGTTTTTAACAGAAACTAAACTGACATTTAAAAAAAAAAAAAAAAAAAAAAAAGATTCCATTAATTTCTAAATTATAACAATGAAATAAATCATGTTAAAAAAGCACATCATCAAGAGAGAAATAAACAGCAAAAATTATACATTTTGACAGAAATTTTTTATTTATAAAATTCTCCAGTTTTAAAGACTGCAAAACAAATAATTTTTACATGATTTTTTTTAAATCCTTCCTCTTTATAATACAGAAAAAAATCACATTAAGTTCCATTCATGTTTTTTTCAAGTTTTATAGAATTTCAATTCATAGAGGAGTTAAAAAACATGTGAAATTTTGGCCATACCTACCTTTTACTATCTAACACAATAAAATTTCTAATGTTAGTCTACATCAAAACAAGCTTTCTACAAGTTTGAAAAGTTGTGTGATTCAAGTTTCAAATGCAAATTAGTTATGCAGTAGATTTTTCACAAACTTTACTATGATGTTAAGTTAATACATAAATTTTTATAAAAAATTATCTTTTTCAGGAAAGGTTGAAGATCTAATGGTTTTTTACTGTCCTTTTCAACAATAATCAATTTTTCAAAGCCATGTGCAAATATAGTTCAACTTCCTATTAGTTAATTTCTTTTAACTGTCCTAACTCTAAGTAGCATTACCAGCAATTCACTGAAATCAGTGGACATTGACAAATTTGCACCTTATTCGGTTTAATTCGCAATTTCTCGAGTATTTCTGATCCAATCTTAAAAATATTTATTTGGCTGGAAAGAAAATGAAAATCTTTCCGAATAGGTAATTTCCATGTTTTTATCCATTGAATTATTTTTTACAGCGATTTAAAACGTTATTTTGCTTCAAACAGCCAAAAACACAAAATACAATTTTTTTTCCCCCCTAAGGGAATTTACTCATTTGTTTGTTTTGCAAAATCAAAGAGGATAATCTTTATCAATATTCTTGAAATTGTACAATTAATTAGAATACACCTTAAACTACATCGAGGTGGTTGTTTTTTTTCTTCTTCGACTTTTGAATGCGATACCACAACCAACAAAAGTAGACGCAGGTTCTTTCGAAAAGTATAAGATGAGCAAAAAAAGAGCACTATATCCTTAATAGAAGATATTCTGATATATAATGTGTGACATTTGGATGATGGTTAACAGTCAGGATTTTTTGTCAAATATTCAAATTTGGAAAAAAACGAACTTCCGATATAGTATTAAAACATTAACAAAACAATCACATGCTGGCCGGACAGGCTTTGTTTAAAAAAAATTATGTAAATAGGTATTTTATTTTCTGTATGTAATGCAACATAGCAAGTATTTAAAAAGTATTTTTAAGTTCAAAGTGATGTTATTTATTTAAATTAATACTATACATGTGTATACATTCAGTATTAAAATGAAAATATGAAATAATCTAGTGGTAAACTTTTTTTTTTTAAATGTTGATATCCGTACCTCTTATTCTCTAAATAATGGGTTACAGCATAGAGATACATACAATTTGAGTGCAGAATCAGGAAGAACATATAATTTTACATAAGAAGGTCAAGTTTTATCAAAATTGCTCCAAAAATAAAGAAATGGTAAAGAAATTACTGAATTTCTTGTTTTGAATTGGTCCGTGATTTGACATTTTTTGAACAAAATCATGTAAATTTTGTACCCTCAATTTCGGGGCTTTAAATTCTCATAACTTTTAAACCACTGAGGATATTTGCTTAATTCAAACAGTTTTGAACTCCATTTACAGAGTTCTCTATAACTAATGTGATTAATTAACAATAACCTCAAATTAAAAAATCAACTGGTAATGTTACTCTAAGAATAGACAATTATTATAAAAATCTTCAGGGTAGGGGTATGCACTCTTTGTATTCACTCAGTACAATAGAGCCACACAGATGTGGGTTGAGGGCCACCGGTTGAGGACCTTTATTTTAAAGTAACAGTTTTTAAAATACATTTTATTTTTTTTTTTTTTTTTTTAGCTGAAAAAGGAAAAGAAAAAAAAATTGATAGAGAGCTATGGAAAATGTTAATATCTGGCAATAAGACGTATTAAAAAATGCTAATTATATTCAGTTATATAAGTTTACTATTTAACAGGGCTGTGGAGTCAGAACAAAAAAACTTTTGACTCCGACTCTTCAGTTTTTGGCACCTCCGACTCCAACTCTTCTTCATGTAATTAACAGATTATGGCCTACAAATCTAGTACAGCCTATGAATACGCTCCTAAATTGAGTAAGCGTATATCATTAGAACTAGTTTATATCAAATATATTGTGGCTTTGGTATGAACCTAAAATAAAGATATTGTGGCTTGGTATGAACCTAAAATAAAAATATTGTGGCTTTGGTTGACCTAAAAAAATAAAGATATTGTGGCTTTGGTATGAACCAAAATAAAGATATTGTGGCTTTGGTATGAACCTAAAATAAAGATATTGTGGCTTTGGTATGAACCTAAAATAAAGATATTGTGGCTTTGGTATGAACCTAAAATAAAGATATTTGTGCTTTGGTATGAACCTAAAATAAAGATATTGTGGCTTTGGTATGAACCTATACATTCTTTAATATTTTGCTAACAGAATTAGAGACAAAATCTTTGAAAGGATATAAAAGAAATGATAAAAATAAAAATGCTATAATGTAAAACATTTTACATATATTTTTACAAATAAGAAATTACACAAAGAGAATAAGATTTATTACAATTCATAATAAATATGAAACCATTTTTTATAATCTATTTATATGGGGTGTGCACTGTATAACTTTACAGACTAAACTAGGGCCATATAAAGTGTAAATTCAACTGGAGTCAGAGTTGGTATATTTTTTCCCCGACTCAATCCAGTAAACCCTTAATTGCTTCCAACTTCAAGACTGACTACACAGCCCATCTATTTAAAATATATTAAAGTTAACGTATCAACAAAAAAAAAAAAAAAAAAAAAAAAAAAGAAAAAGAAAGGTTGGTCTAATTCTACAAATGAAGTTTTAAGTGTCTGTAAATGAAGTGAAATAAATTAGATTTTGATTGATTAGATAAGAGAGGAGGCAGATGTTTCTCATAGCACCACCTGCTGCTACTACTGCTGCTGCTGCTGCACTAAGACTGACCTATACAATATAACTCTTTAACATAAAGAATAGAAATAATTTTTTTCTTTTTTTTTGTCTGAGATGTACAGACAATTTATCTTCCTATTATTATATTTGCATACCATAAAAGTCTTTACACCAAATGGGGAAATAATATAAACAACTTTACTTCCATCCCACCCACCCACCCACTCTGTGACAAGGATATCAAAAACTGACACTACTAAAGTAAATAGAGTTAAAAATAAACAGAATTCAAACTAAAAAGATACAAAATTTATTTGAACTCTTATGAAGTGAGATTAGATAAATAATTCTTATGTTGATATTTGTTGTCAGTCAAATAAGACAGGGAAATTCCTTTTTCTCTCAACATTGGTAAATAACTGAACGTATTGACAAATGGTTCTAAACAATAAACCTTAAAGCTTCACTTTTCTAATAACAAAATGTCACAATAAATAAAATGGTCTAAAAATATTAACTGAGTTGGAGGCATGTGGTGTAATGGTTATCATCATAGAAAACGGACTCAGTGACCAGGCTTCAAATCCTGATTTGGTTTGGTTTCTTTCCTTAAATGGCATATCAACCTTCATGGGTTATCTAATGCCAAAGCCATTCTTGTAGAAAAATATTAGTGGTACTATTTAACCCATAGCTGGGGACTGAGGGGATTCATACCTTTTCCAAGGGTATTAGTCCAAAAGTGAATGTAATAAGCGTGACTGGAGCTTGAAATCACTAAATACGATGTCGTAGTCCAGCTTGTTAGCCATTATGACATGGGGACTCCCTATCAAATCCCATATTATATATAATATACCAAGCGTGTTGGTAAATCCTTGCGGTGAGAAAAAAACCAGCAAATAGTTTGATTGTAAAAATATACTACCAAACATCAACCGGGGAGAAAAATTTTTGAAAAAAAGAAAAGACCAAGATAGTCGTACCAACAAAAAATAATCTATTGGTACAGTATTTGGCCAAAAGAAAAAACAATTTATATGTATATATATATATGTATATAAGATATATATATATATATTCATATAACCGCTAGGAGAATAGCTAATAAGTAAAAAGTGCTCAATACCTAAGTAGAGCAAATAATAAAGATAAATCTAATGAGTCAGACGAACCTACTATTAGTTTCACTTAATGCTCTTCAGGGCTAAGATCTGACCTGAAGAGCATTAAGCGAAACTAATAGTAGGTTCGTCCGACTCATTAGATTTATCTTTATATATATATATATATATATATATATATATAATATATATATATAAACATAAATCAGCTAATCTGTTTTATATATATAGTGAGAGAGATTAACAGATTTATAAGAGAAAGTTAATCAATGCCTTTCACAAAATTTATACCACAATCTGTTAGCAAAATGATCTTATACTTTTTATCATACATCATGCTATAAACTAAGATACATTATAACAAAATCTTTTTTAACAGCATGTCAACCCGTCTGGGGTTATTTTATACCAGAGGTTATGGAATAATATACAGGTGATAGTAAAAAATTATCCACACTTTTTCCATATCTTTATTATTGTCACACTGCATTCTGCACATGCGTACTTATAGTTGGCACTGTCGTGGTCACGTGATCAAAGTTTGAGTCTGATTGCACATTTTGCTTGTTGTCTTTACAGTGTAAACATGACTGCTCCACTAGCTGTATGCACCAAAAAAGTGCCCCTATTTCTCTGGTCGGAAGGGCTAAAATACATTGGAGGCTTTTAGCACAATACAGGGACAGAGCACTACCAATATAGAAGTATGTACGAGTGGATAGAGAAGTTTAAAACTGTCTAGACAAGCATGATGCATGAAGAGAAAGCACTGGTGAGAAGATTCAGCAAAACTCAAGAGATGGTAATGCAGAACCGATGAGTTATCAATGGTTCTACCTATCAAATCATCCACGATGAGCTCAGCTTCCATAAGACGAGTGCGGATAATTTTAGAATCCCCCTCGTATGTTGTATGTCTATATTTACATTTTTGTAGTTAAGTTTTACAAATATGTTAGCATTGTCAGGGATTGTGTGGAGGGGTTATTCCTGTATGATATTGATCAGGTTTACATTTATATTTTTTGGTGTAATTTTATTTCTCTCAAAAAGGACAATGTTTTACCACTTCCAGAAAGCCACTCTCGTCCTCTTTTGCCTCTGTCCTTTAAACAGTAGATATTTGTCTTGGACCCTTCTAGGGAATGGTAAAGCCACATGGTTATTTTACATTCCCTCATCAAGTAAACTTTTTCCATTTTTGTACCTCTTACATATTCTCCTTTTTATGAAACAATATGTGTATATCTTTTTTATATATATTTTGTACTCCTTTCACATACTGCTTTATCATGGAACAATATGTACAGATTTCTAGCAGTTGGGACATGTTTGTGCATTCTTTCTTCTTAATATCATTGGTATGTATATTATGTATATACAAATGCATTTATCTTGTCTTTCCTTCATTGTTTTTAATGTTAGTATAGTAGTATAAGTAAAGTTGGCAGAGTAGCCTATTGCCGGTATCAGCTGGACAACAACGGAGTCTATCCCCTTTTTGTTTGCGCTAGAGATTGATTTTGCCGAGGTGGACTACCATCAACTCTCACTTTACAACACAGATCAGATTACCATGTGCTGTGTTGGCGATGACCGATATTGAACCTGGAACCTTGTGATTCCCAGGCAAAAGCTCTACTGACTGCAGAAAAGTGAAACTTTAAAGTCTTTTGTTTAGAAACATTTGTCAATACTATGCTTAAAAATTGATCTCATGTTACATCTTGGTAGTGGTAGAGGGGTTGGGTAAATATAGGTACAGACAGACCCATGCAAACAACCAATATATCAAGAAACAAATTTATCATTAAAAAAATACTTACCATACGCAAGACATATTTTTCTGCTTCAGAAGGACTAGATAATTGCACTCGACCAGCCATATCTGCTAGGGATAATGTCAAGAAGGTCTGTCAAAGAAAAGAAAAAGAAAAATCAAAGCATTTTTTTAATATATAATAAAATTGCAAACAAATAAAAAATATATTGATATTCAAACTAAATAGTAGAATGAACCTTTATACTAATTGTTGTGACTGAGTTGTAAAAAAACATTAAAATCCACAATGGTTAACAAGGTTTATTATCCTTGTATAGGAAAATATAAAGAGAATAGGAATAGGAAGGAAACACACAGTTCTTAAATAGCAGTAACAGCTGATGTGTTGTCAACCAACAAAGGCTAGCTAGTAATCCTCTCATGTAGTCAATATCTCATTATTTATGCCTTTTGTCAGACAAGTCCAATTTCTTGTAGGAAAAATAGTCTCCCTCACAACACTAATATAAAAATAATAATAATCTGTAGACATTAGGTTCAAGTCAATTAACACCTTTTATTAGGGTTTAGTCAAAAGTTTTGCAATATTTTGGTAACATGTGGAACAATTTGGCAACTCCAGATGCTTTTGCCAAAGTCTTGAAAGTGACAAACCACTCTGAACTGTGAGATGCTGTACTCTCCTGATTCTCTCCAAGTGTCAAATTTGATTCTATGGCTTGGAGCATGACCTCAGAATCAACTATTTTAATCCTACCTGACCTTGCCTGTTCATCAAGTCAAGGTTCTTACAACCCAAGCGAAATTTCTTGAACAATCTGGTTATTGTGATCAACAGTGCCTTAACTTTTCACACAAATGTTTTTGGTTGCTTATACAGCATTATGGCCCACTTCAAACTTGTAAAGTTTAAGTTCCCAAATTAAACTAAGTCATACATTCATCTGTGAGGCTTTTAAATCACATACAGTAAAGCAATACATAAAAATTTAAATGAGCTTTTGCCATTTGTATAAGTTACAGAGGAGACATCTTTTTAGTTCCTCCCCCCCCCAAAAAAAAGAAAATTCAAAAAGTATATAGTATTGAAAATACATCTACTATAGTGTTGCTCCTAAGTTTTCACCAGCTGACTATCAGGGCTAAAAACATCCTTATCACTAAGCCTAGCAGAATCTAACAATATCTGACTTTATCCAATAGCTTAGAATATGATTGTCATAATTATCAGGTTCATTTTCTGTCCATTTTTGAATTTTACAACATATGTTTAGTCATTTTTATTTCAAAATTTTGTTATTTTGTTTAATGACATTTCAACCCTAGTGACTTATTTAATGCCATTGTTTTTTTTGTATATATAATTTGTAAGTAAAAAGTTTTTAGGTAAATTTTGGTTTGGTTTTATTAAATGGTAAAAATAATTATCATTAACTTCATGTGTCCTAATAAATTAGAAAAAATAACTTTATGTGTATTAATAAACTGGTGGTTAACCCTTCAGTCACTACCTTCTCACACCTTTAAGATAAAAAGGGTTGGTTTTTTGTTTATCATAGCAATTTGCAGAATATTGTCAGGACAATCATATCAATGCTAGGACTTGATATGACCGGCTAATTGATCAGATCAGGCCTCTCAACCACCTGTCTAGCCAAAGTGGAGTGTTGCAGGTTATGTGACCACTTAGTAGTCAGGTCACGGAATACTCAGCCACCATGATCCCATCCTCAGGCATTATGGGTCACCACCCACAGCCAACAGGTAGCCCCATTGTGGTGGGGTTCGGACGACGATGGGTTTTACCCGTGCAGAAATGCAGTCAGTGTATTCTACAGCCCCAGCCGATAGGCCAGGCAAAATTTTAGGATTATTCCAATCAAAACTTATCACAAACAACTGTTTTGTTGGTTGGTTGATGGATTTTAATGGCATATTAACTTGTCTGGGGTTATTTTATGCCGAGAGCTTAAGGAATTATATACATTGTATGTCTAACAGTTTAAACAATGTTAGCATTGGCAGGGATCGTATTGAGGGTTTACCTTTGTATGGTTGGTTGGAGTTTTATGGCCTATCAACCTTTTTTGGGTTATTTAATGCCAAATCAAGTATTTTGATATCAAGGTACCTGCTATTCCTAAAACAGTCACTCAACTAATTATTGAACAGGTTCATCGCTGCTTTTTATGGTATTGTTCAGGTTACTGCTTTTTTTAAGAACAGACAGCAATACTATTTTCTTATTGGTAATAACCAAATATACACAACTTATGTGGTATTTGACTTCTCAATATTTCATTTCAAATATCTAAATAGAAGTGTGATGTATACAATTGTTTTTATCTGTATCACTAATACATTTAATCAAAATTCTTATATAAACAATCTAAATAATATGCGAGAAAAAAAATTCATGAATATATTTACTACTTGTAATTCGTCTAAAATCATATTTGATAATAATATTGAATGAGTTCTTAAAAATGTAAAAATTCTTTTTCTTACCTTTGTTAATCTTTGAATATTTTTCTTGTAAAGGGAGATAATACATTGTTTCACGAGGCCCATATTGCTGTCCTACAAAGTTAATAATATATCAGTTAGAAAAAATAAAATAAAAAATATTTAGTTATTTACTTCTTACCTAGATTATTTTGAAAAAAAAATCTTTATAGAGTATCATTATTGCAACAAGAGATAATAAAAGAAGTATTAAATATAAAAATGATTTGTACAAACTAATGGTAAGACTTGTTTTAATACTAAAATCATTTCTTAGAAAAAGGAAAAAGAAAAGAGGAAAAGGAAAAAAAAAAACTCAACAAAATCATTCTTTGTATTATTTGGTTATCCTCATCTTTGTTATATACTTGTTTTGGCCAATTTGTCCTCAAGGCTTTTTTCAGGTGTTTCTTGTTGAAGTCAAGAATGTTCTCATCATAATCAGGAATCATCAGCTGGACACATGACACAACAGATATAGGGGTTGAGTTAATACAGTTCTAAATGACAATCATCTGTAGGTTTCAGGTTCAATCCAAACCACAGGCAATAATAAAATAAAATACTTAATATAGCTTAAGACCTGTACCCAGTCACAGTTAACGAAATGAGAACAATCTACACCAGTGGATTGAATAAAGGGTTTGGTTTGAAGTTCCATGAAGGCTCCCAAGTTTGACAAGACATTTCCAGAGTTTGACAAGAAACACCTAAAAAGGTCGGAGGGAACATCAGCCGAAAAATTGTGCATATAACAATAAAGATGAGGACAACAGTCTGAAAAATCCAAATAATACAAATTATCAAGCCTCATCTCAAAATTCAGACAAATAGAATAATTCTTAACAAAATCAATGCTTGAGATAAAAGTTGGTACTTAAGTTTCATTTACAAGTGTATTTTTGTAAATATATTTCATGGAAGTAACAGGAAAAATGTGACTATAAATTATGTAAACAGACTGTAAATACAAGGTATATTGCTTTTGGTTTTACAACTGTTTTTTCTTTAACTTATTTATCTGCCTTTTTTTTTTTTCGTTTTGTTTTTATTTAAAGTTCTATCAACAGTTTCTTGGAGGTTTTAAAAAAAACATCAAGTGAAGATAAAAAAAAACAAATAGGAAATAAACATTTGTTGTTTACAGAGTTTAATTTCCTTCTATATCTTTTTCAACTTCTTTTTAGAAGAATCCAGTTGAGTATCTCATCTAACCTGGAACTATGGCTAAACAGTAAAAAAAAAAAAGTTTTTAAAATGCTACTAACAGAAACAAAAGCAATTATATATATATGTGTGTGTGTGTGTGTGTGTGTGCGTGTGTGTGTAGAAATAACCAGGAAATCAAATTGAATACTGATGATTCCTATAAGAAGATTTGAAAAACATAAATCTATTTAGAAAAAAGATTTTTTATATATTTACCTTGTTAAATACTTCAGAATGTTTATTTACATTCATCCGAAGATCATTAGGATCATTTGTTGAATAAGAAGTGGCTAAGTCATAATATGGCTGACATAACGGCTGAAAACATAGAAAGAAGATTAGCATTTTCAAAAGAAAAGTTTATCAATGATTTTTTTTTTTTTTTTTTTTTTTTTTTTTTTTTTAAATCACAAAAATTTTTTGTAACTGATGTGATTTTTAAATCACATCAGTTAGAAAAAAGCCATTTCAAAAATCAAAGTTCCTTACCTTGATATATTTGCCAACCACTTGTGATGTATATTTAGGAAGAGCTGGGATCTACAAAAAAGAAAAAATGGAGAGTTTAAATGATAAGAAAAAATATTTTTAAATACAAGAAAATTGCAATACACCCTTGAGCAAATTAATTGAAACAAAACAATTTCTGTTGTCATAATAACATCCGCAATCTCTCTGTATGGCTTGACAGTGTGTTCATGCAGCATTACAATTTTCACACACTTCCTTAGGGTAACATCCATCACTGACAATGGCCATAGGACTACTAGTCAACAGTCAAAATCTGATGCAATCATGGAAAATGCAAAATTTTTCTAGGTCAAACAAATTCCCTCATACACCCCAAATATACTATTTCTCTGAAACTGTGGAAGCCAAAACATGGGCGTGCTAGTGTGGGCCGCCCAGCCAGGACCTATATTGACCAACTATGTGAGGATGCTGGATGCTGCGCAGAGGAACTCCCAGGGGTAATGAATGATAGGGAGGGTTGGCGTGAGATAGTCATGGATGTCCGTGCTATTTGTACGACATGATGATGGATATATATTCCTATTGCACACCACTGCAAATTACCTAACCTGAGGAAAAAATAGAAATCAATTACACCCTTTCACTCCAGTGGGTCTAAAATTGACCGTAAAGTGAAAGAAAGGAAACTAAAGTGGTTGTTTCAGTTACTTTGCATAAGGGTGTACATTTTAATAAGGAATCAGAAAAGTCAAAAATTAAATTCTAATTCATAGAAGAAAATTTTAAGTCTTTTTTTACTTACTTTCCCATGAAGAATTAAAGCTACCAATATATATTTCTTATATGCTTCCATCATAATATGACTAACTGCCATACTAGGTGTGGTTATTGCCTGCAAAACAGAAAAAAAAAATTTAGATAAAGAAAAAAAAATGAAATGATCAAAACAACAAAGACGATGATACTCATCAGATTAATTCATTAAACAATAAGAATACAGTTCATAACTTTTGACATAACAAGGAAGGGCAGAGAGCCCCCAGCCCCCAAAATAATATAGACAACAAGGATGAGGACACTAGTTCCAATATGAAATAATGATGAGAATGTTAATACCAATAGGATGTGGAATCGTGACAATGCCTAACATTAAAACTGCTGATGACAATAATATAGGATGTTGACTTATTTTAACAGACATTCTTCCAAATTACAGCCATGTCAGTACTACTGTATGGTTCTGCAACTTGATCTTTATTTAAAGAAATGCTTGGAGAAAAAGCTAGATGGGAACTAAAAATGAACAAATTCCAAAAGCAGCACCCTACAAAATAACAAATCGGTATGGCCACTTTTTTTTCATGGTTAGGTAGACTACACTACTTAATCCTCTCCCACTTTCTTCTGTTTAATTAATTTGAAAGGATTTCAGTTAACCAATGGTTCCTACATTATCAAGTCAGCGACACAATTGATATCACCATTTCTAAATTCATAGGGGTGGAGTCCCTATTTATAGCAGAGTAATTAATAGGCTGGATTGTAATATTATAGTAAGTGAGTTCAAACTCCAATCATGCCATTGCATTCCGTTTCGGACTAATAATCTTGAGAAACGTATGAAACCCTCATCCTCCCAGCCATGTGTTAAATAGAACCATTGCTGTTCTTCTACAAGAATGGCTTTGGCATTGAATATCCCACGAAGGTTGACATGCCATTAAAGAAAGAAGAAAAAAAACAAATCAATAAACAAGCAGAAATGATAATGAGTTACTGTATTCTGACACCAGAGTAGTTAAGAACATGCTACAACAGCATTCAGTCCTTCCTCATTTGAAGCCACTCTGTCCTTTCCTTTGTGAGGGTCCTTAGCTACCTTAGTCACTTGCTAGATCTTAGGGCTCCCAGTCCTGAAAGTTTTGTGCAGTGGCAGTCCCTTCATGCCCGTTATACAGCAAATTCCACGGATTTTTGTGCAGGTGCTTCTCCGGTCATCTGTAGCACATGACCGAACATAGACCACAGTAAGAGTTGCTTCCCTTAGATTATTCTAGTTATCGTAAATATATTGGCAAATTTTACCAATTTTCATAAAATGTTATATTATAAATTACATATGTAATGATGATTTTTTTTATTTTACATTCAATATAATGTTTAAGTGAAATGGACATTTTGTTAAATATTGTATATATATGTGTATAAGCCGATCTTTGATTTATGATCCCAAAATCATTAATGCATAGGATTAATTTGTGATGCCACGAGTTGTTCCTAGTTCTTAATACATTTGAATTTCAACTTTACAAAATTACTAATCCATATTTATGGAGCTTCATGACATTGCTCCTTAATATTGCCCTAATAATAGTTATATATATATATATATATATATATATATATATATACACACACATACACACAAACCTGACCTGCTTAAGGACATTTTTCTATTAAGATTATACAATATGGCCTCCACCTAGATCTGATTGTTACCAGTAAACCTATTAGGAGCTCTATGCATTTACCAACTCTTCTGCACAAGTAGGGTGTAATACAAGATTAATTTTTCAATAGGCTTGAAGAGGTCTCCTAGATTGGTTGCCATATCAAGGTTAAAGAGCCCATTTTTCAATACTATTTGCCCATAGTTGCCTGCAGACGCAAAAGTCACCAAAATGTTTTTTTTTTCGGGCAATATATCAGTGCCGAAAGCACCTGTTTTAGCGAGATCAAAGTTAAGCAATGATGAGCTTAGTACATTGATGGGTGACCCTAGGGAACAGCAGAGACTGATAAGCAGCCTATAGACAATGTGTTTGATTACAGAACTGAACACCATCAAGCGTTCCAGTAATTGCTAGACAGGCTGATTTTTCCTTCTTTGTAATATATGCCAATGTCAATATTATTTTTGTAGCCAGTATTTTTAACAAAATGGCTAATATTTGTTATATACACTAGCAAATATATGCACCCCCAGGTGTAAGTATTTCAGTTTTAACACAATAAAATATTCAATTACAAAGGCTAATGAAACTAAATAAGAATGCAGATAAAAAGATTTGAAACAGAGGGAGTATAATCGAAAAATAAAACTGAAATTTAATCTTCCATCACTCCCGTCTTCCATTGTTAAAATTTCCTGATTTAACTATTTAGTTAAATTAGGAAGTAAAGAATAAACTTAGTTATTTCTTCTTGTTAATGGATTTTTTTAAAGATTTATCCCCGAGATTTTTGCTCATATTCATTAAGATAAAAACAAACAATTAGAAATCAATAATACCAAGCACATATTTATTCAAATCAAATCTTTAATATCAATATGCAAATTAGCCTTCCCATTCACACTGTAAACCGCTATTTTGTTGTATATATATAAATACTATTACATGTTATCAGTATGTAGATAAGGCCAACAGTATTGATGATGTCAAACAATTTTATTAATAATTGAGGTTTAAATAAAAATAAAAACCATTGAGAATGTGACGTAAATAACAAAGGGAATTGTGACTTGAGTAGTGATATAGATTCGGTTACAAACAGACAATCTCCATTATAATAAGAAATATTAGGAAATTTACTAATCTCTAAGAAAGAAAAAAAACGTTTAAGAAATAATAATAATGCTGAACAACATTTAGGTTAACCCTTTAGCAGGGAGAGCAAAGAATTTTGTTGCCAATGATACAAAGGCAGCACAACATTTTTGGTTGCTCATTGAAAAATTCAACATTAATGTGTAGAAACATTACTAAGTGGCCAAGTGTTTGGTTTGTTTTGTTTTACGGCATATCAACCTCGGTGGGTCATTTAATGCCAACAAAGTTTTGAAATAAATTCATTCTTAATGGATACTCAATTTTGTTTATAAACTCATGTTTTTCTATTTAACCCATAGATGGGACCCTAACAGGTACTATCACTCCGAGTCAGAGTGGACCAGGGAGCAATGGTGATGAAGGGGTGCTCCACATTCCCCAAACCTCCAAAACTGGAACCTCCTCATCAGATAGAGTTTAGCATCATTCCCTGGACATGAAGACCCTCAGCCACCGCCTTCTAGCACCAATATGATGAAAAGGGTTGGGGCTTCCCATCAGGCCAATAGGGTTGGGGCAATCATATAAGTGCTAGGGCTAGACATGACCAGCCGATTGATCGAAAGGGGCCTCTCCAACCGCCCATCTAGCCTAAGTAAGCCAAAGTGGAGTATTGCATGTCATAGACTGCTCAACCACCTGGATTCTATCCTTAAGCATCATGGGTTGCCACCCACGGCCAACAGGTGGCCCCATTGGGGGAGTCTTACCCCTCTGCAGAGGTGCAGTCAGTGTATTCTAATGCCCCACCGACAGAGCAGTGGCCAAGTGTAGTGTAAGATTGTATAAAAGTTGTTTTACAAAATATAATTAAAAATTAGCAATTTCATGCTATTGTACTATGACACACAATTGCTGATCAAATTATCATGTTTTTTTTATTTCTATATATGATGGACTTGTTTTAACATACTCTATTTTGAAAATTTTCAGAAAATAATTAACCCATTCTACAAGGATTAAAAAATTATCTGCTTAGGGTTAATATAGATATGGTTAGGTTTCTTTATTTAATGGCACATCAACCTCCTAATCCATACGAAGGTTAAAGTGCCAAGTCTGCCTTACTATTTACCCGTAGCTAGCAGGAGAATAGTTGGATTGATACCTTTCCCAAAGGTATTAAGCACTATGTGAAATGCAAAGTCTCATACAGGATTTGAACTCTGGTCACAGTGTCTATTTCCTGTAATGATAACCATTACACCACGATCGCATCTACATACCAATGTAAAGATTATTTTTGTAGCAAGTATTTTTATGTAACAAATATTAGCAATTTTGCTAATCTCTATAAAGAAAAACTTGAATGCAAAAAAGCAAACGAATATAAAAAAAATAGAAAGAATGTTTGAATATATCTTGCCTCCAAGTAAATAAAATTAGAAAAAGGTTTATAAAGAAAATCAACTTACCACTTCAAAGAAATAAAGAGCTCTGTCATAATTTTTGAGTGCTGTGTAAATCATTCCACCGTAATAATAATAAAGCAAGAAATCTTTGGCATCATAGTGACCTCCCTTGAAAGAAAATCAAAAATTATAATACAATATTAAATATGAAATATTGTTTCAAAACATTAAAAATCAAATCGATACTTTGAATTTCATATGTATGTTAAATACAAAAAGAAAAAGACACAAAATATCAGCAGCTTAAAAAATACAAAATTAATATATTTTTGAAGTGCTAGTTATCAAAAACAATAAATAACATTGGGGAACACAATTTTTGTTGAATTGTATCTGACACTTGTTTTTGACTATTTTTTGACCACTGAATCCAAAAATGAACAAACTTTTTGAGTTACGGGATACCCTAGATTTTTCTCAAAAACCATAAAAATACAGCATCTAACAAATTTTTACCTATTTTATGGAAGGTTTTAAAAATGTATATATAATGGGAAATAAACATTACATTGGACATCACAAATTTTGTTGAGCTAGATCTGACACTTGTTTTTGACAAACTTTTGGACTCTGAATCCAAAAGTTTCCACATTTTTTTCTCTAATATATCAACTTTTTAAGTAACAAGATACCCTTGCTTGGTCTCAAAAAACATTAACATACTGCATGTGACAAATTTGAGCTTATTTTATAAAATGTTTTAAAAATTTACAATGGAAAAGGATTAAAAAAATTGCTTGACTGTAATGTTTGCACAAATTCATTTTATTCATACAAAGGATATTATTACTGTAAGCCAAATTCGTGCAAGTAATTAAGGAAAAAAATTATGCATAGGTTTTTCCTAGAGTGATCAATATGTGGACAATTCCCCTTTATGCTCCATAGTCAGCCATCATATTTACATCCCATATACTTTGATAGCATTCCCCCATGAATTTCAAATCATGGTGTAATCATTCATCTTGCTCAAAGCTGACCACATCAAGGTTTTTCAAGAAGTTAGCAAGATCGCTATGTAGAAAATGGAACTTGATGCTCATGTTGCAATCAAGAATTTTGTGGCTATCCAATTTCAGTGTAATTCATTGCTCATGCATTTCCAAGAAATTTCTTGACAAGGTAAAAAAAACTTGTCAAAACCAAGCATTTTTTCAAGTTCTGACATTATTCCGATGAAATTTTCATCTTTGATAATATAGAATCTGCAGTCCATCAAACACACTGGCCTTGATTTTTTCAATTAACAGGCCAGGAAAGGCCAAAATGTGGTACTTAAACACTTGCCTTCAATTGGCAATGCTTTGATGAATTGCTTCAAGAGACCTAGTTTCATGTGCAAGGTACGAACAAAATGGCTCATGTAGAATGTTGGGATCAACAGGTTTGAGGTCAGATCTTGAAGATCAATTCCTCTCCACCCAATGCTTCTCTCAAGCTCTACTGCCCCACACTGGAATTGAAGCTGAATGAAGCACTGGACATATAGCTGATGGTAGACTAGGATACTCAATTTTACATTTGTTTTTCTTGTTATATGGTGAAGTTTTCATTAAACAAAATGTGCAATGATATTTTGGCTCTCATCAAATCATAGGTACCAAATGCTAACTTATGTTTCCTTGATCCACATCCGTAAATTCTCCACACTGCTTTCACATCTTGTAAGGGACCTGAGACTTGTCTTAACACATTTTAATTCAAAATATGCAAAATAGACTAGCTTCAAAATGCATTAATGTTTGTTCTTTGACTGGGAATCAACCTAGTCTGAATAATTCTCCTTCATTTTCAATAAAACAATCAACACAATCAGTTGACCAGTTCTATTACTTACAGACAAACAATACAATTGTGCTTATTTTGGGATTAAGCTGTAGAGAAAAAAACTTGATGTGATAGAAGAAAACTGACTGCAGTTTTGAAATCAGCATGCCAATATTAGTCTAAATCAAATGAAAAATCAAACTCAACAGAAATTATGTTCAAATTTGTTTCCCCCCCCCAAAAAAAATACATACATGTTCAAACTTAAAAATAATGTAAAAATCATCGACAATAAACAAACATTTCTGTGATTTTTAAATAGGAGGGGCTGGGTTAGCTTAGTCGGTAGAGCGTTCGGCTAGAAACCATAAGGTTCCTAGTTCGATACCGGTCCTCACCAACTCAGCGTATGAGTAGCACAGGGTTCTGTGCGGTAAAGTAAGGAGCTGATGGTAGGTGTGGCACTCCACCTCTGATGCTAAAACAATCTCCTTGGTCTAGCACTATTGAAAAGGGGATAGACTCCCTTGCTGACTGGCTGATACCGACTTTAGGTCGCCCCGACGACTACCTTTGGATTACCCTCATAGAAAAAATTATTTCAATAATTTTACCACAAACTAACAAATTAGCTAACAATGATTAAGGAAGAAAAAATGACTAAAACACCTACCTCATTTCCTATGTCCACAAAATCTACATTCAAAAACTGCAAAGCAGGCTGGAGATTTTTTGATTGCAAGCACAACTGTCAAAAGAAACAAAAGATTTTAAACATTTCATTGAGAGCAGAAAAAAAAAAAGAAAAAATTTAAAAGTCATAACTCTAAATATGTAAATTTACAAATGTAAATAATGAATAATTCACTATGAAGAAACCAGTTTGCAAAACAAGTATCTGATTGTGTAATAGAATCACATGTTAATGTATATAAACTTAATTACCTCCCCTTGTGATTCTAATACCTATATATGGGTGTAAAAAAGAAGCCAGCTTTACTTGTTTATGCTATGAAAAAACATGGAGGGCAGAAAGAGGCTTCAGGGAGAACTCAGAAAGGATTATTACTGGAGTGCCTAAGTGAGGAGTAACAGCACCTCCATAATAGCTCAGAATTATACATTTAGTCTTTAATAAAAATAAAGATTATAGTTAACACTAGGTGCCAAGATTTAACTAGTTTATACAGGACATTGATACCAATTGATTTTAATGGCATGTCAACTTATCTGGGGTTATTTTATGCCTATTTTAGGCATACAATTTACATTTAGATTTACATTTTTTATGTAGTTTCTTAAGTTGCTTTTTTTACAGTTTCATAATATCAAGTATTCCTATCTAATATAAATAATTTACAAACAAATCTATTTGATCCACAGATAGAACCCTAACAGATAATACTACATCAGATTTGGTTTGGTTAATGTTAAAGCATATCAACCACGGTGGGTCATTTAATGCTGACAAAGTTTTGAAATAAGTTCATTCTAAATGGATACTCAATTTGGTCATTTCCTATAACTCCAACATAAACAAAGGGGAACCACTCTTGACTGATAAATCATTTATTTATTTTTTGATCTACTAGGAAAAAAGACGGGTTAGAGTTTAGGGTTAGTTTAATGGGAAAATAAATAAATAATTTATCAGTCAATAGTGGTTCCCCTTTGTTTATGTTGGAGTTATAGGAAATAACCCTCAATTTTTTTTTTATAAACACATTTTTCTATTTAACCCATAGACGGAACCTTAACAGGTACTACCACTCCGGGTCAGAGTGGACCTGGGAGTAATGATGATGAAGGGGTGCTCCACATTCCCCAGACCTCCAGAACTGGAACCTCACCATCAGATAGAGTTTAATGTCAATCCTAGGACATAAAGACCCTCAGCCATCGACTACACCAGATCATAGTGGACCTGAGAGTAATGACAATGAAGGGGTACTCCACACTTCCCAGTGCTCCAGAACAGAGCTAGCCTCACCAGTTCAGTGTCATACCCAAGACTCCCTTTTTTTTATGGGAGAGAGTCTCAACTTCTGCAAGGGATACAGTCAGCATAATCTAAACCCAGCAAACAGGGTATATTATATATTGTTACTGAATTGGCCAATCAATAATGAATATGATTTTTTTTTGATGCCTATAAATTTAATAAATTATTTTCTAGTTTGTATAATTTTAATTCTTTTAAATAAACTAACAAGAATATTCATCCTCTGGTGTAAGTATTTAAGTTTTAATGTAATGAAACATTAAATTAGAAAGGTTAACAAAATTAAATAAGAACAAATAAAAAGGTTACACTTAATTATATTTTAATTGGTTTCCATATAAAATCATTTATGGGATTGATCTTAATACGTTGGAGAATCAAACAATAATATTAGAGATCAATAATACC
The DNA here is from genome assembly GCA_023376005.1 of Doryteuthis pealeii. NCBI lineage: Eukaryota > Metazoa > Mollusca > Cephalopoda > Myopsida > Loliginidae > Doryteuthis > Doryteuthis pealeii. The sequence goes on along the minus strand of CM042141.1, from coordinate 108,738,523 downwards.
AAGTAATTATTTATTAAACCTGTTTTGTTAAAACCAGTATGCAAATTAAGCACACCATATAATTTATAATATAATATGATATATAAGACACATTGCAAGATTTTAAACGCACTAATAACATGGGTTGTTTGAGGCAAATCTAACTAAGATTTTCAGAGACATTGTTAATAAGATTTATTCTATGTATTAATGATTTTGACTATGAATTAAATACTCATTGATAAACATATGTATTTTCTGAGGGTATTGTGACCTAAGCAGTCATGTAGTTTCGGTTATAAACAGACAGACACCAAATCTCCAATATAGTAAGTTATATAAAAATGTTTTATTCAATCCATAATAAACAAATATGTTTAGGTCATATACTAAAATAAAATTTGACTTTCGTAGATCACATATCAAAGTAGCACCAAAAAGGCCTTAGCCTAAATACGCAGAGAAATGTAAAAGTGAAATTTTACCTTACAGAGATCACTATGGATGGAAGTCAACTGAGAGGGAAACAGTTGGATTTTGTTGATGGCTTTAATAAGAATAGGAATACCTCGCATTGCTTGGGCAGGCTGAAAAACAAACAAACAAACAAATGTTGAAATAACTTAAACAGAAAATATTGCTTCTCAATAAAAGAAACTAAAACCTTTTAACTTTTTCACAATCAATTACATCTTTTTTTCTTATCCAAAAAAATTTCCAGTTAAAAAATAAAAACAAATACTCTCATTATTTAGAGATCAATCTACCAGATCATGCGACATTGATAGTGTCTATTTTCAAAACAAGAGTTACATAGATTGAATATAGATTTTAAAAGTTAATGGATGGTTCGGTTTCTTTGTTTAATGACATATCAACCTTCATGAGTTATTTAATGCCAAAGTCATCCTTGTAAAAGAACAGTGGTGGTACTATCTAACCTATAACAATAAAAGTGCATGTAATAGAACAACTGGAATTTGAACTCACTCACTACAATGTCGCAATCCACCATGTTAGCCACTACGCCACAGGGACTCCTCCAAAAGTTAATGGAGTTATAGAGAGAACAGCTAATACAATAAAAACATATCTCCAGATTAAATTCTTATTTTTGATCAATGAGCCGGTCACGTCAAGCCCAAACCCTTTTTATCATATATGTGCTAGAAGGTGGTCTTAATGTCCTGGGTATGACATTAAACTATTTGATGGTGAGGTTCCAATTTTGGAGCTCTGGGGATTGTGGCGTACCCCTTCATCACCATTGATCCGGTCATTTTTAAACTTCTCTATCCACTCATACCCACTTCTACATGGTAGTGCACTGTCCCCACAGTGTGCTAAAACCTCCTATGAATTTAAACCCGACACTCCTTCCGACCCGAGAACCAAGTCACTTCCTTGATGAATGCTGCTGGTAAAGACTTACATACCGTGGATTTATTAATTAAAAAAAATTTTTTAAATTTAAAAAAAAAAAAGATGTAGTTTAGAGTCATAACCAGGATATCCCTTTTATTGTGTGTACATGGGAGAGGGTCTTATCTCTCTACTGGGGATGCTATCTGTTGGCGTTTTTTCATATAAGGCATGTGTTAAATGCCCACTCTTATTTATCATAATCTTGGCCAATCACTGGCAGTACTCTGCTGCTGATATTGTTATTTATACTGGCTGTTCTGGTCATACATGCACATTGCTGTGAACCTTCGTTGACGACGGAACATAGGATTATATCACTGGACCTTTGATACTACGTAGGATTCCATAACTCAGGACTTATTCACTTACCAAAGGATTCTATAGCTCAGGACTTACTTACTTTAAGTCCTTTACAACTGGCCAAGGATGGCGGTCAGAAACTTAACACTATCAGTGTATTCTAAGTCCTGCAAATAGGACAGATAATCAGCAGAATCACACAGTAAGTAAGACTTATTGGTTTTCAAATATATATATATATATATATTTACCAACCCCTCCGCACGAGCAGGATGTGACACAAGGTCAATTTCTTAAGCGGAGTTTAACAGGTTTGAATTCAGAGTTTTCCTTCTCCTAGACCGGTTGCCTAACCAAGGCTAAAGAGCCCAGTCTGCCCTGCTATTTACTCATAGCTGGAGGGAGAGTAGGATTCATACTTTTCCCAAGGGTATTAGCACTAAGTGAAATGCAATTACCACGTCCAGGTATTGGTTTTCAAATAACATTAACAAAAACAAAACATATCTTTGGTTCAATCTATGAAGGGAGAGTCCATGTGACATAGTGGCTAATGTGTTGGACTGAAACATCATAGTAAGCAAGTTTAATCTCCAGTTGTGCTATTACATTCACTTTCAATCTAATACCATTGGGAAAGATATGAACCCCCCTCATAGCCTTAGGCTATGGGTTAAATAGTCACACTACTGTTCTTCTACAAGGATGGTTTTGGCATTGAATAACCCACAAAGGTTTGGCATGGTTTGTTTTATGGCATATCAACCTTGGTGGGTCATTTAATGCCAACAAAGTTTTGAAATAAATTCATTCTTAATGGATACTCAATTTTTTTTTTATAAACACATTTTTCTATTTAACACATAGATGGGACTCTAATAGGTATGACCACTCCAGGTCAGAGTGGACTAGGGAGCAATGACAGACCTCTAGAACTGGAACCTCACCATCAGATAGAGTTTAACATGAAGACCCTCAGCCACCGCCTTCTTGCATATATATGATGAAAAGGGTTGGGGCTTGACATAAGGGCAATAGGGTTGTGGCAATCATATAGGTACTAGGGCTCAAAATGACCAGCCAATTGATCGAAGGAGACCTTTCTGACCACCAGTCTAGTCTAAGTAAGGGTCTAAGTGGAGTGTTGCATGTCATGGACTGCTCATCCACTAGGATTCCATCCTTAAGCATCACATGTTGCCACCCACAGCCAACATGTGGCTCTATTGGGGGGGGGGGTCGTACCCCTCTGCAGAGGTGCAATCAGTGTATTCTAAAGCCCCAGCCTACATACAAGGCTACCCACGAAGATTGATTTGCCATTAATCTAAAGAGACCAAACCTAATTACTAACTTAATTTGTAAATTTGAATAATCATTTTATTAAGAAAATAATTCTTTTAACTTTTATGAAGATTTGAAATCTATCTTCTGTACAATGAGTTACAGCTTGTATCAACATGATAAACATTAACCAAACCAAACAAAACCATCAAGATATGAAATCTGATTATTGATAGTCTGTTGCACTTACTTGTCTAGTATCCATTAAGTATTGAGTAAATTTATGGCAAAGATCAGCAACTGAAAAACAAAGAAAAAAAATAATAATTATCAACACAAATTATCATTATTATTATTTTCAGCTCATTTTCCCTCAGCTCATGTAGTATGATTTATTGGTTTATTTTCAAAACAGCTGAAAATTCCTTATCAAAAATTGAATTTCAAAAGATTTAATATAAGTAAAATATTTTTAAAGTTAAATGAAAGTTGTGCAATTCAACAATGAAGAAAGTCAGAAAACTAAAAAATCAGTTTTATGAAAATATCATTTCCACTAGTTTTGTCTGTTTAATTGATTCTGTTGTATAACAATTGTATAATACAGGGTTGTTTAAAAAATAGATATCACTTGAAAGGTACAGGGTGTTTCCAAAAAATTGATATCATTTCATAATCTAATAACTTGTTCAATTTTTGTTAAAAATGATCTTAAATTTCAATAGCATGTGTAAAAACAACTTTCAAATTCTATGTTTAATGGGTTTTTTTTTTCAGGTATAGCAATTCCATTCACCAGAAAATAAAAGTCACTTAAACATAGGATTTTGACTCCTAAAATAACATGCTGTTAAAATTTGAGATTATTTGAACGAGAATTGGTCAAGTTATTGGATTACGAAATGATATCAATTTTTCAGAAATACTCTGTATTATTAGAATATACTAATTAGAACAAGGAATTTCTGCAAGTTCAGTTAGTGTTATTAAATTCAAAATCATTTTTAAAATTTAATAGAAAATAAGTATACTTACAGTTACTAGTTGCATTCCGGACATGTTCTCCATTGCAAGAGAATATAAACTCTTGAGTTTGAACATACAAGGTTTCAAAATCTGGAATGTTACCTAAGTTATACTTTACACATCTGTAAAAGAAAGAAAGAAAGAATGAACATATTACATTTAGTGTTTATAACTGTTCAATACAAAATTATATACACAATTAAAACCAAACTTTGTAATTAATGAAAATGTTGACAAAATGATTTCAAAATAATAACATGAAAAGAAAAAATAATAATGAGCATATTAAATTTAATAAAACTTGGATCATTTAGATTTTTGGGATTATTGTTATCTTTATTGTTATATACACATTTCGGATGATGTGCCTCCCAGCCTTCTTCAGGTGTTTCTTGTTAAAAACTCAGGAACCTTCTTGTCAAACTTAGGAGCCTTCAGGATACTGGGGTAAATTGTTCTCATTCCATTAACCATGACCAGGTACAAGAATTAAGCTATTATAAGAATTAAGTATTCTATGTTATTTTCCCCTATAGTCAGGATTGAACCTGCAACCTCCAGATCATCATTTAGAACTGTATTAACTCAATCCTTATATCCATTACACCAGGAGTTCAAAGTTCCGAAAGCTTCTGATTACAACATGAAGGCTCCAGAGTTTGACAAGAAACACCTGGATAACGCTGGAGGTACATCAGCCAAAAACATTGTGTATATAACAAAGATGAGGACAAAAGTTCAAAAAATCTAAATAATACAAATTTAGTCAAATTAATCAATACAAAATTATATACACCAATTAAAACCAAACTTTGTTATCAATGAAAATGTTGACAAAATGATTTCAAGATGAGATGAAGAGAAAGAAAAAGGAAGAAAAAAGACTTACAGAATTCCCAGTATTCCAAATGAATATTTCTGACAGTCTAAGGAGGCGATCACATTGTCTAAATGGCTGGAATTCTTTGCCAAAAATTCTGCACTCTTGTTGATGAATTCACTCAATTTGAGAAAATTGCCTGAAATAAATACATTGATATAATTACAATTTGGTGTAGTTGTTATATGTGTTTCTCTTTTAAATAATTGTTATAAGACTAATATACTGGATGAACATACTAAACAAGCAGTTGACACTGAAATGATTGGTAAGAATACTTTTTATGAATTATGAAGACATACTGCTATGGCACTACCATTATTGAGATACCAAGATTCATTTATAGATTTCTATTTCTTTTTAAAATCAATATCAATTAATTAGTAACTATATCTACAGAGTGGTACAAAAGTTTTGTCATGCCTACATATTATAAAGTAAAGTCGTCGGGATGGCTTAAAGACGGTATCAGCCAGACAGCAAGGGAGTATATCCCCTTTTCACTAGCGCTAGACCAAGGAGATTCTTTTTGGCATCTGAGGCAGAGTGCCACATCAGCTCCTCACTTTACCGCACAGATCCCTATGCTACTCATACGCTGAGTTGGCAAGGGTCAGTATCAAACCAGGAACCTTATGGTTCCTAGGTAGACGTTCTACCGACTGAGCTAAACCAGCCCTACATATTATAAATAATAATAAATAATTACATAATACAACCTGAAATTCTAGGAAATGATTTGATTTTTAAAGATTTTTTTTTGGAGGAAAAATGCCGTTAAAGTCCATCAACCAACCATCAAATACAAATGATTTTTAAATTGTTCTATTTGAGACTAACAGATATTACCATTCTGAGTCAGTCTGGCAATAAAGGAGTACTTCACACTCCCCAGAAATGGAGTCTCACCATCAGATGCAGTTAAGTGTTATACACAAGACACCTCTTTTTATTTTATTTGGGGGGGGGTACCCTTCTGCAGCATATTCTAAGTCCCACTGAAAGGGTGTTATGATATAAATCCATTTAAGGTAATAAATATAAATATGTATACAGTGATGCCAATAGCTTTTTGATTTAGTGTGTCCTGGGACACACACATTTGCTTTGAACGAGTCCCCTGGAAATTTGATGGGTCCCAACTAAATTTTCTTGATAAATTGTAGGGTTTTTATTTATGATCTGGGGAAACAGCTAAAGCCATTTAACTCCTACCTTGTGTAATTAATCCTGTGTAATTAATTTCTAAGAAACTATTGAAATGTATTTACAGTTAGCTTGAAATGGCGAGGGAAGATAAAAAGAAAAACACTGGGATGCATGGATATGATTTTACTGCATCCTTTTATATTTTTATGCATCAAGAACGCAGAACACGTACCTATCAGCATATGTGTGTATGTATACCAACATACAAGCCATGAACTATGAAAATTTTATTTTTTAACAATAATGTTATTATATTAATATAAAGAAAAATGGGACAGTCACTATCAAAACAGGTTTTTCTTATTTATTAAATTTATTTCTTGTCAACTAAAATGTCCTCTATTACATTCATTTGTCTGATAGCTTATTCAAACATACAATATATTAAAAATCTAGGAAACAAAAAGCAGTTTAAAACACTTACCTCCACCATAACAAAAGTAAAATTTCAAAGAGTATAGATTATAATAAATGAATAAAAAAATATTTTAAGAATTAAATAATAAGTCTTAGGCTAGAAAAATATTCAATATTTTTATTTTTTAAAGCTTTCAGATTACAGCGCACACAAACAATTAACCAACAGTTAGATTTTAATATCTTTAACAATTTTATTATTAAACAATGATCTATACAGAAATTATTATTTTCCTGAAAGAAATCTTTAATAATAAATGTAAATATCAGTGTGTCAGATGTTTTTTCAACTTTACTCCTAGAGGTCATTGCTCAACATTTTGGAATCAGGCTGTGAGCAAATTAAAAAACATTCCGGGCCAAATCTGGACCTGCAATCCTGAAATTTTGGATTGCCAAGTTTTAAATTAGTGTAATTATTTTTGGCGATTTTTTAACAGGATTCTTTGCAACAAATCTATTTAGAAAGATAACAAAAATATTGTTCAAGTTTGATAAAAGTGAATATGAACTCAAATGCATGAAGTGTCATTGTTGGGCCAAAGGACAAATCAAGATCTCTTTAAAGGAATTAGCTGAATTGCTACACAATTGGGCATCTTTTAAGCTTATATATATATATATATATATATATATATATATATATATATATATTTTTTTTTTTATTAATTCCAACGTTTGACTAGCAGCGTTCTGTTTTTACTAACGGTCTTTTTCCCCGTCTTGTTTTTGTGATGACCGACCCACGTGCGGTTGATACATTATAATGCAATAGGGTCCTCATATTAGTTGAGGATGGGCCGAGTGTTGCTTTTAAAACCGTCAAGAGAATTGGCCCGAAACGGTTTGCACACTTTCTCTTCTGATGAGCCTATTTCAGTTGTAAACATCGTTTGTTTTTCATTATATCTTATTCATACTGTCGGATTAATTTCCATTTTATTTTCACACATATATATATATATATATATATATATATATATATATATATATATATATATATATATATATATATATATATATATAGGCAAGTATTGTTGAAAACTATGGAGTATAGCATTTAATATAGGTAACAATATACTAAACATCTTCAATAACTAACACACTAATCTTAGCAACTCTATAAAAATAATAGACTCTCCTAATTTGCAATATATAAAAAAAAAAAAAAAATACCTAACACACTACAACCTACCACCTCCTGATGATGACCGACGAAACGGTTGAAAGCGCTAGGGTAAAGAATATGGGACAATTCCTATATCAACTGGATCCCAAACTAAGAAAAATAACTAGACTAGATAAACTCCAGATAAAGATCATGAAAAAGAAATACTGTGGTTTTCAACAATACTTGCCTAGATAATAACTTGCTGCCAAAATACACAATATTCAAACTAATATATATATATATATATATATTATACACACACATATATATATACATATATATCATTTGGTTCATTTTATCATCCATCCTCAAAATGTTATTTTTTACAGACTGGATGTATTATTTATTTTATGATATAAGCCCATAACAACAGAAGTTATCTAACATTTCTTGGTATTTTTTAAGTGTGAAGGGTCTGTTGGTGTTTATTGCTTTTGGCTCTAAACAACCAAACTTTACCATGACCATCAAGAGGTACTAGTGAATAAACTTAACTATGAAATAATCTATGTTACCAGTAAGAAAACTGTGTGTGGGGTCATTTCATTCTTTTTTTTTGTGTGGATATCTCATTTGTAAACTTGGAAAAAACCTAAGCAACCAATCATTCAACAACCAATAACTTCTTACATACCAAAGGTCATAGGTAGACTGTCTGAAAAGGTCAAATTGATGACAAATCAAACCTTTACTTTCTCTACTTCCTACTGAACAATCACCATGATATTTTGATTTAGCCATGGTTGATGAAACAATGAGAATGGGAGCAGTGGGATGTTACAAAAAATATTGATTTTGATGAAGTTAAAAATGAGTAAAATATTCTTTGAGTTAGTGTCATTTATTCTATATATATATAGGCATCATATATATAATTTTATATATACATATATATTATTATGATAATATAGTGTACTATATTTACAAGTAAATAGTGCTCAATATCATAGATAGAGCATGTATATCTAAGTTAAGGTAGTGTAGACAAAGTTAATGGTACTTGGTTACTGACAGTTTCTCGCCTATGCGATTCTCAAACCAATTTGGTGTGAAAATCAACCAAGTGAGAAACTGTCAGTAACCAAGCACCATTAACTTTATTTCCACACTACCCCAACTATATATATATATATATGGGGAGGCTACCTACCCAATCAGTAACACTTGCCTATTTACTGAATACTAAAAACACCCTCAATTTTAAATGCACAACTTAAACATTAAATGCCCCAACCCCCATGCATATAATATATATACACATACATACATACATACAGTGATGCTCATAGCTTTTTGATTTAGTGCGTCCTGGGATGCACATATTTGTTTTGAATGAGTCCCCGGGAAACTTTATGGGTCCCAACTAAAGCCATCTAACTCCTACCTTGTAACCTATCCTGTGTAATTCGTTTCTAAGAAACTATTGAAATGTATTTAGAGTTAGCTTGAACTGGTGACGGAAGAAAAATGAAAACCCCTAGGACACATGGATATGATTTTACTGCATCCTTTTAGATTTTTGTGCGTCAGGGACACAGGACGTGTTCCTATCAGCATCTGTGATGGAAAAACTCAGAATACACTGACTGTATCCCCTGCAGATAGATAAGACCCACCCCCACCCCCAAAAAAGGGTGTCCTGGATATAATACTAAACTGCATCTGATAGTGAGGCTCCAGTTCTAAAGATCATGGGAGTGTGGAGTACCCTTTTATTGCCATTGCTCCCAGGTCCACTGTGACTTAGAGTGGTAGTACCTGTTAGGGTCCCATCTATGAGTCAAACAGATATGTTTAAGAATCATTAGTATTAGATAGAAATACTTGATACCTTATAACTGAAAATTATTTGTATTAAGAATAGTAAAAAAAAAAAAAAAAGTAAAGTCATTGGGGTGGCCTAATATCGGTATCAGCTAATCAGCGAGAGAGTCTATCCCCTTTTCACTAACGCTAGATCTAGGGGATTATCTTAGCGTCTGAGGTGGAGCGCCACACCTACCACCAGCTCCTTACTTTACCACACAGATCCCTGTGCTACTCATACGCTGAGTCGGCGAAGACCGGTATCGAACTAGGAACCTTGTGGTTTCTAGCTGAACGCTCTACCGACTGAGCTAACCCGGCCCTATATTAAGAATAGTACTAAGTTATAATTGTTAAATAATTAGTTACTTCAAACCATATAACTGTGTGCAGATAAATGATTTATTATTTAACAGAAATAATTACTTCATTGCCATTACTTCCAGGTCTACTCTGACCCAGAGTGGTAGCACCTGTTCAGGTCCCATCTATGGGTCAGATAAATGCATTTGTATTCAATAGGACTGTGTGAAATTAAAATTCTCTTAAGAAACCACTATTATTATAGATATCTTCAGGGTGGGGGGAATGCATTCTTTGTACTCGCTCAGGACACCACTAAAATTATTAATTTTGTCTTTGTTTTCTAGCAGAACATAGATAAGTATTATATTCTTAGCTTCTTGAATTATTAATATCATATTCACAGGATCTTCTCACAGGCTAAATGCCCCCTATGCTAGATTAGCAGACCATTGTTAGGGAGTTCGATTCTCACTGGTGCCCCATACTTCTGGCCTTGTGCCACATCTAAGCTATAACTAAATGTATGATAGTTGTTATATGCAAAATTCCTACACTTGTTGGGTGGTTGATTATACGCCATGTCAACCCTTGTTGGGTTATTTCATGCCAAAGTTCTTGAGCAATTATATAGTTTCAAATAATTAATGATAATCATTTGCAAGAAATTATAGCTTCAGTTAAGTATTCTTAATACCAATAATTTATATACAATAATATGGCTTCAAGTAACTAATAATAATAATTTATTTAATGAGACCGGGTTAGCTCAGTCGGTAGAGCATTCGGCTACAAACCACAAGGTTCCTAGTTCGATACCGGTCCTCGCCAACTCAGTGTATGAGTAGCACAGGGATCTGTGTGGTAAAGTAAGGAGCTGATGGTAGGTGTGGCGCTCCACCTCAGATGCCAAAACAATCTCCTTGGTCTAGCGCTATTGAAAAGGGGATAGACTCCCTCGCTGACTGGCTGATACCGACTTTAGGGCGCCCCGATGACTTTACTTTACTTACATGGTTTTAATACTAATCATTTTCAAACATATCTGATCCATATATGAGAGTAATGGCAATGAAGAAGTACTCCACACTCCCCAGAGCTCCAGAACTAAAGCTTGACCACTGGATATAGTTTAGTATTATACTCAAAAACACCCCTCTTTGGAGGAGTCTTACCCCCCTTGCAGTTGGCATATTCTAAGCCCCACCAAGAGAGCAATCACACCCCTATTTTTTAAGCATTTGCTGTACAGAACCATTAAAACGATTTTTTTTAATTTTTATATTCGACAAGCAGTGATGCTCATAGCTTTTTGATTTAGTGCATCCTGGGACGCACATACTCGCTTTGAATGAGTCCACGGGAAAATTTGTGGGTCCCAACTAAAGCCATCTAACTCCTACCTTGTAACTTATCCTGTGTAATTCATTTCTAAGAAACTATTGAAATGTATTTACAGTTAGCTTGAAATGGCGAGGGAAGAAAAAAGAAAAACACTGGGACGCATGGATACGATTTTACTGCGTCAGGGACATAACATTCGGTTTATCAGCATCTCTGGACAAGTTGTTTAATATATCCATATCAGTTTACAGACAAACAATATAAAAATAAAAAGGCCTATATTTAAAATAAATAAAATATATATAGCAAGCAATGAAATAATTTTCATACATTCTCGAAGCTACTGATAGAAGTGTCTCTTCAGTGTGGAAAAATTTCAACAATGAATTGTAAAGAAACACTTTAACCTTAAAACCCTGGAAAATAAAAACAAAACTAAAATTTAATCTTGTTTTTCAAGGTTTTGATTTAACTGATATTGTTTTTATACAATGCTCCCTAAAAATAAAAATAGATTAATAAAAGGAAAGAAAAAAGAATTATTGTAATAAAAAAAATAAAAAATAGTGATAACAAAAGTATTATTCTCACATCTTACTCAGTCAGGTACGATAAAAGTAAGATTCTCTTTCTTTACCAAATAAAATAAATACAAACTATAGTTTTAGCTGAGAAGAAGAATTCACACATTAAGTAACAAATTTTTTAAACTAAATAATAAATCATAAAGATTATTCAGTTATTTTCTCCACACACACGTAAGAAATATCTCAAGAAAAGTAAATAAATAATAGTTAAGTAGTAAGTTTCTTAAAACAATGATTTTATTTAAGTATTTTATTGTCTAGAAATATAGGTAATAGTAATATGTTTGGTGACAATAAATAAAAAGAGATAGTATTTCAGTAAAAGAACTTATTCTCGAGAAAAATGTGACATTATTGACAATAAATATTCATAACAAAAATAGTCTTTTTGTTAACATAACATTCGGTTTATTTTGCTTCAACGTAGAAAAAATAAGAAACTGCTCCATATAATATCTAAACAGATCTTAAGATTTAGAGTTGGACATTTATTAAAAATAAACTTTCAAAAAGTCTTTTAGAAATTTTTAAAACATCGTTTTTTTCTAAAATCAAAAAGAAATGACATTATAAAACGATACATTGTTGAAGGAGGAACTAATCGAAAATGTTAATATCAAAACGAAACATCATTCCTGCGATTTTTTACGAAGTATAAAAATTTCAATTGTCTGAATAGATTAAAATGTTTACAAATTTGAAAATAATTTTTCATATTTTAATGATTTCATATTGTTTGTCATTATAAATGAGCTTTTTTAAGAGAACAGGAAGAAATATCAAAAAATAAAAAAGAAAGATCGAGTAGTTAAAACGAATACATTGTACGGACACCTGGGCGAAACGAAACTACACAAAGCGAAAATGAAATAAAAAAAACATTACTTTATAAACTAAAAATTATTTCAACCTAATCCAACTATTTAAAAAAATCTCTTAATATAAAATTATTAATCGGGGGGAAAAGGTTTGCTGTTATAAATTCTTTTTGTTTCTTTAATCGGAGACTCATCATCCCCCATTCAATCCAATACAATACAAACGAAGTGATTTTGCGCGTTGGCATATAATACTGTTCAATTGCTTCGTACAAGAGTTAAGGGATTACAAAAGGATATTGTAAATTTGAGGAAAGACAAAATATGAGAAAACTGTCGCTATCCTAACCTTGTTCAGACAAGTGAGTAACAGTACCGACATATTGCTCCAATGATGTCGCCATCTTGTACCTCACGGGTCGCTTAGGAAATGAAACTTGACAATGACGTCACTTCCGACTCAGGCAAGTTTTTCCAGAATATAGATATAGATTCTAGTTTGATTTCATAGGAAGTTTTGAGTTTTAAAATTATGTAAATTTTTAATAAAAATAAACCATAAATTACAATCTTAGCCAGATACTTAGTTAAAAGATTGTTCTTTGCAATTTAAAAAAAATAAGGCAAGTAAACAAGTGAAAATTCTACAAGCTAACTAAGTGGTTTTAGTACTATTTACTGCTGATTGATACATTATAATTAAAATTATAACAGTATAAATTTGATAATTCATCTGTAATAAGGTTGCCAGATTTGACAAACAGAAACACAGGACATTTAAAGTCAAATAATTTTTAGTTTGCATACATACATTAATTGAGATAAAATATATACACCTTGGAGATATATATATATATATATATATATATATATAAAAATGAATAAAAGCAACTTGGTAAACACTACATTGCTGAATTTTGAAAATATATATATATATTTTTTTTAAATCTTAATATAGGGAATTTAACACATCTTGATAAAGTCAATACAAAATAGGCAGAATACAGGACAAAATTATTAAATAGACGACACCAGACAAATCCTGGTAAAAAAAATGTCAAAACCAAAAGTGTTAACTCAATAAATCTCTTACATCTCACTCAAATTAACATTTTTCTACAAAATCTAACCCTAACCTGCTACCATAAACTAATTGTGACTTTATTACCCGTGTAGAGTTTATATTCTTTACTTGCCACGGTTATTCCATTAGACACCAGGTGGCATGGCAAGCAGTCTAATAAAAAGTAGAAGCACCAAAGTCAAATCCTTTTAGATCCTCCAGCCCTCAGAGGTAACACACCAGTTGTGTCTCCTGTCTATAGAACAGACGGGCTTTGCTCCACAGACATTCCATGTGCATGGTAACCGACAGCCTTTGCAGTATAGTCACAGCACCATAAAAGGGTTTTGTGATAGGTTGAGCAGCTAACAGGACACAAGTGACATTCAACATAGGTAGTGGGTTCAAAAACAAAACCAACATACAAAAGAATAGTGGTCTGCAGATAGGCCTAACGGGTTGTTTATTTCTCTTTCACTCAGTGTGGTCTTTTCAGTGAAAGAGAGAAAGAATAGGTTAATCTTTTCTTTCATAAATTCCATTCATTACCTCTATCTCGCAATTTACAAGACTAGTTCAAATACCCCCTATAACGGAGCCCAGAAGAGACATCTGTCCCTTGTGAGACACCCAGGCGAAAGAGCATGAGTCCCCTTATTTCTGCTTGTGGTCTCTGGAAGGGGTAAGGGATATGTCTTTCTTCTCCTCTGCAGAAAATTTGGGACTTTCGGTGTTTTTTTTAAATCTAGTTCAGGGGTCATTCACCGGTGACTGGCTGACATACATTGAGTGCTTTTAGAATTTAGTCTGCTAAAAACTTTCTTTTTTTTTCTTATTTTTCTATTTCTCTTTATCTAGAAATTAGATTCCCATTTTATTTTCAATTTTCTATAAACCGTTTAATTATGTTTCACCTTTTCATACTAGAAAGTGTTATACTTTATTCTATTACCAGCAGCCTCAAGACCTTACATATAAAATGCTATTTGCTTATTTCACCCTATTCTCTATAACTTCTCTGTAGTGAAGCAGGTCCAAACTTACCTGACTCCAAGAATCCTCAATGCTTAGTCTGTACCATCGCAGCCGCAATCTGTCGTTCCGTTGCTGCGCATGAGCAGAGTGGAAAGTTTTATGACCCTCAGTAATTTGCATAGGTGAGCCGCTAGCTCATTAAAAAGTGACTTGTTGTGAAAAGAGGGCATTCAGAGTTTGTGTCTAAGACATGTTGGGGTCAGACTTTGGCGTTTGAGGCGTGTTGGGGTCAGACTTTGGCGTTTGAGACGTGTTGGGGGTCAGACTTTGGCGTTTGAGACGTGTTGGGGGTCAGACTTTGGCGTTTGAGACGTGTTACTTTCAAATTCCAAATTCATTCTCATTTCTGTTTCGCATTCTACTTTTATTAAGTTTGCTCAGGCAATAAAGTATCTTTGTTATCCCTTTCATTGAGAATTGTCTTATATTTATACCATTTGAGGAAATGATCCAAACAGCCAATCATCATTTCTACCCTATACCAGCTATGATCCCAACAACCTTAACTCTTAACATCCTATACCACCTCATTCCACCTGGCCAGAAGTCACATTCGTTTTCCTAATTCACCCCAAACAATAGGCTTTGTTTAAATGTAATATTAAACATATTTAGAAGTCTTTAATTTAAGGGAAATAACAGGTAACTTTAAAGGCAAAGGCCATCTTTAGCCATTTTTTTTATTAATCCTTATAGGAATGGGGCTCAGGACTTAAAATTCTCAATAGGATTTTTAGAGTTAAGCTAAAAAAGAATAAATTTATGATTTGACAGTGAGGGCTAAACTTGAATTTTAATCAGATATTTGATTCAGTTAATAAAGTAAATGTAAAGTTGGCAGAGTGGCCTATTGTTGGTATCAGCAAGGGAGTCTATCCCCTTTTCACTAGCTAGACCAGGGAGATTGATTTTGCAAATGTGGACCACCACACCTACCATCAGCTCCCCACTTTACCACACAGATCAGATTACCCAATCTGTGCTACTGATACATTGAGTTGGCGGGGACCGGTATCGAACCAGGAACCTTGCAATTCCTAGGCGGGTGCTCTATCGATTGAAGCCAAAACAGAACAGGTCAGTTGGTATGGGCCTATTATTTTCAAAGAGTCTACGCCCTCTGGTAGAGACAAAGGCAAATCCTTTGGTAGAGATATTGTAATGAGAGTCAAGGGGTGTAAAGATTATATTCCTTACTTGCCACGGTTCTCCTATTTGACACTAGGGGATATGAAAGGTAATTACAAAAAAAAAAAAAATGACTGCAAATAGCTACTAGGTGGTGTGGCCAGCAACATTATAAAAGTAACTACAAATTCAAAACCTTCTTTGACCTTCTGCCTCAACATAAGAGTAGCAGCACATGAGTTCCATTCCTGCCCAAGGAGGGGGGGGGGACTAATGCACTTCCAGCAACTTTATACTGCATAAACACAATAACATGCAAGTCTTTACACTTTTTCTTTTCTACAAATCAACTCAACACTTTCTTTACTAAAGACTCTTTTTCATATTAGGACATTTCACTCATACAACCCTCTATAAGCTCTTCCTTGTATACCTTGTCATGTTTGTGTTCTATTCTGCTAAGTATGCTCAGGCAATAAAATATTCTTGTTATTACTTGTTGTGATTTTTTTCTCACATGTATTCTGTACTAGCAGCGGCTACCCAGCTTCGCCTGGGTAGAGGGGGATTTTTTAAGTTAGTCCCGTAGATCCATTATTACTGAATCGTGAGTTGAATCCTCATAGGATGCCACATTTAAATCCCTATGTAAAAAAATAGACCTTGCATTGATCCAGCTACTCTGAAAAGAAATGTTAATGTCTACTATCTAAAATATCAAATAAAATAAAAAATTCATGCTGTTATCATTTAAATTTTATTTTCTAATTATCTTCACAGATATAAATCAAATCTCTATTATTTTTGCTCAAAAACCAAGCCCTGGTGATATTTAATGTGTATATATATTTACTTTGTCGTTAATTTTTTTAGTTTCGAAGTTTGCTCCGGACATATATATACACACAACTGCCCTTATATATATATATATATATATATATATATATATATATATATATAGATAGATAGATAGATAGATAGATAGATGAGAAAATGATATTCAACAACCATCATTCTTTTATATAAAGCTAAATAAAAACATAATAAGTATATAAAACAAATTATATATTAAAAAATTGATTTAAAAAATGATTAGAAAATAAAACAAATGAATAAAGGACAAAACATGATAAAAAACACTGCTAGTTTCAATATGAATTTCATACATGAAATGTAACTATTATGAGATGGATGTAGTTAAGATAGATCTCTTAAAAGAGAATGAAACTATAAAAAATGTTTAGCTTCTCATTTTAAAATGGGAGAATTTTGCAATCTTGGCTGATTGTCAAGTTGAGAATAACTTATTCTGCCAAATAATCCAGATTCCTCCACACAAAAACAGTAAAGAAAAAAAGATTATTCAAAATGATCTTCTAAAATCAGTAAAATATATTTGATGTTGGTTGGTTGGATTTTACGGCATGTCAACCCTTGTTGGGTTATTTTATGCCAAAGACATTTTGTTTTATTCATTTTTGTTTGGTATTCAATTTATTTTTTTAAACTCAATTTTTTTAAAAACATTTTTAATACTCATTTTTTAAAAATCTATTTAACCCATAGATAGGACCTTCAAAGGTACGCCACTCTAGGTCAGGGTGAACCTGGGAGTAATGGCGAAAAAGAGGTACTCCACATTCCCAGAGCTTCAGAATTAGAACGTCACCATTAGATGCAGTTTAATGTCACACCCAGGTCACTAAGACCTCAGCCACCGCCTTCTAGCACATATATGATAAAAAGGGTTGTGAGTTGCCTTAAGGGCAATAAGGTGGGGACAATCATATAGGTGCTAGGGCTTGATGTGACCAGCTGATTGATCAGAGGGGCCTCTCCGACTGCCCATCTAGCCTAAGTAAGGGCTAAAGTGGAGAGTTGCATGTCATGGACTGCTCAGCCACTAGGATTCCGTCCTTAAGCATCACAAGTCACCACCCACAGCCAGCAAGTGGCCCCATTGGGGGGATTTTACCCCTCTGCAGTCAGTGTATTCTACAGCCCCAGCCGACAGTGCAAAACATATTTGATCTCTCTGATAAAATAAATGGGAATTTTCCAAGCTGTAACCATGTCAGTACTATTGTATGCGTGCATCACTTGAACTCTAATGAAATGCATGAAAAAAAAAGCCAGATGGGAACTACACAAGAATGCTACATGCTGTTTTGAACACATCCTGGAAGCAGTTCCCTACAAATCAGCAGCTGTATGGCCATTTACCTCCTATCTCACAAACTTTCAAGTAAGACTACCTATACGTGCTAGAGAATTAAGGACAAATAAGCAACATTCTCCTATAGGCTCTTAAAGATGAACATACCAGTGTTGGCTGACCAGCAAAAACCTACATTCATCAGCTCTGTATGGACACTGGATGCTGTCTATAGGACCTACCAAGAGTGATACAGATAGGGACAGATGGTGAGAGAGAGTCAAGGAAATCTTTGTTATCAGCATCCCTTAATGATGATGATAAAATGAATAAATAAAAAAGCAAACCATGATATTTCTTTAGACAATTTCATATTTCAGGAATAAGCATCAGATTTTAGTAGCCAAATTCAATGGGGCAGATATAAATGCTATAACAAATGGCATTTCCATAGAGTATAAACATCTGGCAAAAAATATGGAATTAGCACACTTAAAGGATGTTCACCTTGATTTTTGATTTTTTACTATAAAACTGCATAGGAAATGATTTTTACTATAAAACTGCGTTGGAAATGATTTTTACTATAAAACTGCATTGGAAATGATTTTTTACTATAAAAATGCATTGGAAATGATTTTTACTATAAAACTGCATTGGAAATTATTTTTTACTATAAAACTGCATTGGAAATTATTTTTTACTATAAAACTGCGTTGGAAATTATTTTTAACTATAAAACTGCGTTGGAAATTATTTTTTACTATAAAACTGCGTTGGAAATTATTTTTTACTATAAAACTGCGTTGGAAATGATTTTTACTATAAAACTGCGTTGGAAATGATTTTTACTATAAAACTGCATTGGAAATGATTATTACTATAAAACTGCATTGGAAATGATTATTACTATAAAACTGCATTGGAAATGATTTTTTCCCCCTTGATGTTAAGGAATTGCATTCATTGTACATTTATATTTACATTTTTTGTGTATTTGTTTCTTAACAGTTTTTAAAACAGTTATATGATATCAAGTATTCCCATCTAATACAAACAATTAAATGGTTTCAAATAACTATTCTTAATGCAATTAATTTACAGTTATATGGTATCAAGTATTCCTTTCAAATATGATCTATTTGATTCATAGATGGGGTCCTAACAGGTACTACCACTCCAGGTTAGAGTGGATCTGGAAGAAACACTTTGGAAGAAAACCCTGAGAACAAATTTAGAGCCGAGTCTCAAAGGAAGTTTTTATTTTCTTTCAACCTCATTCTGCCAATTCTTGCAATAAACACTAAAGACAAATTGGTATTCACTCTTCCTTTAGTCCAGTTATTTTCAAATTCTTTGAAGCCAGAACCCCTTTCTATTTCAGGGTCTACCAATATCTTATTATAATGGAGATTGTGTGTTTTTCTGTCTGTAACCGAAACTAAATCACTACTCAAGTCACAATTCCCTTAGTAATTGACGTCACATTCACCATGAATTTATCCTTATTTTTACCTCAATTATTAATAAAATTGTTTTACATTATTAATACTGTTAACCATATCTACACACTAATAACATGCAATTGTATTTATATAACAAAATAGCGGTTTACAGTGGGAACAGGAAGGCTAATTTGCATATTGATATTAAAAATGTAATTTTAATAAATATATGCTTAGTATTATTGATTTCTAACTGTTTGGTTTTCTTCTAATGAATATAAGCAAAAATCTCTTTAATGAATCTTAAATGAAATCCATTAACAAGAAAAAAATAACTGTCATTTTATTCTTTACTTCCTCTTTTAACTAAATACTTAAATTAGAAAAAATAACAATGAAAGACGAGAGTGATTGAAGAGTAAATTTCAGTTGTTTTATTTTTCGATTATATCCCCCTCTGTTTCAAATCTTTTTATCTGCACTCTTATTTAGTTTCATTAGCGTTTCTAATTTAATACGATATTTCATTACATTAAAACTTAAATACTTGCACCCGGAGGGTGCATATATTTGCTAGTAAATAAAAATGAAATTTTATTTCTCTGAAATTTTTTAGATGAGACTTGATAATTAGTATTATTTGTATTAATAGAACTATTGTCCTCATCTTTATTGTTATCTGTACAATGTTTCGGCCAATGTGCCCTCCGGCCATCTTCAGATATTTCTTGTCGAACTTGGGAACCTTCTTTTCAAACTCAGGAACCTTCTTGTCATAATCGAGAGCCATCACGGAACTTTGAACCCAACCCTCAATTCAATCCACGGGGGGTATCCTGTTCTCATTCCGCTAACCATAGCTGGGGTACAGGTGTTAAGATGTGTTAATTATTAATCTAGCCCAAGTAAAAGCCGAAATGGAGTGTTGCATGTCATGGGATGTCTTAGTATTTGGGTCACAGACTACTCAGCCACCACAATCCCACCCTGAGGCATTATGGATTGCCACCCACGGCCAACAGTTGGTCCCATTGGGGTGAGGGGGTCTTATGCAGAGGTGCAGTCAGCATATTCTACAGTTCTAGCTGTCTTGAAATCTTGAGGCAGAGATAACAGACAGACGGAGTGATTACTGTAGATCTTACTCAATTCAGTACTTGGATATAATTTGTGTGCACAGTCGTGTTTCTTTTAAAGGTAGACAAAGATTTACAGATTTTACTGCAAATAATTCAAGTTGTATCACCTCACTTCCAAGGACGTATTCCCCATTCACATCACTCATGAGACTTCATGTGATTGCTGTATCCAGCTTAAGAGAGAAGAATGACAAACATTACACCTCCAAGCAGGCTCTTGAACCTGAGAGTCTGACATTGTTTGTTTCAACCTTTCATGACTATTACAGTTCTCCTCAAAAGGAGACAAATCCAATTTTAAATGTCTTTCTCCATGCAGATCTTCTCAAAGCTAGCTCTTTCCAACACAGAATATCAATTTTCCATAATTTAAGATTATTCTTAAGCATTTCCTTGGCTTGTGTTGAGGATACTTACCACGTGACAGCTCACCATAGTACAGACATTTGGGGAGCCTTTGGTCTTCCATTTGAACAATGTGTCCTGTCTAACACATTTGATTTGCCATAATCAGAGACTCTATATTTGTGCATTCAGCCATGCTCCAAATTTTAGTATCCAGTATGTGGCTTTGATATTTTACATTGAGTATTCACTTCAGACATTTTGATGATAATTTTCCAAAAGTCTAAGATGCCTGCAGTATATATATATATATATATATATATATATATATATATATATATGAAAAACAAAGTGTTCCAAAAAGAATAAATTCATCTTTTTCGAATACTTTGTTTATATATATATATATATATATATATATATATATGAAAAACAAAGTGTTCCAAAAAAGAATAAATTCATCTTTTTCGAATACTTTGTTTATATATATATATATATATATATATATATATATATATATAAACAAAGTATTCGAAAATTTTACTCCAACCCTCCTATCTTCATATCATATATATATATATATATATATATATATATATATATATATATATATATATATGATATGAAGATAGGAGGGTTGGAGTAAAATCCGACAGTAAGGTAAAAGGAAAAGTGGACAAAAAATAATGACTCAAACAAGTAGAAATAGGAGAAAAGAACGAAATATTTCTTTCCTATTTCTACTTGTTTGAGTCATGTTATGCCTGTTCCATCATGAATTGTTTTATATGGTGAAACTTATGGATAAACATTCAAGAAGATGGTCTCCTTGGAATGAACAACAGTGACCTTGAACATAAATTCTATATATAATGGAGATTTAGTGTGTCTGTAACCGAAACTATGTCACTTCTTACAGCACAATATCCTCAGGAATTGTACAAGTTCATCAACAAATATCTAATTTATAGTCAACATCATTAGTACATAGAATAAAGAATAACCCTGTATCATATATACTCAGAAATTAAGTATGCAACATTCAACAGTCCACATTGTTAAAACAAATTTTAATAAATACATGCCCAGTATTAGTGATTTATAAATAGTTTGTTTTATTTTAATATGTATTTAAAGTTATCTAATGATTAAAGTTTTACGAGAAAATTATTTACAAACAAGAAATAGTCACATAATTTCCTTCTACATTAAATTTTGTATTTTATTATCAGGTGAAAAAAAAAATAAACATTTGGTTTGATTATCGTCTGTTGTAAAATTTTGATTTACGGCAGACGATAATCAAAATAGAATGGTTTTGATGGCCCCCAAAAGTAAAACCTTAAATATTTGAATCAATTTGAATTTAACAGTGAGAAACTTGGTTTTGTTAGAAAGAAAACCTATTTATTTGAATTTCAACAGCAAAACTATTTTTTATGTGTATTATTAAGAAAATATAAGATTTCAAAGATCTGTTTACATTTTTTTTACAAAAGAGCGTGGTAAAAACTAAATTTTACACCCCCTCAAGGGCAGGTTTTTTTTTGTATTTTTTGCTTGTAACTAAAATTATAGAAATCAAAGCTTCTTCAACCATAGGTTGAGGATATTATGCCTACTGGGTTTTTATTTAACTGTGTCTGGCTTCATATCACTCAATATATTTATTTATTAAGACTCACCAACATGACTTGGAAATTATAGCAGAAACAAAAGGTCATGTAGTCAAAAGTATAGAAATGGCCATTTTATACCATTAAGAAAACTAGCAAATATATGCACCCTCCGGGTGCAAGTATTTAAGTTTTAATATAATAAAATATGTTAAATTAGAAAGGCTAATGAAACTGAATAAGAATTCAGATAAAATATTTGGAACCGAGGGGGTATGATTGAAAAATAGAACAACTTTGAAACTAACTCTTCCATCATTTGCACTTACTCCCGTCTTTCATTGGTAAATTTTCCTAATTTAACTATTTAGTTAAAATAGGAAGTAAAGAATAATATTACAGTTATTTTTTCTTGTTAATTTATTTCTTTTAAGATTTATCCCCGAGATTTTTGCTCATATTCAATAAGATAAAACCAAACAATTAGAAATCAATAATACTTAGCATATATTTATTAAAATCAAATTTTAAAGTTCAATATGCAAATTATCCCTCCCATTCACACTGTAAACCGCTATTTTGTTGTATATATATACAATTGCATGTTATTAGTACGTAGATATGGTCAACAGCCTTAATGATGTAAAACAATTTTATTAATAATTGAGGTTTAAATAAAAAATAAAATCATGGAGAATGTGACGTAAATAACAAAGGGAATTGTGACTTGAATAGATAATATAGTTTCGGTTACAGACATAAAAACCCACAATCTCCATTATAATAAGATATAAAAGAAGGCTGTTTGAAGGGAGATAACTGAGATTGTGCAAGTTAATTGCATTTTTGAATTTTATTTCAGAAAACTAATTTTGTTCTTTGATTTAATTTTTCAGTTCTTTTGAGTAATCGCTTTCCCAACTTTTTTGGGGGGGGGACAAAATCTCTCTATTTGCAAGAATATTACAGCATATCCGCAATACCACATTCCAAAGCATCTCGCTTTTTTTCTCTTGCACCTGGCATTTTTATGCATAATTGATCATGAAAAAAATTTGCATATCTGCTAACCATTCTCACCACTTCTCCTAGCTCCGAGATCATGTTTTCTTAAATTTAAGCATTAAAAGGTAAACATATTTTCTTTTTTCCTTTCAAGCCCTTTACTCATTTTGCACACAAGACATGTTCACGCTCGCTTTGAGCTCCAAGATAGGTTATTTCTTTTGCAACAGAGCACCTCCTATGCAAATGAGTATCTCTTGCACCAAAGTGTCAACAAAAGGCAAACACCCTGGGTTCTGGGCAGTTGGTAGCCCGATGGTTTGTGTGATAGGAGATAAGTGGCCATACAACTGCTGATTTGTAGGGTGCTGCTTCCAGAATGTGTTCAAAACAGCATGTAGCATTCTTGTGTAGTTCCTATCTGGCTTTTTTTCATGCATTCCATTAGAGTTCAAGTGGTGCACGCATACAATAGTACTGACATGGTTACAGCTTGGAAAAATTCCCATTTTATTTCATCAGAGAGATCAAATATATTTTGCACTGTCGGCTGGGGCTGTAGAATGCACTGACTGCAGAGGGGTAAAATCCCCCCAATGGGGCCACTTGCTGGCCGTGGGTGGTGACTTGTGATGATTAAGGACGGAATCCTAGTGGCTGAGCAGTCCATGACATGCAACTCTCCCCTTTGGCTCTTACTTAGGCTAGGCACGTGGTTGGAGAGGCCTGTCTGATCAATTGGCTGGTCACATCAAGCCCTAGCACCTATAAGATTGTCCCAACCCTATTGCCCTTATGGTAAATCTCCAATCCTTTATATCATATATGTGCTAGAAGGTCGTAGCTGAGGGTCTTAGTGTCCTGGGTATGATGTTAAACTGTATCTAGTGGTGAAGTTCTAATTCTGGAACTCTGAGGAATATGAAGTACCTCTTTTTCTCCATTACTCCCAGGTTCACCCTGACCTGGAGTGGAGTACCTTTGAAGGTCCCATCTATGAGTTAAATAGATTTTTTTTTTAAATGAGTATTAAAAAATGTTTTTAAAAAAATTGAGTTTAAAAAAATAAATTGAATATCAAACAAAAATGAATAAAACAAAATGTCTTCAGCATAAAACAACCCAACAAGGGTTGACATGCCGTAAAATCCAACCAACATCAAATATATTTTACTGATTTTAGAAGATTATTTGTAATAAACCTTTTTTTTCTCTTTTTTTTTGTGTGGAGGAATCTGGATTATTTGGCAGAATAAGTTATTCTCAACTTGACAATCAGCCAAGATTGCAAAATTCTTCCATTTTAAAATGAGAAGCTAAAAATTTTGATAGTTTCATTCTCTTTGGAGAATTGGTATTAGCATGGGATCAAAGAAATGGCAGAAAGGTGGCTTCAGACACTGCAGCACAATGGCCTCTACTTTAAATACTAGGCTGCTTTTGTAGTAACTTGAAGAATAAAGCAAATAAGTTACCATCAAAATATTGCAAAACTCTTGACTCACCTGAGTATTATACTAATTTTATATTTCTTTTGTTTGAAAATTTTCAAATGTTTTTTTTTTTATCTACTGTTCATTGCACCTCAATTTTATAGGCATCAGCCCAGAGACATAAAATTATAACTGATCTTATATATACCGAGATGAGATTAGACCACAGCACTATGGCAAAATGCCAAGGTGCCTTTAAAAATGAGCAATGACCACAGCAGTTTTGGCTTTCAACTTAAAAAAGAAAAAAAAAATTTTCATTTAAAAAGAAAGAAATAGAAAGAGAAAATCAACTCATGTTATCATCATAAAAACTTTTCATTCAAAACTGCATTCCACTTTCAATATATTTGTTCCATACATGCTTGTTTCATTTTAACAACATATGCTAAGCTAATAATGTTGTAATGTTGGATTTCTTATTTGAAAATGTTCCACTGCAAAATGTATCATTGTTAATCATTTTTGTCATCATAATCTATGTTATTTGTGCCCTTAGTCATTGCTGAGGTGCTCTCATTTTTATTGACGCCACCAAGGCAATTTTTACCTGACACTTTCTTAAGATA
The DNA here is from genome assembly GCA_023376005.1 of Doryteuthis pealeii. NCBI lineage: Eukaryota > Metazoa > Mollusca > Cephalopoda > Myopsida > Loliginidae > Doryteuthis > Doryteuthis pealeii. The sequence goes on along the minus strand of CM042141.1, from coordinate 108,712,981 downwards.
AACTCATCCTTCTATGTGTGTGTGTGTGTGTGTGTGTGTGTGTGTGTGTGTGTATATATATATATATATATATATAAATTTTAAAAATTGCTGCTGTGGCCTTAGTCATTACTGTGGTACCCTAATTTTTATGGAGTCCACCAAGACAATTTTTGCATGCCCCTCTTTTAGGCTAAACTTATCCATATATATATATATATATATATATATATATATATATATATATATAAACCTTGTTTCCAAAATAAAATTATAGATGAGGTGTACTTATTTTGGATAGTTAAATATTCATATTTAGTTAAAAGATAGTTAAAAGAAAAAGAAACAAAAAATACCTTTTTTATTCACATATAAAATGTGTAAATCATGAAACAGATGTCAGATCCATGTTTTTCACATGGCCAGCTATATGTCGGATGTTCATGAATGAATAGCAAAAAAAAAAAAAAAAAAAAAAAAAACAGACTATACATTTGCAATAGACAGAATAACAAGAAATAGGATATAAGGAGGCTCTCAGAATTTATTTCTTAAAAATAATATTCTTATAGTTTTTACTTTTTGAAATGTCTCTTATGCTCATATAAATACTGATTGTTAAAATAAAAAAAATAAAGAAATACCATTTTTTATTCAAGAAATTTGTCTTAGATAGCAAAAGAATAAATAAATAATAAAAATATCTGTAACTGATGTGTTCAGATTTCCATTTTTTTATACATTTCTTATACTCATATAAATACTGATAGTTAAAAGAAAAAGATACAAGAAAAACCTTTTTTATTCAAGTATAAAATGTATAAATGGTAAAAAAGATATCAGATCCATTTTTTTTTACATGGCCAGCTATATGTCAAATGTTCATGAATAAGTAGTTAAAAAAAAAAAAAAAATAGAAAATAAATTTGCAAAAGATGGAACGACAATAAATAGTATATAAGGAAGCTCTCAGAATTTTTTTTCACACTTTTATAAATACTGATAGAAGAAAAAGGTACAAGAAATACCTTTTTTTATTCAAGAAATTACTCTAGCTCAATATAGCAAAAAAATAAAAATAATAAAAATAAATATCTGTAGCTTGCTGTGAGTAGGATTCGAACCTGGGTAACCATGGATCTTCACTTTTTTGGCACGTTTCTTAGACTCATAAATACTGATAGTTATAATTAAAAAGATACAAAATCCCCCCTTTTTTTATTCACTGTTAACTCTTTTCATAGAACAGGCTACAGTACATAACAGTTATTTTACTGATAGAAGGAAACAAAATCACCAAAGATAGTCACCTTTTTTTTAACCAAAAATTCTGACAAGATCAATGTGAGACCTATCCATTCAACATGTAAAACAGCACTGCTTTAATTTTTATTTATCATTAAGTTGCAACAATCAGCGTTTGCAATGACATGAATATTTTCGTAGTGTAGACAACTTGTAGACAGTACATTATGTTATGTTCACAACATAACATAATGTACAGTCTCATAACATATCAGTTACTAAAATTAATTTACCAATACAATATTCATAAACTTCTATTCCTGATGAAGTTAAATAACTATACTTATGCTTAAATGATTAAACATTTTTTCTAAAGTCTTTTATACTGTTTGTAATTCTCGAGTAGATAATTATATCATGATCATATTTCTGTATTCATAGAATCTTGCTGAAATATATATCAGAATTATTTCATGAAAATATTTTGTCTCATATCTTTTTATCCTGAGCAATGCTGGGTAATCTTGCCCATGTAAAACTAAACAAAAAAAAAAACAGAAAAATCAATTTTTTATCATAATAAACAGAACCATTTTGACCGCAATCTAGGTATGATGTTAAATGTCAACTAATGGTGAAGTTCCAATTTTGGAACTCTGGAGAGTATGGAGTACCCCTTCATCACCATTACTCCCAGTGTGGTAGTACCTGTTAGGCTCCTATCTATGGGTTAAATAGAAAAAAATTTTTAAATTTGAATACCCATCAAGAATTAATATAACAGAACATCTTCAGCATAAAATAATCCAATAAGGGTTGACATGCTGTAAAACCCAACCAACTCAGACCACAATTTTCTTGTTGAATGTTAATTCTTTAAAATTCTGTGAGAAAAATAATTTATTGAATTTTTTTTCTACGTTTTTATAAAAAAAAAAATGTTTTCTACTAACCACAAAAATGTTTTCTACTAAGCACAAAAATAATCTGAAATGCATTTCCAAAGATATTTCATATCAAGGAGAAGCAATCGGACTAAGAATAAAATTAAAAGAAAAGAAAACACAATTATTTTTCCACCTGCGAGAATGTTGCCTAGCAGCCATTGTGTAAATCCTGAACAGTCAATGGATTAAGATGATTCAGATATGGGTGTCAGCATCTCTGGTGCACACACAATGCCTGCTTTATCAACATGGACGCTAATTGACAAACGCCTCATACACCAATAGCGCATCAAGCGGACAGACATCTTCGTTTTCTTGTCAGAAAGAAAATTAAAGCCAAAATGCATTGTGGGATTGGCTATGGCATGTCCTTATGGAAGAATGTAACAGACTGAGTCATTTCATTTTTTTTTATTAAACACTTGAAGCATCACAAGTGTCAGTCATATTGAAACATGACAAAGGTCCAAGAGTTTCACATTTTGTCTTGCTCAACAACGAAAGACAAATTGGAAGGAAAATTAATCATATGAAAAGGGCAAACCATTTAATGGCAGCATCTGCGTTCTACAGTCTTTTCATTTACCTGCACAAGCTGAAAATCATTGCTGCATAACGTAGATAAGGCAGCAAGAGGCATTAGTCTCTATGTGAATTCAGATAAAATAGAGTTCATGTGTTTTGGTAGGTTGGTTGCTTATTGTTTTATGGTATATCAACCCTTTTCAGGGCATTTAATACCAAATTGTAGAAACAATATTCCAAATACCGTCGAATTGGCAGACAAGACAACAAGCAGCCGTAACTCAATACAGATCCTGCATTGTCACATCCTAGTTTAGAATGATAGATTATTTATCTGGCACCATAACACCACTGAAATCAAGCAGCCAATCAGGATTCAAGGAATGGAATCACCCAAATGCATACATGGAATATTCCTGAGTATTCAGCTGCTTCAGTGTGCCTGATTTTGCTTATATGGTCACCCATCTAACAGGCTCATCATTGTTTTCAATGTGACTTGACCATAATCATATCTTTTTAAAAAAGATGTAGATATCTCCACACTGAATGGTAAGCCTCCGAAAAATTAGTAAAACAATTCACATACCTAGGTAGTAATATCTCATCTACAGTGTACTCATCTACAGAAAGCAATGTCAATACACACAGAGGAAATGTTTTAAAAATGATGGAGATATATCCACACTGAATGGTAAGCCACTCAGATTAGTAGACCAGTTCACATACCTAGGTAGTAATATCTCATCTACAGAAATTAATGTCAATATACACATGGGATAGGCATGTACTATTATAGACAGATTATCAATCATAAGGATATCTGATCTCCCTGATAAAATATAGCAAAAATTCTTCCAAGCTGTAACCGTGTCAGTACTACTGAGTGGCTGCACCACTAATGAAATGCATAGAGGAAAAGCTAGGTGTGAACTACACAAGGATACTGCAAGCTGTTTTTTGAACAAATCCTGGAAGCATTACCCCACAAAAAAGCAACTGTATGTCTACTTACTTCTTCCAATCACACAAACCACACAGAGTGGACCTGGAAGTAATGGCAATGAAATGACTCTACTCTCCACAGATCTCTAGCACTGGAGCCTCACCGTCAGATACAGTTTAGTGTCATACCCAACCAGGACACCCTCTTTTTAGGGGGTGGGGTGGGGGTCTTACTGTCAGTATATTATAATCCCTACAGATAGGGTGTTATCTTATCTTGGTTGTTTGGCTTTTTGTAATGTCTGTTGTAGTCAGTAACCTTTCAAAGTAAACTCTTTATTGAAATTAATGAGAGTAGATTTGTTTTCATTCAGCTATCACTGTTTAGATGATATCTTATAACAGTTCATTCATCCTAGTTGATTTGTCCTTCAGATGACACTTGTCTATCCACAGACACCTGAGTACAATCTGACCCAGGAATTGAACTCATGTAACTAGATACAAGTATCAAATTGCTTTGGGTTACTTAATGTAAAAAGTCACATACTCTAGTTTAGTGGTAACGACAAGTAACAAGAAAAAAATAACCAATACAAGATATGCTCTAAATCAGTGGTTCTCAACCGGGGGCTATATGACACCCCCCCCCAAGAACCCTATAACATTTTTTTGGGTCGAGCCAAGCAAAAAACATTTAATCATAAAGATATAATAGGACTTTATGAGGGGAACCATAGTAAAATAGAAATCAAAGAGATCCGTAGATAAAAAAAAAAAAAAAACTATTGAGAACCACTGCTCTAAATAGAGACAGTTGAATGAAAACACCCTTGTGGATTGACTGAAGTGTTCAAGTCAAAAATTTCCATAGCCCTGTCGTCTGGGGCTGTAGAATACACTGACTGCACGTCTCCAGAGGGATAAGACCCCCACTCCAATAGGGCCACCAGTTGATCGAGGGTGACAACCTGTGATGCTTAAGGATGGAATCCTGGTTGCTATGACTTACACTTCACTTTGGCCATTACTTGGGCTAGACGGGCAGTCATCAAGGACCCCTCTGATCAATCGGCAGGTCACGTCAAGCCCTAGCACCTATATGATTGGCAAGCCCTCAACCCTTTTTATATATGCTACAAGGTAGTAGCTGAGGCTCTTACTGTCCTGGGTATGACATTAAACTGTATCTAGTGGTGAGGTTTCTATTCTAGAGCTTTGGGGAGTGTAGAGTACCCGTCATTGCCACTACTCCCAGGTCCACTCTGACCCAGAGTGGTAGTACCTGTTAGGGTTCAATCTATGCGTTAAATAGATTAGAAAAATAAGTTTGAAAAATTTGAATACCTAACAATAATGAATACAAAATGTCTTCAGCATAAAATAACCCAACAAGGGTTGACATGCCATAAAATCCATCAAAAACCAACCAAAATTTCCAGAAAGTTACAGACTTTGACAGATAACTGGAGAATAGTAAAAAGTACAAAAGCTGAAACAGAGTGACTAACTATAATAACAACCAAGATGAGGATACTAGTCAAAGAGTTATTTGGTGCTGAAAATATTTTGTCATCCCAGATTCCTGCCCTTATTTACACTGTTTTTTCCTTGACAGTTACAGGTGTAAAAACGGATCACCTTAGATCAAGTGCTATTTCTCACTTTTCATCAGCAAATAATATTCTAATAAGGAATGAAAGTAATCTCTGGGGGTCACAGTCAAATCCGACGCAATGTTCTTCCAATTGACAGTCTCCAGTCTAAACACTCTCCCAGCTGTATCACACTCGTCTCACCAACAATATCCAAATGTATTTCTCTATCCCGTTCGTCTCGATAACAAAATGCTACTGCCGTTGTTCTCCCTGGTCTGGAGGGCAGGTCCTTAAATATACATCAATCTCACCGCATCCAGGCTCCTCACTCAATTGTCCATGCAGCACATACAACACTCGTCAGCACTGCAAGTACGTGTCAAGCCTCACAGTGTAACTATTTACATCCGGGTTACTCTGCTATTTTTTATTTCACTGCTCGTCCACAGCCCTTTTGCATTCTGAAGGACGTGGGTTCGACTCTAGGTCAGTCCTACACGCCAGGCAAAGCCTAGCCCGCTTCCTTCAAGAATACGTCTAGTCTTCATGCCTGCCACTCTCTCTGTCACACTGTGTTGCACGAGGTAGGTCTCTTCTCTCACTACATTAATTTAGATAATTCCCCACATACCCACCCAGGATAAGATACAATAAGTACAATCTTTTTTTTTTTTTCAATTGAATTTTTACAATATATTTTTACTGAACACAAACTGAAATTTCAAAACAATTTTCATACCATGCACTCTTTCTCTTTTGATATGCTTTTTATCAGTAAAATAATTCACCTATTTTTTTGTAGGACTTCAATTTAATCAAATACAAGGTAGGGCCCTGAAGAGATCATACAGTTCAAAACCATGGTAAACTCATTATTCTTAACTATTACTACTACTATTACAGCTCTATGTTTATGATATATTGGTCACTCCTGGATAAATTATTAATACCACTACAAAAGAAAGGTTAAAGCTGCAATTGGACATATATATATATATATATCATCCAGGATAAATATTAATACTACGTTAAAGCGGCAATTGGACATAAATATTATATATATATATATATATATATATATATATATACTAGCAAAAGTACCCGGTCCATGACTGGACTATAAAATGAATTAGGAACACCAGAGAGGGAGTGAGAAAGAGAAAACGGGAATAAGAGAGAGAATATGATTAATCAAATTTTTTAAAAATCGCTGATAATTCGTATAGTACAATGTTTGTTTATTTTAGGCGGTTGCTGAGGGTCAGTGTATTGGGTTTGACGTTAAACTGCCTCTTGTGGTGAGGTTTCCATTCTGGAGTTTTTGGAAGTGTGGATTACCCCTGTATTGCCATTACTCCCAGGTCCACTTTGACCTAGAGTGGTAGTACCTGTTAGAGTCCCATTTATGGGGTAAATAAATAACAAATGAGTTTAAAAAACAAACAATAATAATAAATAAAATAAAACACCAATATCCAATAATAATGAATAAAACAAACAGGACTTCAGCATTAAATCACTCAAGGGTTAACATTTTGTAAAATCCATGTGTCTTTATTTGTACGAGAAAAATTTCTTGTAACATATTGATTCATTTGAATGTAAAGTGTTTTTATTAAAGATTTGACAATAAACAAAACTAAGAATGAGTGTATTATAATATTCGTTTATTTTAAGAATAGTCTCTTTTTGTTGCTTACATTTTTTAAACAATCTTGATTTACCATGATAGAAAATATATTCGTTTAATGTAACAATAAATGCTAAGAATTAAATATTTACAATTGGTCGTATTAAATTTCTTTTCTTTTTTTTTTCTTTTTTTTTTTGGGGGGGGGGTTGATTAAGAAGTCCCTTGTGTTTTATTTATTTATTTATTTATTTTCTAAAACTCTTTTGTATATACAACAAATTTAAATTCAGTTCTTAATTCCTTATTGAAGAAATTTATCAGTTTAATTTATTTCCTTCTTTAACCCCGAAAATTAACAAAGAAGCTAATAACTAAAATGAAAGTATTAATACAAAAAGTTGAGTTATCGTTAAATGTTTTCGTTTGATTTGTTATTTAATTCGCTGTAAAAAATAATTCGATGTATGAAAACACATACAAGTTACATATTTAGAAATATTATTTTATTTTCTTTCAAACAAAATAAATATTTTAAAGATTGGACCTTAAATAGGCAAGAAAAAAGAATTTGATTTTTCGTTAAAATTTAGTCTGAAAAAAAAAAAAAAAAAAAAAAAAAAAATCATACTTCAAAATCTCAGCAGTCCAAAGCAAAATATTTTTTTAACTCACTGTAAAAAATAATTCAATGGATAAAAACAAATAAATTACATATTTAGAAAGATTATTTTATTTTCTTTCGGACCAAAAAAGATTGGACCATAAATAGGCAAGAGATTCCGAGCCGAATGGCTTAGACTGCGATTTTATTCACTAAAATTAAACTAAACTGCTGGAATCGCTATAATAGAAAGCAAGCAGCGAACAATATTTTATTATCAGTAACAGCTGGCATATGGACAGTTCTGCAAATCAGTTGATTTTGGTTTAATTAATTAATTATATCCGTTAATCAGTAAAAATCAATAACCAAATTTGGCGTGTTTCTTAGTTAGAAGGATATTAAGGTGTATACAAGATTTTGAATCTGAGTGACCTCCCGTCGACACGTACATATCAAAACTTCCTTTTATATATATATATATATATTATATATAAATATGATGATAACCGTTGTGTCACATCTTACCCATGACGAACAGGTTGGATAAATACCTACCTTTGCCATGGGTATTAGCACTATGTGAAATGCAAACAGCCTTGTACAGGATTTGAACCCGAGTAGTAAAGTCCATTTCTTATGATGATAATCATTACACTACAACCACCTCTCTTTTTTTTTCTTTTTAACAAATTTTCTCATACTCAGTAAAACCTTAGACGTATTCACTTGATTTCATCCATTGGCAGTTTTTAGTAACAGACTGGGGATTGTTTAAGGACCTCTTCCATGATCAGACATTTCTAAAATAGGGATAATGTAGGTTTATACTAACATATACTTCAACCTCACCCACCATTTTTATTCTGAATGGTTCTTTCAGTACACTATAAGGTCAATGGCCACTAACATAAAGAATCCTTTTTTCAACTAAAAAAGATATTTATAACCTTATGATAGTAGAGCCAAATTGTACTTAGGAATAAATGTAGAGAGTGTTAAGAAATTAATCACATTCACAACTTATATACCTGCTCATAAGCTTAAAGAAGATGAACCATCCATATTGAACAAGACAGTCACTGTCCAATAATTCATCTTTTTTTCTTTTTCTTTTTTTTTTTTTGGTAAAAAGAAAACTTACCCAGATAAGAAATTTTTTCCCAAAAAAATAAAACCAATTTTCTAAGTCTGACATTAATTTAGTCACTTCACAATATCGGCTGCCATTACAGACCCAATTAGCTTTTAACTGCCAACATGTATTTTTGCACAAAGAATGTCCCTAAAGAGGTTTGACTGACTGATTGATTTTAAAGGCATGTCAACCCCTCTAGGTTTATTTTATGCCTGGAGGTTACAGAAATGCATTCATTGTATGCTTACATTCATATTTTTGTGTAGTTATTTCTTAAGAGGTTTTTGTTTGGGAGAGGGGGAAGTTGTACATGGTCCTATACTAATAATTTCCCATATATATATTTACCAACTCCTCCACACGAGCAGGATGTGACACAAGGTCAATTTCTTAAGCGGAGTTTAACAGGTTTGAATTCAGAGTTTTCCTTCTCCTAGACTGGTTGCCTAACCGAGGTTAAAGAGCCCAGTCTGCCCTACTATTTACCCATAGCTGGAGGGAGAGTAGAATTCATACCTTTCCCAAGGGTATTAGCGCTAAGTGAAATGCAATTACCAATTTCCCATATACAGGTACTACCACTGTGGGTCAAATTGTACCAGGGAGTAATGCCAATGAAGGGGTACTCCATACTTTCCAAAACTGGAGCCTCACCATCAGATATAATTTAGTATCATACACACTGCTTTTGGGGAAGGGTCTTTCTATCTGTCCTGCCTTCATCTAGAGTTCCCCTTTTCCCTCCACACACATCTCTTTGTTTAGATCCATCTCTGTCCATTAAGGTGACAGGCCCCTAAGACACATAGGTCGAAACCTGCCTAGCAACAGAGGGACAATCTTTAAACAATCCCACCTGGCAATGACTTTGTAAGTGTATTTGCAACAACTGTTATGCTAAGCATGCCTCCATAATATATAATACATAATAAGCATGCCTAAAATAAAATCTCTCAATTATATATACTAGTACAAAATAAAAAACGCGCTCCGGGCGATGTAAAATAGATTTTTGAAACATATTGCCTGAAGAGTGGGAGTAAAAAATTCAATGTCAGCGAGTTTGTACCCTAAGTAAGTAAAATCATCAAATTCATTAAAGGATTAAAAAATAAAACAATTTGAAATGTAACCTTTAAATATGTATTAAAATAAAACAAACTATATATAGATATATAATACCAGTCATGTATTTATTAAAACTTGTTTTAAAAAACAATGAGGACTGTCTAATGCTGCATGTTCAAATTTTGAGTGTATTTATTGAATAAATATACTCAAAATTTGAACATGCCAAAAATCGTAGAATAAATTTTATTCTATGTTATGACGATTTTGGGTAATGTGATGTAAGCAGTGACGTAATTTTTGTTACAGACAAAAACCGGAAGCGAATCTCCATTATTAATAGATACATATGTATATTTACCAACCTCTCCGTATGAGCAGGATGTGACACAAGATCAATTTCTTAAGCAGAGTTTAACATGTTTGAATTCAGAGTTTTCATTCTCCTAGACTGGTTATCTGGCCATGGTTAAAGAGCCCAATCTGCCCTACTACTTAGTAGTTGGATGCATACCTTTCCCAAGGGTATTAGCTCTATGTGAGATGCAAACAGCCTCATCCAGGATTTAAACTCGGGCCGACAAATCCATTTCATACGATTCTAACCATTATACCACATTCTTCCAAATGTCTCAATTATATATCATTATCTAATAGAACATGTAGTCATCATGTGTATGATTTACTGTAGGTTGGGTGGTTGGATTTTACAGCATGTCAAACCTTGTTGGGTTATTTTATGCCAAAGACGTTTTCTTCTACTCATGCTTGATAGGTATTCAAAATTTTTTTTAAACTCATTTTTTTTCTATTTAACCTAGAAATTGGACCTTAACAGGTACTACCACTCTGGGTCAGAGTGGACCTAGGGGTAATGGCAATAAAAGGGTACTCCATACTCTCCCGAGCCCCAAAATTGGAACTTCACCTTTAGACATCATACCCAAGACACTAACCTTCAAGTACTATTATGATAAAAAGGCTTGCCATAAAAACAATAGGGTTGGGACAATAATATAGGTGATGAAAATGGCTAGAATTGGCTAGATTAGTTTTTGCTCTTCAAATAACGTCATTTATTTTTATTAAAAATATCATTAGTAAATTAAAATTTACTTAGGTGTGGTGCTCCACCTAAAAAAAAAAAAAAAAAAACTTTCTGGTCTAGCACTAGGGAAAAAAGGATAGACTCCCTCACCTTTCAGCCAATACCAATAAGAGGACACTCTGCAGACTTTACTACTACAGTTCCTCTACAAGGGTGGCTTTGGTATTAAATAACCAACAAAGGTTTGATATGCCATTAAAGAAACCAAACCAAAAAATACACTCAAATGCATTAAAATGAAAACAAGTTAGAAAAAATAATCACTCAAAGGGGGGCAACATGCACTTGTAAAAACCAAATTTGATAAAAGTTCATCATCAGGTTGTGCCGACTGCACAGATTCCCATGACTCTCTTTCCCACCAATCCCTATCGAACATCACTCCTGGCAGGTCTTCAGCACGGCATCCAGAATCTGCACAAAGCTCATTGATGTAAGCATTTGCTGATCGACCTACACTGGTGTGTCCATGTGTAAATGTCCACTGAAGAACGTTATGAGTTCATCCGTGATCCTCCAGCAAAGTCCAGTATATCTTATTCGTCTTACTTGGATGGTTTGTGTGATAGAGCGTAAGTAGCCATACAGCTGCTTTTAGGATGGGGTGCTGTTTCCAGAATTTGTTGAAGACGGTATACAGTATCCTTGAGTAGTTCTCATCTAGCTTTTTCTTTAAGTGTTTCATTAGAGTCCAAGTGGTGTAGCCATACAGTAGTACTGACACAGCTTGAAGAATTCTCACTTTATCTTATAAGAGAGATCAGATTTCCATATGATCAATTATCTGTCTATAGCAGTCCATGCCTTTCCTATGTGCATATTGACATTGCTTTCTGTAGACGAGATATTACTATCTAGAATAGACTGAAAATGAGGTAGAGTTAATTCTAATTCATTGGTGATATCTTGTCAGTCTATACACACAGATTACCATCAGCTGGCTCAACATTAGACTCCATGGTTTAAGCTACTTTTACAATATCTTCGGAATTAACACACACACATATATATATGTATATATACAGAGATGCTGATAGGTACGCGTCCTGCATCTCTGATGCACAAAAATCTAAAAGAACGCAGTAAAATCTTATCCATGTGTCCCAGTGTTTTTTTTGTTTTTTTCTTCCCTCACCATTTTAATCTAACTGTAAATACATTTCAATAGTTTCTTAGAAATTAATTACACAGCATAGGTTACAAGGTAGGAGGAGTTAGACAGCTTTAGGTTGGGACCCATAAATTTTCCCAGGGACTCAGTCAAAGCAAATATGTGCATCAGAGGACGCACTAAATCAAAAAGCTATCAGCATCACTGTATATATATATACGCTCTTCTCTGGAGCACTCTATGACGGCCTTTACACACAAAGCAATGTGTGTATTAAAAACAGTTAAAATCCCCTTCCCATTCTGAAAGTGATGACAGCCTAAAGGTTAAGGTGTCGGACTGACACCCAACCGACCGGAGTTCAATTCCAGCTGTAGGTAGCTTACAAAATGTCTAGCCACACTGAAGAGACTTGATAAGTCGAAACACATGTCTGTGGATGACCCTATATATATATTTACGTACCCCTGCACAGGAGCAGGATGTGATACAAGACCAATTTCTTTAGCAAAGTTTAGCAGGTTTGAATTCAATGTTTTCCTTGTCCTAGATGGGTTGCTTAACCAAGGTTAAAGTGCCCAGTCCACCCTACTATTTAGCCATAGCTGCAGGGAGAGAGTAGGTTATTAGTGCAATGTAAATGCAAACAGATTGATCCAGAATATGAACTCTTGTCATCAAGTCAATTTCCTATGATGGTAACCATTACACCATACGCCTCCCCAATGAGTGTCTCAGCTAAAACAATTCGCCACCCCTTTCTCTACTTTAAGTCTGTGTTAACTCTGAGCTGTTGTTGGCAATGAATTGATAATTACTATAATTTTGTCATCAGATCTTTTTTATTCCAGCGTGTAGATTTTCTAAAGGAAATTGGCTATTCCATCTGATCCTCCTATGTCCAACCACAAGCAATCTATCTATAAAGCTACATCTACAACAACCTAACCAGATGCTCGTCTAAGCCACAACACTACAAGAGACAAGAGCAACAAAATTCATTTTATCATTTCAAGAAATTGTTTAACTATATATTAATACTAGACAAAATGTAACTCGTTGGGTCACCCATTGAGCTCTGGGTAGATAATTGGGATTAGGGAAAAGGAAGTTTGCTAAACAAATTGAATTTTTTAAAATAAATAAATACTACCGGAGAATCTTAAAAAAAACTAAAAAAAACATTAGAATCATTTTGTAAGATTTTAAGAAAGGGAACTTTTGACCTAATTGGAATTTATTAAGAGTCAAGGTGATGGCCGGGTTGGCTGCTTGTGAAACTTGACATACAAATCTATTTAAAACTGTCAACTCTCTCTCTCTCTCTCTCTCTCTCTCTCTCTCTCTCATTGAGAAACTAACATATATAATGAGGAAAGAGGGGAAGTGATAGGCAGAATGTTGAGTGAGAGATGGTATGTTTTTGACTTAATTGCAAATTATGACTAATTAGAACTGATTAAAATGGAATTTTTTTCAAACATAACTCAATCCTAGAACCAAGGAATAATTTAGAATGATTTTTGTGTCTTTAAACTAAACAGTAAAAAAGCTTTTAGGAGACAAACATAGATTCACTCAGCTTTAGTATAATAATAGATGCTGGTTTCTTAATCTTCTGACTGTTATCACCTTGCAACACCCTCTGGTTAAAAATGAGACCATCCAAATCATCAAAGATAAAATACAAAAATGTAAATTCTGATTATCTGGTGTTGCTTATGTGCCAAATTCTTATTTCTTATGAGTGTTGTCTCCTCAACTAAATAATGGACCATTCCATTTTTATTATAAAGAAAGAAAGAGAGTAGGGGAAAGAGAGAGAGGGGGTGAGTAAACATATCAAACATTGTAATAATTAAATTATAATACTGTGGTATATCCACAGGTCTGCTAGTCTTGTATTATTTTGCAATTAAGCTTAACACTTTGCCTACCAAATTTCCCCCACAGCTATACCAAATTTTCATGGTATTTTTTACCTGTATGATGGGATATTTCAAATTTCACTATCTATTCACCTCAGAACTCATTCTATTCAAATAAAGTCCTATTATTATTGTAATCTGAGTTGTGGGAGAGCTGCTGAGAATAGGTAAAGAGTTAAGAGGTTTTTTTTTGCACATGGTCCTATCAGATACAAATAATTTGCGCGAAACTCATGTGGACTCGAGTTAAAATCCTGGACGTGGTAATTGGATTTCACCTATGGGTAACAGACTGGAGAAGGAAAATTCTGAGGTAAACTCCACAATGGACCACACTCCCCAGATGTCCAGAACTGGTGCTTACCATCAGATGAAGTTTAGTATCATACCCAAGACACTCCTTGGGGGGAAAGGTCTTACCCCCCTCTTCAGGGGATACAGTTAGCATATTCTAAGCCGCCACCAAAAGGGCTAAATAAAAGTTTGAATAAAAGCAATAGGAAAATTAAAAATAGTATTTTATATTGTCAAGTACACCAATGGCTAAAATCAGCTTAATCTCTAACAAGGTTCTGTACAAGATATGCAACACCATTCCACTATCAACAAGGGTGGTGCAACTAACATGATGGGTCATGTGTTACAGATGCCTGAAGAAGCACCTGCACAAGAATTCCTGGAATTTGCTGTAATAGGGTCAAACAACTACCAGGCATGAAGGTGCCGCCACTGCACAAACTTGTTTGGTTAAGCTGTGGGCAGACCTCCAAAATGCGGGACTGGAAGCCCTAAGATCTGGCAAGCAATTGAGGGAGCTATGGACCCTTTGCAAAGAAAGGACAAATGTGGAAGGACTGAAAAATACTGTATGATGTTCTAAACTACTATAGCGGCAGAATACAGTAAATCACAATGTGACTATATGTTTTATTTGAATAAGGATGTATAATTGAAATATTTCATCTATTTTTTATGATATAAAAAAGCTTTATTTGAATAATGAAGCAATCTGATTATAAAAGCAACAAAAACAAATAGTTTATCTATAAAGATTACAAAGACCAGAATAAAAATTAATAACAAAACACAGTTCTTTGTGTATTATTTGGTTGGTTGGTTTGATTTTACGGCATGTCAACCTTTGTTGGGTTATTTTATGCCAAAGACATTTTGTTTTATTCATTCTTGATGGGTATTCAATTTTTTTTTAAAACACGTTTTGTAAATGATTTTTTTTCTAATTAACCCACTGATGTTAGCCTAACAGGTACTACCAGTGTGGGTCAGGATAGACCTGGTAGTAATGGCGATGAACGGGTACTCCACACTCCCCAGAGCTGCAGAATTGGAACTTCGCAATTAGATGCAGTTTAACATTATGCCCAGTACACTAAGACCCTCAGCCACCACTTTCTAGCACATATATGATAAAAGGGCTTGGGGGCTTGCCATAAGAGCAATAGGGTTGCGACAATCATATAGGTGCTAGGGCTTGGCATGACCAGCCGATCAGCCGAAGAGGGCCTCTCTGACCGCCCTTCTAACCTAAGTAAGAGCCAAAGTGGAGTGTTGAATGTTATTGAGTGCTCAGCCACCAAGATTCTACCCTTAAGCATCATTTGCACCCACAGCCAACAGGTGGCTCCATTGGGGGGGTAGCCCCCTGCAGAGGTGCAGTCGATGTATCCTACAGCCCCAGCTGACAGGGAGGACAACAGTCCACCATGTCCATTTCCTACAACAGTAACCACAACACCGTGAACACCTATTGATGTAATAATATGTGCACATCATCATCATCATGTCACACTGACAGCACAGATTCCCATGACTCTCTCCCAACCCATCCCTATCGGTCATCACTCCTGGCAAGTCCTCCTCACAATATACAGTTTCTGCACAGAACTGATTAATGTAAGTCTTTCCTGGTCAGCCCACTGGTGTGTCCATGTGTTGGTGCGCACAGGAGAACATCACTTATGAGTTCGTCTTTGCTTCTCCAGCAGTGTCCAGCATGTCTTATTTGTCTTACTTGGATAATTTGTTTGATAGGAGGTAAGTGGCCATACAGCTGCTTTTTGTGGAGTGCTGCTTCCATAATTTGTTCAAGACAGCATACAGTATCCTCACATAATTCCCACTAGCTTTTTCTCTAAGCATTTTTGTTTGAGTCCAAGTGGAGAAGATATACAGTAGCACTGAGATGTGTGAGGATACTCCACTACTCAGTGGTGTAAAAAAGTGCTTAACTTCCATTACCATTCCCCTTAAGAGGCACCTCAGGCACCAAGCAATAGACTTAGCCCTCACCCCTTTTAGAAGAGAGGGCAGGTTCCCATCTCACATCATTTTTATAGGCAAGGTTTAACTTAGTTTAATCTTTACTTACATAAGAGTTTATTAAAATTCATAATCAAGTATCCTATGATTTTTTTAAACCAATCTAATTTTAAAAAATACAAAATCGATAAAAATTAAGAAAGAAAGAAGAACCAAAAAACTGTCAAAAATATTTTTCACAAGCAATCAAAAATTCCATTCACAATTTCAGAAAATACCATTTTTTTTTTTCAGTGATATATTGTTTTATAGTAAAACCGTTTAATTAGTGAAAATATGTTATAGCTTTCCATTCAATTCTATTCTAAATTGAATATTTTCTCCTCATTGCTTGTGAAAAAATAAAAATAAAAAATACATTTATCACATAATCTCCATTACAAGACTCACTGTTCAGAGAAAGGGTCTTATCGTTGTTTGGTTTGGTTTGGTTTCTTTATTTAATAGCATGTCAACCTTTGTGGGTTATTTAATGCCAAAACCCTCATTGTAGAAGAACAGTAGTAGTACTATTTAACCCATAGGGGGGGGTGATGGGGTTTCATACCTTTCCCAAGGATATTAGTCTGATAGTAAACATAATAATGCAACTTACTACGACAAAGCAGTCCGGCAAGTTAGTCACTACTCCACAGAGACTCCCCCATTTGAAATGGAATTTAAAACTGAAAGTGCAAATGAAATTTGTGACGGTTTGTTTCTATTTATCTTTTTTAAGTCATTGCCTACTTTAAGTTGCTTACAGAGGCTCTTCCACAACTGCAATCCTATCGTAAACCAAGAGGTGGTCCCACTGAAGGAGGAGGAGGCTTACCCCTCTGCAGAGGTGTAGTCGGCGTATTCTACAGCCCCAACCGACAGGGCGGGCGGACTGGGTTTGGGGACTTTTAAACTCAACCATTAGTTTTTCTTAGTTAAAAGAGTTAAAAAGAAAAACTTAAATTGATTAATAAATTAAATCACATTCTCAGAGATGAAATAAACGTACAATCTTGAAATTGGAAAATTTAACACAGATAAGATCTTCCATTCCCGAAAAAGTAACCCCCCCCCCCCCACCACATTTAGTTTTAAAGTTTCTATTTTAAAGACAATGGTCTTTTTTTTTCTATCTAGCTTTAAATTACATATTTATTGTACACATTTAACTTTCTATCATTTAGTTAAAAGGATATTGAAAAAAATAAACGAAGACAAATTTAGAAATAAAAAAGGAAAAATTTAAAAGAAAAAAAAAAAAAAGAAAAATTTTAAATGAAAAAAAAAAAAGAATGTTCATTCATTTTCTCGAATCCTAATTTTAACCAGTAAACAGCCAGGATCAGAATAAATAACGAACCCTCGGCTAGTCTTGAACTCACATCCCCTATGGTTACATATTTAATCCACTGTCAAGCATTAAAAAGAAATTATCGTAGAGAGCAGTTAGTAAATCATGCTTTCCAAACAAAGAGATGCAATTTCGAGCCTGATTTCAGATATCTGCGACTGTTTGATAATGCCTTTGTTTTAGTAGACGTTCCAAATATACGAGTAAAATAATTATGGGGATTTTCGGAATATGTCGGTAAGATGGGAAGCTATTTGGTGTACTGCTGTAAGCAAATAAAAATATAAAAAATTGTGGATGCAAAAATTACCAGTTCTACTTAAAATTACTTTTTCGCTGGAAAGTTTTGCACACCTAGACACAAAGAGACTGAAAGTAACTAGTAAAAAAAAGTACTGAAATAATAAAACTAAAGAGATTTGTTCGCTCGTTGGATCTTTAATTTTTTTTTTTTTTTTTTTTGATAAATTCAGTTTTCTTTTATTTATCATCAAATGAAGGTGCTGATAACTTTTGCACATACATGATAACAAAGTGTGAGTAGCCTCCCTTATTTTTACCGACATATTTCGATAAATCAGGGTCGAGGTGGTTCATCTATTCATCTAATTAAAATTCAAGATAATAGTAAAAAAAAAAAATTGGGGGGGGAACTTGCCTAGTTTTTTTATTTATTTATCTATTTACTTATTTATTTATTCATTTATTCATTAAATGTGCGTTGAGGGAGAAAAAGAAAAACATAATACGGAAGTAAGAACCCTTTGTATCTAGAAATATAAAACCTATAAGAGAGTGGGCAGTCTAGTTCATAAAATTCACTATCACAAAAAATGTGATATAAATAATTCAATTCCATTGTGTGTTTTCTTGGGGGGGGTGTAACTTCTTTTTTTTTTTAAATGTACTATTTTAATTTTATTTAATTAATTTACTTTTAAAATAAGGAAACCCTTGTTTGTAAGGCTTATATTTACAACTGCAAGTTACGATCATAATTGTAATCAAAAGTTGTGAATTTTATCCAGGGTTTTAAAAAAAGACACATAAAGAGTTTTTAAACAGATTTTTTTTTTAAATAAATAAACAAAATATCTCACCTTCATCTGACAATTCTATCACAGTGTTAACGTAGGTCTCCAAAGTTATTGCCATTTTACTGGGATTGGTGCCGCCTAAGAACGTAGAAAGAAAGTTCATCTCCTCTCCTCGTTAAACACCAAATATTTGCACAATATATTTATTTTCCCTTTTAACTGTTTTTCTTTTTAGCTTTTTTCCTCTCGTTGTTATATTTTCTCACAAAAACTGAATTTTTTTTTTCATTGATCCGACTTGATTTTTTTATTTATAGAAAGCAATTTTTCATGTCATTTACATAAGCGACAGCACATGGACCTTCTGCTACTAAGTCCGTCTTTCTTCTGCTCTTTCCTTTTTAATGCTATACAAATCTTATTAAACAATGGTCGCATCTTTCCTGGTTGAGATATCCTTGGAAATAAACTTTTTTTATATACTAAACATCAGCCTTGCCGAACCGGCAAATAAACAGTTAACACCATTATTTTTTTTTTTTTTTTTTTTTTTTTTTTAGTGTTGGCTCGTAGTGGTTTTGTGTTTTGATTACATTGAAAAAGGAAGTGATATAATTTTGCTGTACACCTCGCTTTAAAAATATATATGAGCTTTTCTTTTCTATTCTTTCTTTTTTTTAAATCAGAAAATACTGTTAATAATAGCAGAGACGTGTCACAGATACTTCTGGTCTGGAATAATTTTCTTTCTTTCTTCCTTTCTTCATCTGTCACTTTCGATTTCTCTATGCCATCATCAGGGAGGGAGTGGAAGAAAAAGGAGATCGTAGTTCGTGCTCGGTTGAGACGTGGCTGGGTTGTTTTATATTAATATTATTATCTTCGTTGTCACTTTAGAAGACTGGGCACGTGTAGTCAATGATGTGCCAAAACCCCTGAGGAAAAATAAGCTTTTATTCGCTTCTTCAACTCATCATCGTCATAATAATAATCATTGCTGTTTTCATAGTCACACCCATATAAACAATTTTACTCCTCGTACCATCTAAATTCAACCATGAATAAATTAAACTTAATAATTAATCGCAAATATAGCAATACAATGCGAGACTCTCCGACAGCAAGAAGATACAAATAAATTTGTTATTATTCACTGTTCATTTTACATTTTTTTAATTGTTAAATATCATAAAGCCATTTTTTTTTTCTTTTTGGATATTTTTTTTTTTATCTTTCTTGGCAACCTTGGGAATTTAAAAATATTACCCGCTTCCTTACATGAGTAATCGAGTATGTATCTTTTTATTTCATCAGATGCTATTACTATCTCCCTCTCTATCTCAGTTTCGTAAAAATATATATTATTAAGTATGCTCGGGCTAATACATAACTGCGTACTATTGCTAAATATTTGGTTAAGAACAAATATTTAGTTTGGATTCTCGCAAGAAAAAAAAGGCAGTTTAAATTGATAATAATAAGAATTTTTTAATGAATTAAAAATATTTAAAAAGTTGATGAAAAGTCATATTTCATACATTTATCTATTTACTAAGCTTAACCAAGATGCGGCACAAGACTGGGGCACCCAGTGAGACTCAAGCTCGCTAGTAATGGTTTTGCTAGTCTACCCTGCTAATCATTACAGTGCCCGAGGCGCTCATATTTTATTTAAGTTTTGCTTAATTGTAGCCCAAGGTGTGAAAGTCTGGGGCACCCAGTGAGACTCGAATTCACTAGTAATGTTTTACTGGTCTTGGTCTAACTTGCTAACCATTACACTAGCCTAGGTGCCCATATTTAATTTGATTAAATATTCAGCTTTGCTTAGTTGTGGCATAAGGCCGAAAGTATGGAGCACCCAGTGAGACACGAATTCACTAAAAATAGTCAGCTAGCCTAACAAACACGTAAAACCTTTGCACTTGGTGCCTATATATATTTCATATAAATTGGCGAAGTAGCTTATTGTCAGTATCAGCCGGACAGTGTGGGAGTCTATCCCCTTTTCGCTAGCACTAAACCAGGGAGATGTTTTGCTGAGGTGGAGTGCCACACCTACCATCAGCTCCCTACTTTACCGCACAGATCAGATTACCAAATATGTGCTGCTTATGCGCTGAGTTGGCGGGGACTAATATTGCGATTCCAAACCGGGTGCTCTACCGACTGAGCTAAACAATAACAAATCTAGTACACAATGTTTGTCAAAAATGTGAATTTTTTTTTTTTTTCGAAAAATGATATAAAACAAGTTTTGCCAGAGAGTACAAAGTAGAATGACCCAAAGATCGTCTGCTTGCGACAGATTTTTTGTTTTAAAAACGAAGTAAAATTAATTAAATCGATTATTTAAGGTCAAACATTTGTCTAAAATGATAAGTAGTAACATAGGAACTGGCAAAAAAAATCGGATACTACGAGTTTTAAAAGCGAATTAAGAATAATTAAATCTATTATTTAAGGTTAAACTTTGTCTAAATCGATAAGTAGTAGCATAATAACCATCATTAAAAAAAGAAAAATATAATTACATATGCAGTTTATTTTTAATAGATTTAAAACGATTTGTTTTGGTCAATTTCGACGCGATCCGCCATTTTGGCTGTTTTTCAATGGTTTTAGGCGCTTGTTTACAATTTTAACGTATCATTTGGGATGGAAAAAAATTACTAAAAATCAGGTAATTATCCGATTTTAATGAAATTTTCAGTATTGATTTATCAATTAATGAATTTTATAATGCATTAGTTATTTTATTTCAAAACTTTAATTTAGTATTTTTGCTATGAAAAATGAATATATAAAATTCATTTAAAATATGAAAATCCTGATGTTAAGTTTAAAATGTTATATTTTTAGATTCTAAAAAAAATATCTACTTAATGCAAACCTTATTTTAGGCGCCAAAAGTAATAAGTTTTGAAGAAAAACTCGATTGAAAATGTACCCCTCCCCTTTTTAAGTAGAAAAAACATCGATGTATAATTTTTTCTTTTATAAAATAATAGCCAATTAAATAATTATCGAAATGAGTAAAAATGAAATCTCCAAAAAATTAATTATTTATTATTTTTTTACATTTTATTTTTCGATTTTCGGTACTTATTTTCTTATAGAAATGCAACCGTAAAAAAATTTTTTTTGTTTCTATTCATAAGTTCGGTCTTTTATCTCATTATTTATACTGTAATTAGTATCGAAAATGATCAACTTGCAAAACATTTTACGCCCCCAACATAAGGGGGGTCAAAATTAAGGGACCTGAAAAAAATGAGAAAGTTTTGAAATAAAATAAATAATGCATTATAAAGATCATTCATTGATACATAAACACTGAAAATTTTATTAAAATCCGATAATTTCTTGATATTTGGTAAATTATTTTCTGTGGGGGGGCTAAAGTCATTTTGTCAAAAACGCATTTTAGGTTCAGTTTGCCAGTCACTATGACCATAATTAAAAAAAGAAAAATATCATTACATATACAATTTTTTTTTAAACATTTAAAACGATTTTTTCGGTCAATTTCTATCGCTTTCGGTCTGAGACGCTGGTTTAAAATGGCTTAAAATGGCTTTTTTACAAATTTAATGTAACATTCGCGATTGCAAAAAAAATTACCAAAAATCAGGTAATTATCCGATTTTAATGAAATTTTTAGTATTGATTTATCAATTAATGAATTTTATAATGCATCAGTTATTTTATTTCAAAACTTTAATTTAGTATTTTTCCTCTGAAAAATGAATATTTAAAATATAAAAATCCTGATGTTAAGTTTAAAATGTTATATTTTTAGATTCTAAAAATAAATATCTATTTAATGCAAACCTTATTTTAGGTTCCAAAAAGTAATAAGTTTTGAAGAAAAACTCTTTTGAAAATGTAGCCCCCCCCCCCCACACACACACACACACACAAACACACTTTCTAAGCAGAAAAATATCGATGTATAATTTTTTTCTTTTATAAGATAATAGCCAAAAGAAATCTAAAAAAAAAAATTTATTTTCCGATTTTCGGTACTTATTTTCTCATAGAAAAGCCATCGTAAAAAATTTTCCATTTATAAATGCGAATGTCAGTGTGTTACATTTTTTTTTTCAACTTTACTTCTAGAGGCCGTAGCCCAACATATCATACCATAGGTTGATCATCGCTCTCGGCGACCCTCGTTCGATGTCGAACCACTCCCTATTTTAAATAGGTTATAATTACTTACAAATATCAATTATCGCAAAGGTCAATTATAGTTAATTATGATTAAAGTATTATCATTGGTATGTCACTATGGCTGACTGAATATAGTGCAGACAGGTCAAGAGTTTTTTCTTATTCCTCTTGTTTTTGTAAGAAAATACAGGGAAAGTTTGGTAATTGGTAGTTAATAGAGCTTGAGTTATCTCCCGTGGACTTTTTTTTTCTTTTGCCATTTTAGATTTAATTAAAATCTGTTCGGAAGCACATGATCCAATTGGACTGGATATTACTTTATTCTCCAAACTATATCGTTCGTAACAGCACTGCGCTAACAAAACTGCGCATGTAACTGAATATTTATTACCGTCCTTATAATGTAATATGGCACAAGGCCAACGTAAAGACTGTGATAGGCGGGTCATGCAATAACTATCTTATTTTTAGTTTTTATCTTGATTTATTCTTTAAGTTTGTTCAAAAATGATCTAGGGAGTGGGGTCATACATTTCCCATGGGTGTTAGTTTGAAAGTTGTTATATAACAAGAAAGTGTATGGTAGCAAAAGAAAACGGACGAGAGAATTAGATTAATTTCGTTTATCTTAAATAAACAAAGTTGATGAATTTAGAAATTATATAGTCTTTCTTTCACTTGGTTAAGTGTGAGGAGGTGAGTGGGTTAAAATCTGTTTCTTGGCCGGGTGACTTGGTTGTGTTTTACGTGGGGATGTGGCGTCTGTCGGCAGGTTCAGCTGTCTTTTGATCTTGGCCGAAAAGTGACGCTGTATACCAGTGCTGGAGTCAATCGCCTTCGTGACTTTCAGTTGGTCGTTTTTATGACTATGTTTATGATCGAGATTCGCTTTGAAAAGATCTGGGGAGAAAGTTTGTGATTGGTTGAAAAAAAATTTAAAAAGGGACTTTTTTTTAATTGTCTGTAAATTTGGTTTTTCATCTGGAAGCTTGCGTGAAGCCTCATGCGCAGAAACGTGTGTTTGTTCATTTTGCTTGAAGCTACTGTCGTGTCAACATCCGTTTGATGTTACATTTCTTAATATCTTAGATTCTGTTCCGAAGTGTTTTAATTTGTTTTGTTGGTGAGTGGGTGTATTGAGTCAGTGAATTTGTTGTAACGTAGCACCTAAAGAAGACGATAGGTAACGCGAACGAACCACGGCGCTAAGATGTATACAAAGATGCTGCTCTCAGCACAGGATGCAAAGGGGTCATTTTTTTTAACCTCTTTTCTCTGTGGGAAAGGTCAGTGAAAAATATAGCCACCGCTACTATATTCTGGATACGGTTTCAAAGTGCGTGTCACGCACGCGGTTTTTCGTCACGGTAAGGTGCTACTTAATTTGTTTACACAAACAAATTATCTTTCTTTTGTTTTCTGGTGTCAGTCGGTCAAACTACTCCTGTTTGGATGCGGGGTTGTGAAGGCTTTCATTCACACAGCTGGTCACTTTGTTTCCGTCTGACGTTTCATTTCATTTATAAGTTTATTCTTAGGGGCAAAATGAAATGGACACCGTAATTTCTTTTACTACAAAAATCACTTTTCGGAAAAGAATGTAAGAGAGAGAGAGAGAGAGAGAGAGAGAGAGAGAGAGAGAGAGAGAGAGAGAGAGGTATCTTTATCGGTCAGTTTTTTTTTGTGTGTGTGTTGTTTTTGTTTTTTTTTTTTTGTCCGAATCCAACTAACTGTCTCTCACTAACTCGATCTGTCGTGGCCCTGACCTCCTCTCTATCTGATTAACTGACTCACTGTCGGATCTTTTTCTGTCCTGACTTAAGTAATGTCAACTCCGAGTTTTTTTCCAGAAAATTCCAAAACGTGTTCGAATTTGATTGGCTGTCGCTAGCGTCATAATATCGCTGACTCGAATGTTTTCACAATTAAAATTCTTCCAGTCATCACACCTTAGTTTTAGGTCGATTTTAATATTTTAAACAAAATCAAAGTCTTGCACTTTTCTGTCGCCATAATCGCTGGATAAACAACAAAATTGTTTATAAAAAGAATATTTATAAATGGTATTTTTTGTTTGTTTGTTTATTTCAAGACAAAACGGACAAAAAGATTTAGTGATCTATTACTTTCTGATTTTAAATCAAACCTTTTTTCCATTAACATACCCCCTTCAGATCACTGAATATATTACACACCTACTCCAATTTAAAATTAAACTTTTTTCCATTAACATACCTCCTGAATCACTGAATACGTTACATTGTGAATCAGGAGAGATATTTATTTCTGTTGTATAACAAGGGAACTCTGCTAAATGGTGCGACGAATCAGCAAATGGAGAATGATACTCATAAAAGCTAATCAATTATTTCTGTCGATATTCAGAGAAAAACTTTACATTGTCGACTAAAATTGTGTTTATAGTAACAACACCTTTCAAATCAATACATTAAAAAGTCGGTTAAAATTATCGAATCTGGTGCTGACTGTTCAGTTTGACTTTAAAAAATAATCATAGGGACTGCCAAAAAAATGGATACTCTTGAACTTTTTGGACGTTTTTGAAGTGTTTCAAGTTGTGCGGTGTTAAGTGATATTTTGTACCAGAAAATTATAGTTTGCGATAATTTTTCTATCCACTTTTCCTATTTCCATAAATTTTCATACTTTTTGTACATTTTTCATTATCTTATCAGAGTGTCCACAACTGTTGAAGACATGGAGTGACGTCATCGTCGTATGTGACTGACTTCTGAAAGGAAAGGAAAGGGCATATGAAGAACTCCACACTCTCTAATGACGCATTTCATTGCATATTAGGACATTTCGCTCATATAATTCTGTATAAGCACCTCCTTGTATCTCATTATCATGTGTGTATTATACTCTGTTAAGTTTGCACAGACAATAAAATATTCACATTATAAGAATCAGCAGAATATGAATTCGAAACTAACACCTGCATTCCTTATAATGCATTAGGCTATCGAAATGATAACCTAACACTGAATATTCGGTAGGAAAAAGACAAATTCAATTTATACAGGATATCGATATTTAATTACATTAGCATAAAAAGATAAAACATGTTTCAGTCCCAAACCACAAAAAGGAGCAAAATACTGTTCCAAAGAACACAACGAACTGTAACACAAATAAGCACTTTCTTTCTGGGAGGGGTTTTCTTTTGGTTTGAATGCTCTAGGGACAAAGCGAGAACGCATATACTTAGTCGCACACGGAGCGAGAGACGCCCACTGTTAAGTTTGCTCAGGCAATGAAATATTTTGTAATTACTTTGTCGTGAACTTTTCTCACATTTATTCTGTTTAGTAAAGTAAGTAAAGTCGACGGGGCGGCCTAAAGTCGGTATCAGCCAGTCAGCGAGGGAGTCTATCCCCTTTTCAATAGCGCTAGACCAAGGAGATTGTTTTTTTTTAGCATCTGAGGTGGAGCGCCACACCTACCATCAGCTCCTTACTTTACCGCACAGATCGCTGTGCTACTCATACGCTGAGTTGGCGGGGACCGGTATCGAACTAGGAACCTTGTGGTTTCTAGCCGAACACTCTACCGACTGAGCTAACCCGGCCCCTACATCAATTATCGTTCTACTACTTGTATTTTTATTTAAGTTTTCAATAAAAAAAAAATGATTGACTGATTGTATTATTTGATATAAGATTATATCCTATGAATTTGAAAGGTTTTTAAAAGGTTCCGCATTCAAAAAATATCTGAGCGAATCTAAATTCTAAGACTCAAAATCCCAATATTTTCGTTTTATACGATATTCAACCAATTATCGTTCTACTACTTGTATTTAGAATCTAAATTCTACGATTCAAAATCTTCGTTTTGTACGCCCAAGCCGAACTGACTCAAATACACACTTTTATCATGTGACATATTTCAGCCAATCAACGACCAGCTTTCCATTTCCCATAAAGTTTATCTAATCATGATGTATTTAGATTCTAACCCTAGAATGTTGATCTATGACCCTCACTATCAATCACAGATTCCGCTGTCCTCTCGGTTCTCGGCTCTTGGCATGGTTGATCCCGGGGGTCATACTTCCGTTTTGAACTTCAGTACTTATAGGGCATTATATGCAGTAAATCATAGTTTCGCATACGTTTCGATAGTATGTAAATTTTCCTTCTTTACTAACCAAATACTGTTCTTCTCTTACACTGTCAATACACTGAATTTATCTCCTGCAGAGGGGTAAGATCTCCCCGAAAAAGAGGTGTCCTCCTGAGTATAGCACTAAACTGCATCCAGTGGTGAGGCTACAGTTCTGGAGCTCTAGAAAGTGTGTGGTACCTCTTCATTGTCATTCTTCACAGGTCCACTCTGATCCGGAGTAGTAGTAATTTACCCAGCCCCTGAGCCGCGATTAGGATGTGACAAAAGTTGCAAGTATGGGACATCCAGCGAGGATCAAATTCGCTATTCAGTAATAATTGACCTATGAGACTAGCTTGCTAACCATTACACTAAGATGGGTCGCCCAATTAGGATTCCATCTATGAGTCAAATAGATCTATTTAAGAATTATTCGTATTCGATAGAATCATGTAAGGGACAAAGCGAAAACGCATATACTTAGTCGCACACGGGCGAGAGAGACCCACGTCTGCTTCGCTCCGACTTGTGTCACTAAAAAAAGAGAGACTTAAATTGTCACGTGACCAACGGACACGTGACATGGTAAACTCTGTCTAAAATCCCAAAGGGGGGCAATTATCCCTTGCGCCCCAGCATTTTGATTACATCGTCGAGTTATTCTCACGTTTATTCTGTACGAGGAAGCAATATACAACCGACTACCATACTTCTACACCATATTTTTATCACAAGTAGTCGTCGCAGATGATTCCGTAATTATTTGTGTATAACATGTACTCATGTATAACACTCTATAACTCTAACTTTGTACTACAAAATTCTGGAAAAAAATTCTTGTGTATAATACGCAGTGACATTTTAGAATTTGTAAAATTTCAACACAATTTAGCAT
The DNA here is from genome assembly GCA_023376005.1 of Doryteuthis pealeii. NCBI lineage: Eukaryota > Metazoa > Mollusca > Cephalopoda > Myopsida > Loliginidae > Doryteuthis > Doryteuthis pealeii. Next base: position 108,685,246 of record CM042141.1, on the reverse strand, counting down.
TTGTTGAACTTTTTATCAGTTCATACTGACTATGTATAAGAATTTATATAGTTTACATTATGTATTGCAGCGTTACCTACCCTTAACACACACACACACACACACACATACGCACAAACACCACGGGTTTCTAAGGTTTCATAACCATTGACAACGCGGCCAATATAAAATGCCTGTCATCTGTGGGGATTAAAATATAAATAAAATGAAATAAAGTAAGATTAAAAAAAACACAAATAAATAAATACAAAAAATAACAATCTTCCAGAGGCCTCAGACAGAAAGAATTATCTGGGCCTGCGCAGAAACGAAAATGACTTCCTGGGATAAAAAGAACCCTCGACCAGTTCGACGAAGACCGCTACTGGGGGCACATGCTATTATTGGCTCGGGGGAAAATTAATCTCCAAGAAATAGTTGTGAACCTGGAAATAAAATTTGAACCTTAAAAGTATCTTTTGTCTTTTTGCCCCCCCCCCCTTTTCAGCCTGGTGGCCAACAAGAAAAAAGGGTCATGTGTATTGGGGTTAAAGAAGAAACAAATAACCACCCATCTAACAACCTTAATCCCATCCATTTCGACACTCGACAGAACACAGATGAGCTCTTATCCCTGCCACCCACGTGATCGTATTTCTACCACAGAGACTTCAATCGCAACTCTACAACCCCATAAATAACTAATTCACTTCCATTATACACTTCTTCACTCTACAACCAAGAACTGCCTATTCCCGAGAATTTTGTACCAGGGACATATTTCGCTACGCTTTACACCTACCTACAGGACCACCACCACTAGAACTTTGTTCCTCTCGCATACGGGTAATTCCATGTCAAATCATCCAGAAAAAAAGTAAAATTGTCACCCATCCCCATCAATCTTTCTGAAATATTGTACAGCTGTGGACTATGTCAATGTTAGACAATCCCCAAAATTTGAGCTTCCAATTCCAAAAATTGGTGGAGTTATGTTGATTTTTAGCTCTCCAAATCTGAGGCGGGTCGCGAAAAATGGCGACTTTTTGTAATCTCTTTTTGTAATCACTTTTTGTCTAAAAAAAATGAGTTCTAGAGCTTCCCTACTCCTAAAAATTGGTTTATAAAAGCATTTTGGCCCAAGGAATCTATTGATTTAAAAAATTCTTCAATTCAATTCTGATTTTTTGATAGCAAGTTCAATATCCCAATGTGGCCCAGCATATACGACAATTTTTTTTCTATTATTATTTCACATATATTAAACATTATTTGTACCAAAATGTTAGCTTGGTTTTTGCTCAGTTACCGAAGCTACAACATCAGTTAAAATTTTGTAAACCCATTTTTAGGAGTAGGTAGGCTCTAGAACTCATTTTACAGACAGAAATAGATTACAAAAAGTGGCCATTTTTGGCCCCACCTCAAATATGGATAGTTAAAAATCGACATAACTTCGCCAATTTTTGGAATTGGAAGCTCAAATTTGGGGAATTGTTTAACTTTAACATAGTCCACACATGGACAAAATTTCAGAAAGATTGAAGGGGGTGGGTGACATAGCCTGGAAGATTTGACATGGAATTACCCATACATCTCTTCCTCTGGTTTTCAATTGTAATCAGTATTGTTACATTGTTTTAATTGCTTTTTTTGTATCCTTGTGTTGGGATTACATCTCTCGACGAATAGGGGACACGAGAGGTAATTACCTCCCGTGTCTGCCAGTAGGCGCTAGTTAGCGTATTATAAAAGTGTGAGCGGCAAAGTCAAACTCTCTTTTATCCTCCAGTCTTGACAGAATTGTGTCTCCTGTCTACAGAATAAGAAGGCTTCGTGCCACCCAGCATTTCGTGTCACATGGCTCATGAGAACACGCTCAACTTGTAAGTGTTTATACTTTCACCTTTTACCAGCAGCCCCAAGACTTTATCATCTAAATTAATTATTTTCCTATTATGACATTTCTCTTATCAATTATGTATATACTAGGTATACCCAATTTGAAGCTAAACTGCGTTTTTGACAAAATGACTTTAGGCCCCCTACAGAAAATAATTTACCAAAAATCAAGGAATTATCGGATTTTAATGAAATTTTCAGTGTTTATTTATCAATGAATGATCTTTATAATGCATTATTTATTTTATTTCAAAACTTTCTCATTTTTTTTCAGGTAACTTAATTTTGTTTTTATATCTTATGTAATTGATTTTGGGATCATCAGGAGAGAATGTGCACCGTTTCGGGGCATTCCTCTCAACGGTTTTAACTGCACACCGCCCCCCCCCTCACTGTATTATTATAACGTCGTAAAATACATTAGTCTGTACAATTGATATAACTTACTTTCGGTCACCCCGTTGTAAATATAATGAGGCATGTTTTAGTATGCTCAGAGAATAGTGAATAAGTGATACTGAAAATGAGAGGCTAACAAACACATCTGTCAGATAAATTCTATACTGAAGTTCTGGGATAACAGTAGTATCAGGGGCGGGGCGACTATAGTATCAGCAGCAGCTGAGGTAGGTCTCGGTTGGGCCCACCGTAGTGGTACTGCAGCAGTGTCCTTGCTGTGATGTATATAACATGTTACCTTTTTTTAAATTTATTTTAGTCTCTGTATCTTTGTGGTGGGGGGTATTATTCTTCCACTTCGTATGGTGTGTGTGCTTTGTTTTGTTGTATCAGGGGGTTGTGTTTCTGTGTGTTGATTTTGGGTGTTAGAGTTTTTATCTGAGAATATGTATTCATAACAATCTATGTTAGTGTCTGTTGGTGGTTCCTTGGTCTTTAATAAATGACACCTATTGTATTTTATTTGTGTTCCCTCTTCAGTGAGGACTAGATAGGAACAAGGTTGATCTAGTTTCTTAATTACTTTGCCCTTTCTAAGTCAATTGTTGTCAAATCTAATTCTTACGCTGTCATTTGGTCTAAGTATGGGCAGCTCATGAGTGTGTCTATGGTTTTTTATTTGTGTTCCTTTTTTGTATTTGTTGCTGGTAATGTTAGGGAGGTTTGTTCTTAACATCCTGAGAACACGTCTACTGGTCAGGCATAAATGCCCAAATCAAAGACATGGTCAGTATCTGTTCCGCATGCATTGATCACAGGAATCAGCAACCAGCTGAAACTCCGATAGATCACGAAATACCTGTCACTCCATGGACAAAGGTGGCAACAGAAATGTTCCATCTATACGGCAAGTCATATGTAAACATGATGGACTACACAACCAGATACTTCGATGTTTACAGAATAGAAGACTGCCAGTCATCAACAGTCATCAAAAAACTGAAAACATCATTCTCAAAGCTTGGTATACCGGGAATAATAGTCAGTGACAATGGTCCCGAATTCAAATCGAGAGAATTCGTCCCAAAGGCAAAGAGTTGAATGTTGGATGGTATTTTCTCTTTTGAGTGCCATCCATTCTTTGTACATCCATTACTTGTTTAGCTGGAGATGGGGAACCATCTTTTAGTGGTGTTTTGTGTAGTGCTAAAAATGCCATGTAGGTGTCTTCATTGTTTTTTTATGGCTTTCTTTAAGGTTTTCTTTATTGTTTGTATATTTCTTTCTACCATGCCATTTGCCTGGGGGTAATTTGGACTGGTAGTTATGTGACTGGTAGTTATGTGATTTATATCCCATAGTTTGGTAAATGTCTCAAATTCTCTGAATGTTAAAAAAAATTTAAAAGTTCGTGTGTAAAGTTTGGAAAAGTACGCCAAGAAATGTGTAATGTGAAATGTTTATGTAGTCGTCAAAGTTCGATTAGATATGGACAGAAATGAAAATTAAGTTTGTAATATACGACCTGATGAAATTGATTCCTGATGTTTAACGAGGTGGTACGAGTGAATAGTAAATTCTAGTAGTCAGCTTGTGACTCAGAAGGGTGCCGTGTTTGTCTTGATGTTAGTGAATCGTCCCCGCAGATATCTGTTTATTTGTTGTTGTTCGGATTGTATGTCCTATTTGACGGCGAGATGAATTCTGTGTAATTGTTGATTTCTTCTCGGTGTTTTATGATACTCAGTGGGATCAAAAAGTAGTTTTTTTTTTTGGCGCAAACGCGCGTACGTAGTTGAAAGCACACTGATTCCTCCAATCAAAATTTGACTAATACATAAACATTTGTTTTTATCTCTTTTTTTCCTTAAGTTTGGGAAAAGGACTGTGTTGTGTGCTTGTTTTAATTTCTTTTCCTTAAGTTTGGGAAAAGAAATATGTACGCGTGTTTATTCTTATTTTGATATAAAATATAGAATTGTATTCTATATTTTGCAAAATGTTTATCTACTTTGTTCAATTTTTGCACACCGACATTTAATGCAAAGTTACACAATATGATACAAAATAGTGCAAAAATATTTTAAAACGTCAATAAAAAATTGAAAATTAACTTTTTAATGTTTTCTTTTACGTTTACTATAAAGAACAATTCCAAGTTTATGTGTTATAAAATAGAACAAACAAATTTCTCTTACATAAAACCTAAATTTTTGCATTTAAAAGTAAATTCCCGTAAATTCTTAATCTTTGTTGACATAATTATCGCATCTTTAAGTGTGCACTATTTTTTATATGGATGATCGTAAGTATAATAATTTCTTTTCTGAAGCAAAAACAAATTACTAATTTAGCAGTTTCTTGATGTCTCACGGTTTAACTTATTGACCTCAACAACCCAGCGCTGCAACAGAAAACAACAACAACTACAAGAGTTTTCCTCAAAAACCAAAACAGATATTATTTCCGTTAGATCCATCCATTAATAAGAATGACAACAATTTGTAATTCAAACATTATTTTCAAAATTTTTAAAAATAAAAACCGAAATATGTTATGTCATTATTTTTAGCTAGATATTTTTTATACAATATTTTCTTTGATTAATAAATACGATTTTGATATCCGCTAAACAGAAGTATTTATTTTACATTTTATAAATTTTTAAAAATCCCCGAAAAAAAAAATAACAAAGTAGACAATAGGAACTTTTAATATAAAATTCTCTAGATAATAATCTAACAATTTAGGGGGGAAAAAGAAAAAAAGATACATATTTTTTTCTTATTTACGAGATTTAAGTTTCAATGTTTAAGATGCCCTATTACCAAAACCGAATTAGTTGCGATTTAGTTTTTTTTACATATGTTCCGTCGTTAAATTATCTTTAAATTATTTATATCCAAAAAAAAAAAAGATCTTCGTACGGGGGATGAATGCACGAAAAAAAACTAACGAAAAAAATTATTAGCCTTTTCAATTTAGTAAACATTTATTTACAATAAAAGTTCGTCTTTTATTACTTTAGGGACTGGCAAACGGGGCCTAAAATTCGTTTTTGACAAAATGACTTTAGCCCCCCTACAGAAAATAATTTACCAAAAATCAGGAAATTATCGGATTTTAATGAAATTTTCAGTGTTTATGTATCAATGAATGATCTTTATAATGCATTATTTATTTTATTTCAAAACTTTCTCATTTTTTTCAGGTCACTTAATTTTGACCACCCTTATGTTGGGGGCGTAAAATGTTTTGCGAGTTGGTCATTTTCGATACTAATTACAGTATAAATAAAGAGTTATGAATAGAAACAAAAAAAAATTTTTTACGGTGGCTTTTCTATGAGAAAATAAGTACCGAAAATCGAAAAATAAAATGTAAAAAATAATAAATAATTAATTTTTTGGAGATTTCTTTTTTACTCATTTCGATAATTATTTAATTGGCTATTATTTTATAAAAGAAAAAAATTATACATCGATGTTTTTTCTGCTTAAAAAAGTGGAGGGGGTACATTTTCAATCGAGTTTTTCTTCAAAACTTATTACTTTTGGCGCCTAAAATAAGGTTTGCATTAAGTAGATATTTATTTTTAGAATCTATAAATATAACATTTTAAACTTAACATCACGATTTTCATATTTTAAATGAATTTTATATATTAATTTTTCATAGCAAAAATACTAAATTAAAGTTTTGAAATAAAATAACTGATACATTATAAAATTCATTAATTGATAAATCAATACTGAAAATTTCATTAAAATCGGATAATTACCTGATTTTTGGTAAAATTTTTTGCAAACGCGAATGTTACAGTAAAATTGTAAACAAGCACTTAAAAACATCGAAAACGAGGCTGACTGGCTGATATCGTCGAAATTGACCAAAACAAATAGTTTTAAATCTATTAAAAATAAACTGCATATGTAATGATATTTTTATTTTTTTAATGATGGTTATTATGTTACTACTTATCGATTTAGACAAAGTTTGACCTTAAATAATAGATTTAATTATTTCTAATTCGCTTTTAAAATTCCTAGCAGACGAAATTAATGCCACTCTCTATATTACTTCATATACCGAAAGTTTTATTAAAATCGGATAGTTAGTTTATTTTATATGATTTTTAGAAGAATTTCCTGTGATCACCCTTTTTTAGAGCCAGCGAGAAATTGCACATCCCTATATACCAATGTAGATATTCTGCAATCCTCTCCTTTAAACCGTCCTGTCGGCTGAGGCGTTAGAATACACTGACTACACATCTGTAGAGGGGGTAAGAACCTGTCGTAGCCATTATCACGCTACTACCCCTTTTTGAATCGTAAAAACGCCGTATTGAAACTCTTTTGCTGAGATCGTTTCGGGAGGTTACATAAGCAGCGTTCTAATAGCAAGGGACACAACCTTTAAAAACTTAGGCAGATGGTAGCGCCCCTTGCACGAAGTAAGTCGCACAGAACAAGCCTGTCTGAAATATCAACAACATTGCCTGCCTGTTCCAACCTTTTCTTCATCTCCCAGCTACCAATCCCCCTTCACCCGGTCCGCAATTCCTTGCAGACCCTGGTTTCATCAACTCTTTACCAACAAAACAATCACCCTGGTCTACTGCTAGCAAAATGGGGATAGACTGCCTCACTGTCCGGCTGATGCTAATGTAATGATTGTCTGCCCCTGTTTGGATCGATGTGGGGTCTAGAAGAGTTATTTTCCCTTACCGCAAGATTTTCGCCAGTAGAGGGCTAGATTATTTAAGTAGTAGCCCGGGAAATTCTAATTTTCTTTCTCTCGGGCCAGCAACGACTTCACTTGGTTTAGGCGCTTGGCGCCTCTGCCCCTTAAGTGGGTAGCTTTGCCACCCCCACCCCCTCAACCAACTACCAGTAAGTGACATTCCTTCGGAAACTCTGTATCACTTCTTTAGGACGCAGTCCTACATTCTTATAATGTGTCTATGTATCTGTTCTGTATATCTATCTTGTACCTTGTAATGAGTATATGTATACCTTTCTTGTATGTATTTCTCACGTGCCCACAAATTAAAGTCTATGTTTGTTATTATATATAACTTCTTTGTTGAAGTAATTTATGTACACACTTGTGTACCAATGTTGGAAGGTTACTTTAAGCTATAGAATACAATTCTATATTTTTAGATAAATACACGTACACATTTCTTTTCCCAAACTTAAGGAAAAGAAATGAAAACAAACACACAACACAATCCTTTTCCCAAACTTAAGGAAAAGTGATTAAAGCAAACACACCAACACAATCCTTTTCCTAAATTTAAGGAAAAGTGATTAAACAAATGTTTACACAAAAATCAGAATCGATTGGATAGGTTAGCATTGCTCTCAACTACGTCCGTGCGTTTGCGCCAAAAATTAATTACTTTCTGATCCCATCTTCTAATTATAAAAGACGGAGGAGAAATCAACAATCACACGCAGACTTCATCTCACGTTCAAACCGGACACATCCGACGACCACAAACAAACACACGATTCCCGTCTCGCTGCCAGATAGAACACGACCAACTCAACACAATTACGACGCTCCTACTACTACCATTATTCTTACCACTTCGTTCTACAATAAGAATCCGTTCAACAAGTCACATATACAAACTTGATTCTCATTTCTGTCCACATCTAAACGAACTTTTCCAAACTTAACATACGAACTTTTACATTTGACATTACACATATCATCTACACTATTCCTTTTGAATATTTCACATATTGTTGCAAATTTATTCACTGGATAAATTTATTTGTTATTTTATAATCATATGCATTTGTTTTATCATTTCTCCGTATTTTCTACCTAAACTGTGTCATATTTTTATTCGTCATTCCTAATATTATTGAACACATTCTCATAATCCTCTACAAAACCTTCCAACTTATTATAAGAACTTTACATCTAACACTGACAATAGGCCACTCCACCTAATTTACTTCCTATTGATCATATAAATATCAGAATATATCAGTACAGACATGTGGGACCACCGCAAAATGTAATACTGTCTCAGTAAATACTTTTGGAACTTAATCAAACTCTTTGAACTTACATCCACTGTAATTTTCCACAGAGATTTACCGTTACTTTTAAAATCTACTCTACCTTACAAAAATGATAAGCTATGCCATTCCATTATGTAGCACAACCTTTTGTGTCACCCAAAAATGTAATACTGTCTTGGTAAATACTTAACTACATAAATGAGAGTAACCTCCCCTTGTTAGTTTCACTTTGAGGAAGCCCTATGTTTTGGTTGGCCATTTTCATTTCACCGTAAATCTACACTGAAAATACCAATCTGTTCAAATCAATACAACTGCATGTTTTAACACGAAAATATCATTCATGTAGTCTGTAATAGTCTTTACAGAATATCACCATCTTAACTTTTTGGGAACGTGAAACCTTTTTCTTTCGTGAGATTTATCGGGTGACAATTAAGCTGGTTCATGGGAAGGAATCTTTATTGAAACTTTGTTCACTCATTGACACTTCATGCATTGTACAAAAGATTTGTCACAAAAAAAATCATATAAAACATGGCCGAAAACAATTGCAGTAATTAAAACTTGGGAATCCAAAATTTCAGGATTGTGGATCCGGATTTAGCCTGGAATGTTCTTGTTATATGAGTAGCCCAGGGATCTGTGCGGTAAAGTGAGGAGCTGATGGTAGGTGTAGCGCTCTACCTCAGACACTAAAAATAATCTCCTTGGTCTAGCGCAAGAGAAAAGGGGATAGACTTCCTTTCTGTATGGCTGATACCGACATTAGGTCGCTCTGACGGCTTTTTAGTATTCATTGAGAACGATGTAGAACAATACCAAAAGAAGCACTTGAGTAGGCATTGATGCTACCCAGCTTCCATAAATGTGTGGAGACATCATAATTGCCTTATTCTCCAATATTTTATTTTGGAATTATTTTTCATTTTGGAATTATTTTTCATTTTCTTAATATCAAACTTTCTTGCTTCAGCTTTTCATTTGTTTTGTTTTTGTTTTTTCACCCTTTCCATCATTTCTTTTTACATTTTTATTCCTTTTTTTTAAGGGTTCAACTTTTAACCCTTCTTTGCTGTTTTTTGTTTCTTTCTCTCTTTTTCATTGTCATTGTTTTCTTATGTTTCTTCTTCTCTTAATATTGTTTTTTCATTTGTCATCTAAATTTTTTTGTGATTTTTTTCCTTTATTTTTTCATCTTTGTTTATTCACAACTTTATTTTCAATTTAACACATTTTTAATTTTTCTATTTTTTTCTTTTTAAAAATTTTCTTTCTTAATTAAATGCTATGCCAAAAGTATTGTTAGCCTTTACCAGTCTCTGGTCCTTCTTTCTGTCTAACTTGGCATTGTAAGATTCAAAGTGATAATACTTGAAGGTAAAACTCCGACAAAGGTTGATAGATAAAACATTTAATAGGTATACAGCACATGTATAAACAGGTTACATAATACATAGAGGTGTACATAAACATACATACAAAAGTAGAGATAATGACACATTCATGAATGGTAAAATACAAGATATTTAGGTATCAAAGAGATACCTAAATGTACATAAAAACATAGTTACGGATACATGACTAAAGGATAGTCATATATCGTATACAAGACTTACTAGCAGTGAGTGGCCAGTGTTAAGGGCCGAAGCCCCAACGAAAAGGGGGTAGACAGAGTCTAATCCATGTGTCTCGTAGGTCGAGCAACAGGAAAAGAGGGAGATCAAATCAGCCGCTTAAATATCAAAGGCCCCTAGCGGGAACCAGCGAAACTAAACGGGCAGACAACTCCCCAGGCGAATACGAAAATAACGCCTACAGCATCAAACAATATGGTACGACTCAGATAAAACCCTGGACCTTTTCAGCTTTATTAGATTGATGAAGATGGAAGGTGCGTGATACTTTAGTTGAAATGCCGGTTGATGTATTACATACTAGTGATGACATCAGTCAGTTTTGTAAAGACGGGTTTATAACAGAAACCTATGCCGATTTCATCTGATTGATAGCTGATACTGTAAACAGGGTTGTTTATATTTAAAGGGATTGTCAAGGTTTAAGGATGGAATTTTCAGATCTATATATAACAGCACTGACTGACAGAGCAAATGCATAGCACTTAGATATGAATAGAAGCCTACAGAGAGAAAGATAGCGCAGTATATATATATATATATATATATATATATATATATATATATATATATATATATATATATATGGGAGAAATATGAGGAAATTAATCCGACAGTATGTGGAGAAAGGTAGACAAGCACAGGATTTTTTAGAAAATGGATGTTTATCATATGTAGTGATGTCGACGATGCAACGTTTCGGTCTGTTAGACCTTCTTCGGGACTTTAGGAATAGAGTTCTTGCTTCACTGGTGAACATTTTCTTTCTAATGAATTAAGAGGTCGTGACTAAGGAGGTCGGTCGGTCGATGGTGTCAGAAGGGGTTGGAGGTGGATTTTTCTCAAATCCACCTCCAACCTCTCCTGACACCATCAACCCACCCCCCGTCCTTATTCATGACTTCCTAATTCAGTCCACGTTCCACCCTCGTTAACGCTAATCTAGGAAGAGATATGTGGACTTTAACTAAGTTAAAACTTAGATATCTAGCTCCACCCTTTCTTTCTTTTTCTTTCTTTTCTTTCCTCTCTCTCTCTCTCTCTCTCTCTCTCTCTCCTCCCTCTCTCTCTCTCTCTCCTCCCTCTCTCTCTCTCTCTCTCTCTCTCTCTCTCTCTCTCTCTCTCTCTCTCTCTCCTTCTTCTTCTTCTTGCAAAAATCTACATGCTACACTGGCTTGTGAAACAAAACCATGGGTAGCAGCATGGTGGATGTGAGACGCGGCGGAAGAACCTAAATAGGTCAACGGCGTATATCACAAGATGCTAGGCGGACGAACCTAGAATGAGTCAACGGCCAGGATCAACCAGTTCAGTCAGGTAACTATTGCTCCTCATCTCTAAGACTAGCGCCTATGAGTTAACTAAACAGCTACTGATAGATATCGATGACCTCGACCCAACCGAAACTATTCATGACAGTACACAAAGCCGAAGAATCATGCAGCAACGTGTTTCCTGCTATCACAAAAAAAGTATGCGTTCTGCTGATGCTCGAGCTCCGGCCCATTGTCCGATAAATTACCTACGGAATTCCAAATGCATCACACCTAAACCACATCACTCTCAACACTGACAAACAAGACACACACTCTACTGAAGACATAGACCTAATCACAATATCTAATAAGACAGACATAGACAATACAAACCTACTTAGATATAAAAAAAATCACTCAAGATAGCAACATTTAACGTTAGAATGCTAAAAACGATAGGCCAACTCCCCGAACTTACAGTGTCCGCAGCCAAAAAAATATAGACATCATATGTGTACAAGAACACAGATTTGATCATGGTGATGTAGAACTAAAATACCATGAATCTGGAAATGGCTGGACGCTTGTGTCAACATCTGCGTGGAAAAACTCCGTCAATGCCACTATAGGAGGTGTAGGGATGCTTCTCAGCCCTCGAGCACTAAAATTACTTAGCAGCATAGAAAAAATTCAACCGAGAATCATGAGTGCTACGTTTAATGGCAATCCTTGCATAACTGTAGTCTCATGTTACAGCCTCACAAATGTCAGCGACGAAATAGACATTGAAACATTTTACAATGGGCTATCTTCCATATGCAGACATACCCCCAAACATAACGTGCTTATCATTGGGGGAGACATGAATGCACAGATAGGAAGAAACGAAAACAATAGATTCAGTCTACACAACACCCCAAACAGGAACGGTGGTCTCCTAGCTGAGTTCTCCCTTGAGAACAGGCTTGTTTGCCTAAACACCAAATTCCAAAAACGGAAGGGCAAACTATGGACATACACATACCTAAATAACACAAAAGCGCAACTAGACTACATCCTAATAAACAAAAAATGGATAAATAGTGCAATGAACTGTGAAGCGTATTCCTCTTTTGAAGGAGTATCCTCCGATCACAGAATAGTCACAGCAAAATTACGACTAAGCTTACGTAGAAATAAAAAGCAAACTAGTAAATCTGTACGATACAACTGGTCGACACTTGCCAACAGCGATATATGCAATCGCTACGCTGTCGCAGTAAGAAATAAATTCGATATCCTCCAGGAGATATCCGAAAGCTCCACACCAAACGAGGAATATGAAAACTTTGTCAATGCTCACCTAGAAGCAGCATCCGAGTGCGTACCAACCAAACTAAGAGCCAAACACTCTGTTCCCTGGGAGACAGAATTAGTTAGAGAAAAAAGAAACGATATAAAAAAAAAGCAGTCCAACGTAATAAAACAAGCCCAACTAACACCAATTTACACAACCTTAGGAAAGCCCAGATAGAACTAACTAAAACATACAAAAAAGAACAAATAGAATACATCCACGTACAAATAAATAATATAACAAAATGGTGGAGGACAGACAGTCGCGATTAGCATGGCAAACAGTAAAGGAAATTTTTTTAAAGTGAAGGGGGGGGGCTTTAAAACCTACGTGATAGCAGGTTAGGGTGGAATTATATTTTAAAGATACCTTGCTTATTTAAACAAACAACAAAAAGAAAAACACAAAATGAGTTAATATCTTCAATAACACTGAAGTTAATATATATATATATATATATATATATATATATATATACTAGACCAAATGTGACTCGTTGGGTCACCCATTAAGCTCTCACTAGATGATTGGGATTAGGGAAAAGAGTAGGATCTGCCAAAATATCAGCTGCTTTTCATTTTAAAAACGAATTAAAATTTATTAAACCGATTATTTAAGGTCAAATTTTTGTCTAAGTCGAAAAGTAGTAACATAATGGGCATCAGTAAAAAAAAAGCAAAATAATATTACACATGTAATTCATTTTTGATACATTTAAAACGATTTTTTCGGTCAATTTCGATCAAGATGCCTGCCAAAACGCTACTTAAAATCCGTTTTTACAAAATAAATTGTAACTTTTGCGATTGAAAAAAATTCACACTGGATTGTCCAATTGAATAAATATCCTAGTAGATAAAGGAGTTAGGTTAAGATAGTTCTAAATGACAGTTATCTCTAGACTGCAGGTTCAAAGTTCCGTGATGGTTCCCAATTACAAGAAGGTTCCTGAGTACGACAAGAAATACCTGAAGAAGGCTGGAGGGCACATCGGCCGATTTTTCAATGAATTTAGTATATCTAGTTTGACCTAATTTAGATGGAAATCGACATTGGAATTTAATTACGTGTGGTGACTTGTTAAAAGTGTCTCTGTTAATCGCTCTCCCATCTCCCCTTCACTCGCATATAGAGAGGAAAAGAGAATTATGCAGAATGTAAAGACAGGGAGGGGTCAGTTTTTTTACTTAATTGCAAATTATGACTAATTAGAACCAATTAAAGTGGGGGGTTCAAACATTAAGTAATCCTAAAACTAAGGAATAATTTAGTATAAATTTCATGTCATTAAGCTCACCAGAAAAAAAAATCTTTAGAGATTGAAAGGTGAAAATCTCAGCTTTAATATAATAATAGATAGATAGGTAATAGACAATAGATAGATTGCATTTTAAAAAAAAAAATACTATACATTTAATGTTGAAAAATATTTTTTTAAGAACATATTTAATTGAAATTATACATTGAAATACTAAACCAACAACTGAGACTAATGTGCCTACCATGCAATTCAATAATTAATTTTAATGGTCAATTAAATGTATAGTAATTTGTTTTTGTTTTTTTAAGCAATATGTAATTAAAAACAACCTTAATCCCCAAACCCCTAAATCGTAACCTAATTCGCAAAAAAGTTCATTCATACACTGTAGTTAAACTGTTATGGAACACCACCAAATAAGTTTCTGTTTTAATTTTGACGACAATTTGCAAGTATAACCCACAAATCTTGATTTTATAACAAAATAAGCTGATTTGAATTATTTCTCAGCTTAAATTATTTTAATTTTTCGGAAAAGGGAAACAAAGACAATTTATCTACTTACCAAATAAGTTGATTGATTCTGATTTAGTAATGAAAAGCTTGTACCATTTTAGATTTAAGATAGATAAATTACCAAAAATCAAGAAATTATCCAATTTGAATGAAATTTTTAGCACGTTATTCAGCAATGAATTCTTTTATATTGAATAGTTTGTTTTAGTTAGAAGCCTGAAGAAAACTTTCACTTAAACGGTGGGGGGAGTCAACGTTTGCTCATTTGAATAAAATTTCATAATAGTTAAATATGTAACTACTTTTTTTTACCCAACATGAAATATTTTTTAAGTAAGTTTAATAATTGTCGGGGCCAAAACAGCCTTGACCCCTTTCTCTGAACGAACGCACGTAATCAGAGCACGCGTGTGCATTTTCGCACGTAAGCAAACCCCTTTCCATGTCTGACCAGATATATCCAGTTTTTGCCCAGCTTTAACCCTTTAAGCTCCACCCCTTTCGCGTGTATTGGGTCACGTAGCCAAAACTATGTCATCATCATCTCTAACGAACTTTTCCCTGACGTCATTCGATATTTCCGGCAAATTTCGGGTATTTAAGAAAGTCGTTTGCGATGACGAGGACAGTTCCAGCCAGCCACCGACAGTTAACGATCCTGATTCCTATTCTGAACAAATGGCCTTTCCTGATTCCTGACCGCCCTGCCTCTCTACGCTGCTGGAACGACCTGCCTTTCTTTGACGCTAGACAACCAGCCTCATTCTTCGCTGAGATGACACAAACATTTCCAGTCCAGCAATATCAGCCTTTTTCAAGGCTAAACAAACCCAGCTCTTTTCAGAGCTAACCAGTCGGCCTTTTCACCTCAGTCTTTCCTTAACCACGAATGCTATCCTAGGGCGAAATCCCTAGAAGATCTGGATCTTACGACCAGATAGGCGTCCCTCGCCGACAGTACGCTAAGTCCTAGCTTGGTAGATCCGACTCGATCTTCCGCCGAGCAAACACCTAGCTACTCGAGGCATTTGCGCACACGTACCAGCCTGGTCTGAAATCCCGCATAACCGCGGCCAATCAGACCCAAGCAACGCACGTGCTAAGCGAACGGTCCGTCGCTGTTATGTTTCACGCTCGTACCCGAACAGTCCTCGACGGGACTACGACCGGGGCTCGCAGCCGATACAACCGCAAACCGAGACCGTTACCGACCGACCACAACGTCAACCGAAACTTGTAGACGCACTGTATCCCGATTCCGGATTCCAGCTGTCTATCCGACAACCGACGACCTATCCACCCAGATCAACGAAAGACTGACCGAACGTTGAACGACCAACCTCGAACGACGAAAACTCTCAACTTGCCGATTTACCTTTGTCAATTCTCGTGAATAAATTGACCACCTGGTGACTTCCTGCCATCTAAATCCTCTGCCTTTGTCTCTTTCATTGCCTCCAGTCGTTTCACTTATTCAAAAGTCTGTGGGGTCGACATCCTTATCGGCCCCGCAACATAATCATGTTAAATCAGACATGTATTCCGAATTTGACTCTATAAATTAATAATTAAAGTAATTTAAATAATATATTTTAAAGCATGATTTCAATTTTAGTTGAGCGTAAAAAGAACTTTTGTTTTGTTTTATTAAAACAAAACAAAAGTTATTCTCTGTAGCCTGTAAAAAGAGAAAGGGAAGGGGCGACTCTACCGAGAGTTAGAGGATGTTGGAAGGGGGAAAATATCCATCTTGGCTGCTGATTTTTTAGTTGATAAATTATTATATGTTGTGATCTCTTTCACACCCCTTCACTGGTATATACAGGGGGAAAAGAGAGTTATGTATAATGTAAAGACAGGGATAGGTCAGTTTTTAACTTAATTGCAAATTACAACTAATTAGAACCAATTAAGGTGGAATTTTTTTTCAAACATTTAGTAATACTAAAACTAAGATATAATATAGTATAAATTTCATTTCAGTAAGCTCACCAGCAAAATATAAATATATTTTTTTATGTGTGCATGTGGCTATGTATATTTAGAAAGAAAGATAGCACAGTATATATATATATATATATATATATATATATATATATATATATGTTGTGTGTGTGTGTGTGTGTGTGTGTGTGTGTGTGCATGTGGATATATATATTTTAGAGAGAGTGAAAAATAGATCAATATATATATGTATTTGTGGGTACCCATGTGTGTGTGTGTGTGTGTGGAGAAATATATATATATAATATATATAATATATATATATATAGAGAGAGAGAGAGAGAGAGAGAGAGAGAGAGAAATTGATCAATGTATGCATGTAAATATATAGAGAGAAAGATAAATATATTAATATTGATAATATAGTTTTCTGTTAATGGTACTGATTGAGCTATTCAGCATAAAATAAAATGTGTAAGTGGAAATACCAAGTTATGTGTGTATATGTTATTACATGTATATATATACATATACATAACTATAAGAAAGGAAAGAAATAGTATGAAGGAAAAAAGTGTAAATAGAAATAAATAGTGAGCAGAGAATGAGACAACCTGAACTATAAAAAAGGAAAGTCATTTGGGTGGCCTAAAGTCGGTATCAGCCAAACAGCGAGGGAGTCTATCCCCTTTTCACTATGATATATAATGCAATATCTCTAAAAGCGTATGGTTTGCAAAGAAGAAATAATGGACGAAAAGTTTGGATTAAATCGTTTATTTTAGAATAAACAAAAATTGGAAAAGTTGAGAAGGAAATTCCCCTTAAGCCGGTGAGTGAAATGGGGCAGGTGCGTGTGGCTGAAGGTCAGTTCTGGCTCTGCGTGGTGTGGGTGTGGGTGTGGGTATAGTGGTAGTAGATAATAAGTCAGGAATCTCTCTGTGGCCGGTCAGTGGTAGTGGATAGTGATGTATGCAGATGGACCAGTGATGGTAGTTGTAGTTTCGTATCGGTAGGTTACGATGTAAGTTGATATGGTGACTTGAGTTGACAGGCGTATGGTAAGATTGATGATAGTCGTAGTCACTTCAGGGTTCGCCCGGTGTGGTTGGGTCAGGTAGGGTAGGGGTATCGAGCCGGCGGTGGCATAGAGTCGAAGCAAGGTTGAGTTGGTTGGGTAGACGCGGGTGTGCGTGGTAGTGGGTAGATGTAGCGGCTCTTTGATCCTGCCTGCCAGTCGGTCGGTGACACTAATGGCTTGGAAGCCCTCGGTCAACTGCTTTGGTCCTCAAATGCCAGACTTATATAGTAACGAGATAGGTTCCAGAAAAGTCTTTTATGATTCTAGGGGGAAAGCTTTTCATTGGCCGAAAATCCGGATTCTGTTTATAATATTATTTCTTATTGTTTAGGAATTCCTTTCAAGCGGAACTCAGTCTGAGCCTATGCGCAGAACTGTATTAATTTGGCCACTTTGGTAGGCGTCCGTGACTTGTGTTTTGTTTTGTTTTTAATTTTGTTTTGTTGGCGAGTGGGTGTATTGTGAAGCAAGGATTGTGAATCATAAGAGATATCTTATTTCTGTTATAACAACTAGCACTAGACCAAGAAGATTGTTTTGGCATCTGAGGTGGAGCGCCACACCTACCATCAGCTCCTTACTTTACCACTCAATTCCCTGTGCTACTCATACGCTGAGTTGGAAAGGGCCGGTATACGAACCAGGAACCTTGAGGTTCCTAGTCGAACACTCTACCGACTGAGCTAAACCGGCCCTTTAGAATAGAGAGGAAGGAAGATAGGGGTATGTAACAAGCTGAACTATAAAAAAGGAAAGAAAGAGATAGTGAAAGTAAAAAAGAATTAGAATAAAGAGGGGGGAGAGAAGAGTATTGACAGAGATAGTGAAAGTAAGAAAGAGTAACTGGAGAGAAAGAGAAATAAATAGAGGGGGGTTATGAGACAATTTGAACTATAAGAAAGGAAAGAAAGAAATATAGTGAAAGAAAAAGAGTAATCAGAGAGAAATGGAGAGAGAGAGAGAGAGAGAGAGAGAGAAAATATATTTAAAGTTCTCATTCCTCTATTTTATCTATCTTTATGAGAAGGGTAGATAGGGGGTATGCCCTATCTATACCTCTCTCTACCTATCATATCACACTAGTTCTATTTTACTTTCACTCTTTCTTTACTTTATTATAGTTAAAGAAAGCATAAGAAAGGAAAGAAAGAGAGAGTGAAAGAAAAATAGAACTAGTGTGATGTGGGAGGTAGAGAGAGGTATATATAGGGCATACCCCTATCTATACCCTTCTTATAGAGATGGTAAAAGAATAATTAGAAAGAGAGAGAAAGAAATAAATAGACGGGGGGGGGGTATGAGACCAAGTTGATGTATAAGAATGGAAAGAAAAAAGTAATAGTGAAAGAAAAAAAGAAGTTTAAAGAGAGAGAAAGAAAGGGGGTATAGGGAGGGGTTGGGCAAAGAAACAATGAATAAAAAAGATTAATCCGAAGACAGAAGACATAGTCTGCCCTGATAACATAAAATTTCAATAGAACAACTTTATTTTCAGCTTTCGACAAGGTAAAACCCAGGATGCTATTAGATTCCCATTGACTAATCCTGCTTAGAACAATTTCTCCCCTTGTCTCCCCCCCCTCGCCCACTCGCCTCTCACCCCCAACTTTATCAGTTGGCACCATCTTCATATCTAAACTTTAACTCTATTCAATTGGTCTGACTATGTCTTCTTTTTTGTTTTTGTTTTGGTTTTGTTTTACGGCATATCAACCTCAGTGGGTCATTTAATGCCGATAAAGTTTTGAAATAAATCAATTCTGAATGGATAATATAATTTTTTTATAAATACATTGTTCTATTTAACCCATAGATGGGACTCTAACAGGTACTACCACCCCGGGTCAGAGTGGACCAGGGAGCAATGGTGATGAAGGGGTGCTCCACATTCCCCAAAACTCCAAAACTGGAACCTCACCATCAGATAGAGTTTAACGTCAGGACATATAGACCCGCAGCCACCGCCTTCTAGCACCCATATGATAAAAGGGGTTGGGGCTTGCCATAAGGACAATAGGGTTGGGAAAATCATATAGGTGCTAGAGCTTGACGTGACCAGCCGATTGATCGGAGGGGGCCCTCTCCGACCGCCCGTCTAGCCCAAGATAGGGCCAAAGTGGAGTATTGCATGTCATGAACTGCTCATCCACCTGGGCTCTATCCTTAAGCATCACGGGTCGCCACCCATGGCCAACAGGTGGCCTCATCGGGGGGAGTCTTACCCTTTCTTTTCTGGTATTTCTGGTAAATTTATGATTGCCAGCCAATGACAGAAATTTGAGAGGAACATATTTCCAGATTCAATTATTGGCTCCTGTAAAAATAAAATTGTTAATTTAGTAGATAGCATTTGAGAAAAATATGGAAAAATATGAAGACCTACATGAACAATGCATCAGAAACAGATGGATAACAGATGTATTTCCCATTGAAGTTGGATGCCGGGGATTTATTACCAAGACAAGAGGAAATACTTAAAAAAGATTCAGGAGAAAGCTCTAACCGCATCAGCATGGATATGGCAGTCCTATATTGTGACATCAAACCGACAAAGTCTGGTGGTATTGTGAGATACTGCTGGGGGGCTCTGGGTTAGTGGTAATGATGTTTCAGCCCCAAAACCATGCCTGAACCCAGAGTCATTATCTGATGAAGGCTTTGTTGGTTGCAATGCTACTGTGTAAATAGCAGTCATTGTATGAAGATTATTATTATTTAGATCTTTTGTACTGTTGTCTTTTGTACTGTTGTCTTCTTTGTTATATGCACAATGATTCAGCCTATGTGCCCTCCAGCCGTCTTCTGGTGTTTCTTGTCGAACTTGTGGGGTAGCAAAGAGTTAAACATTTTAGGCTTAAAAAGGTAGTTGGTTATTCCTTGTGTATGTTCCTAGGGTTTGCTTTTAACCCCATCTTATTTAGTAGTCGTACTGAAAAGGAATTCAAAGAAGGAAGAGAGGAAAACAAAAGGTAGTTTTATGATTTAGGCTTTATTCACAGGTTATAGCCAGCAGGTGGAAAGGAAATTTCTCCCTGGCCAGTAGTAGTGTCTAGACACAGTTAAGGCCTAAACTCGAATGGCTGAGAGATTATCTTTGGAGTCAGAAGTGGGCCATTTTTCTGCATATGTTTGGAGGGTTCATCCAGTGAAGGCTCATGGGAGTTTTTTTTGTTATTTGAATCTTATTTGAACCCCCACAAACTCTGGAACCTTCTTGTAATCAGAAGTCTTCATGAAGCTTCAAATTGAACCCTTTACTTTATCTATTGGGGTTGATTGTTCTCATTCCATTAACCATGTGTTAAGGTTATTGACTGGTTGGATTTTACAGCATGTCAACTCTTATTGGGTTATTTTAAGCCAAAGACATTGTATTATTTATTCTTGATCTATTTAACCTGTAAATGGGACCCTGACAAGTACTATCCGAGTGGACTTGGGAGTGATAAAGAGGTACTCCACACTCCCCAGAGCTCCAGAATTGGAACCTCACCACTACATGTAGTTTAACATCATAACTAGACACTAAGACCCTCAGACACTGCCTCCTAGCACATATATGATAAAAGATTTGGCCGGTTGCCATAAAGGCAATAGAGTTCAGACAATCATATAGGTGCTAGGGCTTGATGTGACCAGCCAATTGATCTGAGGAGCCTCTCTGACCGCCCGTCTAACCTAAGTAAGGGTCAAAGTGGAGTGCTGTATGTCTTGGTCTGCTCAGCCACCAAGATTCCGTCCTTAAGCACCATGGGTTGCCACCCACAGCCAACAGATAGCCCCATTCAAAACATTTTACCCCTCTGCCGAAGTGTAATCGGTTTATTTTTCTGCTCCAGTAAAAAGCAGCTCTCTTAACTGGGGCTTTAGAATACACCAACTACACCTCTGCAGAGGGGTAAGAACCCCCCCAATGGGGCCACCTGTTGGCCGTGGGTGGCAGTCCATGACATACAACACTCCACTTAGACCCTTACTTAGGCTACCTGTTATGGCAAGCCTCAACCCTTTTTATCATATGGGTGCTAGAAGGTGATGGCTGAGGGTCTACATGTCCTGGGAATGACATTAAACTCTATCTGATGGTGAGGTTCCAGTTCTGAAGGTTTGGGGAATGTGGAGCACTTCTTTATCACCATTGCTCCCAGGTCCACTCTGACCTGGAGTGGTAGTACCTGTTCAGATCCCATCTATGGGTTAAATAGAAAAATGTGTTTATAAAAATATAAGTACCCATTAAGAATAAATTTGTGGGCATTAAATGACCCACTGAGGTTGATATGCCATAAATAAAAAAAAACAAACCAGTCAAAAGCTATGGTAAGTATACAAATTATCAAGCCTCATCCCAAAAAGTTCAGCAAAAGCATTTGGAGTGTTTATTTTATTTATTTATTTTTTAAACTAATTCTATCTGCCTGTTTGAATAAAGATAACTAAATGGCTTATTTTGAGTCTTCAAAAAACCCCAAAACAGTTGACATTTTTTTTTTTTTATTATTATTATTTTCTTATTTCATTTTATAAATAAAAACAATTTTTAAAATTATTTATTTATTTATTTTGTTATTTTTTGATAACAGAGTTGCTTATTTTATTCTCTATGGTGTAAATATAAACTCATATAAACTCTGGATAGAAAGGAAAAATACTTTTTTAAAAAAGTGAATTTATTTTTTATTTACACTTTCTGAATCCTGTTTCAATAATAATTGGTCATAAATAATGATATTACAAGTTACAATTTAGAAAAAAAAGAAAGAAAGAAATCTTCAAACATTCAGCTAAATTTTCTATCTATAACATATTTTTCTCTAAGTGTCATTTGATTTAAAAATCTATTGCTTGTATCTAAGGTATTCGTTTGTTTCTTTAATTGTTTTTAATTATTCATATTTAATTTGTTTTTAATTTATTTGTCATTTACTTGTAATTTGTTTGTTTATTTTATTATTGTTTGTTTCTTTGCTCATTCATGATTCAGTTGTTGTTGTATTTGATTAATAATCACTTATTAACTTACAATATAGTAAGTTTACAAGATAAATTTTAAAATTAAAATAATTAGATGCTAATTAATACTGTGGCGGACCGGAAGTTCTTACTACGACGAACAAAAGTCAAATGACAAAAATTAATAGTTTGCGCATGGGATTGCACACCCTAGTAAAAGAAGAAAATTAAAATAAAAATTTGTACATTTTCAACCAATCAAAGACGTTCGCACCTAAAAGGAAATCTATCAAATAGACCCCTTTTGGAGCCTACCCTCGGACTATAAAAAAACAACTTTTCGGATCCAAACCAGAAAGAAATTATTCTTCTAACCAAATCCACGTCACTTTAAAGTAAGACAAAGCACATTCACTTATAAGAAGGTATGAACTAATATCTATCTGTCTATCTCTCTTTATCAACCTTTTACGAGATCATAAGTATTACTTGCTACTGACGGCCGTGTGACTTTGAACTCTTACCCTTTCTTTCTCACTTCATAACTTATAACATATTTTCTTACATGTTATAATGAACTTTAAAAAAAACAAAAAACATTTTGTACACAAGAGTACTGAAAGAACTTTGCTTGGTATTATGCGTTACCTTTTGTAAACTTTTTCTCAATACAAGTTGTTTGTTTTAATATTGAGTCTTGTTATTTATGCCATGTGTCTGCAGTAATTGAATGTTTTATGGTGTCTTTAAATGTTTGAATATTTTATTGATTATTGACCTCAAACTGGTAACCTTAATACAAAAACATCAAACAGCCCTTACATTTACCATAATACAAACCACAACTCAAACCCTGACTAACCTGACTGAAGGCTTAAGGCAAGTCATAGGGGCCTTCAGAACTTCTCCAGTTGACAGCCTATATGTAGAGGCTTATGAGGCACCCCTACAGCTAAGATGCGAAAAACTAGCCTTGCAATACTACACAAAACTCAAATCCTGCCCATCCAACCTAGCTTATGACTGCACCTTCAACCAAGGATACAAAGAATGTTTTGAAAAAAAAGAAAAATCAATAAAACCTTTTGGTCTCCGGATGGAACCTATCCTCAAAGAATCTAGAATTCCTCTCACAAATATCCATAAAACCATCATACCAAAAACACCACCTTGGATCATTAAAAAACCCAACCAAAGTGATCCTTGAGCTAAGTGAACTTCCTAAAACAAAAACCCATCCTAGCACTTACCAAGACAAATTCCACAATGTTCTAGAACGCTACCCCAACCACCTCCACATCTATACAGATGGTTCTAAGGACAATGACAAAACGGCATGTGCAGCTATTTTAAATAAAAAAATTGTAAGAAAAGCCCTTCCAAACGAAAGTTCCATTTTTTCAGCTGAAACCCGTGCAATAGATATAGCACTTGACATCATCTCTGAAATAAACACACAAAATATATCATCTTTTCAGACTCGCTCTCAGTCCTACTATCATTAAGAAATAAAAAACTGGAAGACCCTCATCATTAAGCTCCTGAATAGATTAGACTCAATGTCTAACTCTAAGGAGATTATTATATGCTGGATACCAAGTCATATAGGAGTGAGGGGAATGAAAGAGCTGACTCTGCAGCTAAATCTGCTCTAGATTTAATCCCTGACAAGTTCCAGATACCATATACTGACTTGAAACCTAAAATTAATAGATTCCTTCATACAAAATGGCAGCAACACTGGAATAACTGTATCCACAATAAACTCTTCCTAATCAAACCAACTTTGGGAGGCTGCAGACCAACTTTAAGGAAGTCTAGAAAGGAACAAGTCATTATGTCCCGATTATGCATTGGTCATACAAAACTAACACACTCTTATATACTCAAACAAGAACAACAACCACAATGTGAAACATGTCAAACACCCCTGACAGTCAAACACTTATTGATGGAATGCAGATTTTTTGCTCACATCAGAAAACATTATTTTAAAGCAAACATATTGAAGGACCTATTTGAAAATGTTAACATAGAGGATATTTTTCTCCTTTTTGAGGAAATAAAATTATACCATAGAATATAGACATGAAACAAATCAATGTCATAGAGTATGATTCCCAATAATGCTAACACATTGTTAAAACCAATTACTAAATGTATATATATGAATACACAATATGTATAACAACCCAACCGCTAGGCATGATATAACCCTGGACGGGTTGATATGCCGTTAAAATTAATAAACCAACCAACCAACCTGACTAACCCTAACTCCTAATATATATATCGGCATTGCAGTCTCGGAAGATTATATAATTCTTATGCCTCTGAAGTAACAGCGCCTCCTGTGACTGTGAAGTCCAATGTTTGAAAAACAGCCTCAACCACAGATGTCGCATGTGAAGGCTGTCCCGGAAGATATTGATTTGCTGGTGCTTTGTTGCTGTCGCTTTCTTCTGGACCTCTTTGGCTTCATGTTGTTGCACAAGAGTGACTTTAGACATGAACAGTCTGCTACAGAGAGCCTGCCGCCACTGAGGGCGATCCTGAGCCAAATTCTCCCAGCTAGAAGCACCTGAGATCATTCTTGCAGACATCCTTAAAATGCATCTGGAGGCGACCAATCTGTCTCTTACCAGATGAAAGCTCTGCATGTCCTTCGGGATTCATCCATCATCATCCAGCAGACATGGCCCAGCCATCAAAGACGATGCTGTCTCAGTAGAGAACACAAGTTGGGAAGTTGAGCTCTCTCTAGAACTGCTGTCCCTCCAGGTGATGCCCAGTATACATCTAAGGCAGCGAAGGTAGAAACTATTTAGCCGCCGCTCTTGGTAGGAGTATATATATATATATATAAATATATATATATATATATATATAGTTATTTTAATTTTTCAAGATTATTTTTAATAAAATATATTTTAAGGATATGTTTTCTTCTTAGCATTTCTTAATATGAATTTTGCTAAGCTTTAAAAAACCCTCATTCTTTAAAACTTTCTAATGCTGGCTGTCAAAAGTACAAGTAATACTTTCAAATTTTCATCATTTAAAAATGAAATGTTAATATTTTTGTAATCCATCAAATATTTGATATTTCATTAAAATATTTAAAAAAATGTTTGTTAACTATTGTAAAAGAAATATATTTTAAACAGTTTTTTTGTTTGCAGCAAGCGGTTGCCAAGGGTAGATAACTTTGGGATATAAGAATAATGTTTTATTTTACTTTTTAATTCACATTTATTTGATGAAAAAAAAATCAATCTGAAAATTTAATTTTTTAAAATCAGTTTAAATATATAGAATTTCTCTGGAAAAACTGGTTATTTATTATTTTTTACGTAAAATTTCTATTACATTTTCATAAGGGGCCAGGTGACAAGAAAAAAACGTGTGTTACTAACATAAGCGGCCTCTTAATAGTGGGTCTCTCCCAAAAGGATAATCATGAGTATTCCCGTCTTCATAGATTTAGCTGTTCCCGAGCAGGTAAAACAAAAACTATTTTATTTTTATATGAATATTGATTTAAAAAGTTTTGATTATTATAATGTTTCTATGTCCATGTCGTTTGTGCATCTTGTAACGTGCTTCCGTATTGATTCAAACCGCCGGTGTGATAAGTTTAGTAGTAGTTGCAATAGCAGCAGTAGCAGCCACCTTTTAAAAAATCGTATGGACTTCTTTAAAATATTAGTGTAATCATTTTTCTGTTTTTGATTTTTAGTTGAATAATGTCTATTTTTGCTTTAAAAATAATTAGCCTGAATGCTGCATCGCTGTGGGGTTTCTTTTCTTAAACACCGGCCCTTTTCAGTAGACAACACGTGACTACTTTTATTTCTCAGTGGCCATTTTGTGCCAAGAAGAATAAAAAAGAAGTTCCTTCGAAATTTAGATACATCTTCGACTTTTTGTTTTTGTGTCCCTTCTTTTTTTTTTTTCTTTCTTTTTTTTTTTTTTTTTTTTTTTTTTTGGGGGGGGGGATTCCTGTTCGATTAAATGTCGACAAATATTCACATGCCACAAAGAAAACGAAGAATGTCTCAATCCAATCATTGCCCTCTTCCTTTTTTTCTTCTTTTCTTTGTAAATTTATTACAAAACTCACTTTTTTATTTTATCATAATTCAATCTGCATTTAGTTAACTCAAAACATTTCTTTATTATTGAGATTTTGTAGGATCTAATTGCAATTTTAACTTCAAATTTTTAAAATGATCGCAAAGATTTTCATCTCTTAAATATGAAAAAATGATATTAAAATTATTTATTTTAACGTTTTCGATCCAACTTGAGTCTTTTTTCGTTTTTAAAAACTTCTAGGTATGGAAGAAAAACGTTCAATAAATAGACAACTAATATTATTTTTACAAAATTATTTTGGATTTAATAAATCCAAATATTTGGAACCATCCCATTGAATCCAACGTACAATATGGTGTTCTACATTTTAAATCATTTTTCTCTTTGGCTCAAAAATTTGTTTAATTTTTATTGGCTATTTTATTTATTTTTATTTTATTTATTTTTATTTTTTTGCAACCACTTTGGCCATTAAGCTAATTATGGGAACGTGCTTTGCCCCATTACTGACTAATTTCTTCGTCAACCGTTGTGACATGACATTGACGAGATGTTTTAACGTATCCAACCATATGGAGAAACACACTGAGTTTTTTTTCCTCCAAAAAAAAGTACCCCCATGTGCGCGAAAGCTTTTGTCAGAATTGGAACTTTTTTTTTTTTTTCTTCTTTCTCTTGTATCAATCTTATTTATAAGTCAAGATACAAATTAATTGAATAAGTTATAACGATTCAAAGTGTATACATTATTTTGGGACACCCTGTATTTCTGGCGCTTTTTCGTTTTATGTCGGTAAAGTTCAGAAATAAGGGAAGCTACTCTCACTGTGTGAATGCAAAAATTACCAGCGCCCTCATTTGTTTATAGTGGCCCAACTTAGATATTTTCCGAGTTGTGATTTTGTCGTTTTTTTTGTCGACAAATTAATGTAAATATTTATCCGCAAGTAAATGTAAATATTTTACAACCCCCCCCCACACACACACATGCTTTTTATATTTTGAACAATTTTGCAATAGTTCTTAAGTAATCATATCAAACATTGTAATAATTAAATTATTATTTAATAAAATAAACATTGGTAAAAAAAAAACACGTGACCGATTTGGAGATTTAATTTTTCCATGAAGCAAATAGCTGAAACTTAGTTTTTGCTGGATTACATTTGTATAAAGCAATTTTGAATGAAAGTTTATGTAAATTTCCATGGAGGTAATATTCTGTATTTGCACCAAATGTACACAAGTTTGCAGTGAAAACCCCAAATTTTCTAACAATTAAAAATGTAGCTATGTATACAAAAGTTGATGAGTTGTGGTGCACCTGAGCACTGTACACAATGAATTTCATTATTATTTTAAAACAAAACAAAAAAAAACATTTTTCAAATAGGGATTAGAACTTTGGCTGTCACATCATGTGCATTTTACAAAATTTAAAAATAAAATGTAAAATAAAAACTAAAATTTTTGGAAATCTTTTTTTTTTTTTACTCTTTTCGATAATTAATTGGCTATTATCTTATATAAAAGAAAAAAATTATACATCGATATTTGTTCTGTTTAAAAGAGAGGCACCTAAATTTTCAATAGTTTTTCTACAAAAATTATGTAGCAAGAGATTATAGATAAACTAAAACAGTTATTAAATAAATATTTGTTTGAAATTTGAAACTTAAAATTAGGTGTCTCATATTTTAAATGAATTTTATATATTAATTTACCATAACAGAAATAGCTAATTAAATCAGAAAGCTTAATTTCTTTTCAAACCAATGCATACCTTTTATTTAAAATGCTATTTTTAAAATATACCCCCCTCCTAAAAAAAAAATAGATTAAGCTAATACATTTTCTAAAATTGTAACTTAACAGGAAAGGAAAGACTACTTTTTGAGAAAAATAAAATTGTTTCTTAGGATTTTAGGGTTACATTTAAAAAAAAAAAATGATATTTTAAATGTAGGTATTAACCCAATTCACCATGCGTAGGATGTGACACAAGGTTATAAGAATGGGATATCCAGTGAGCATCAAATTCATTATTCAGTACTAATGGATCGGTGAGACTAACTTGCTAACCATTAAACCTGGATAGGATGCTCTTTTCAAACTCGCTTGTATGATGTGAAATAAGGTTGTAAATATGGGCTATTTGTTGTTGGCATTCTGCCGTCTACTAAATACGATGGTGTAGTGAACAGACCAATTTTTGAATGGCAATCTCTGGTGCAGTGACTGCAAACAAACAGTGCTGCTTGCTTGAGTTACTGTTGTCTCTCCTTCCTTTTCTGTGGCGGCTTCTTTCCTCTCTTTTTCACTCCTTTTCACTTTATATGGGGCATGTAGCAAAAATCAAAAAATAACCATTACACCATGACTGTATGCCATCCTTATTTATGCAACATGTTAGCCATAAGTAGGATGTGACAAGATCACAGCATAAATTGAACTCCCAATGCAGTAGTAATGGATCTGTGAGCCTAACTTGCTAACTGTTACACCATAATTTATTTAACAAAGCCTATCCAGCTTTGTTTACGTATAACACATTTTCAACACATGTTCAAAGACAAAATACCATCTTAACTTGCTGTAAAAAATAATTAAATGGTTAAAAACACATAAGTTACATATTTAGAAAGGGAAAAATGTGAGGCGGTTAATCCGACAGTATGTGGAGAAAGGTAGACAAACACGGGATGTTATGGAAACTGGATGTTTATTGTTGGCGATGCAACATTTCGGTCTCTTATTATACCATCTTCAGGACTTGGATATAGTTCTTGGTTCAATGATGGACATTCTCAAAATGCTGAAACAGAAGGTCGTCAGTAGGGAGAGGGGTGGTTGGTGGATTTTCTTCTCTCTAGATGGGGAGTGTCAGAATGGTGGATGGTGGTACCACAGGTGTCAGATTGTGGGGATTGGTTAACTAAATATGTGTGTGTGTGTTTAATTGTTTTTTGTTGTTTATATGTGTTGGGAACTGGATTTGTTATATGTGTGTGATTGGTATGTTAGTGTGATTTTTTTTTTTTTTTTTTTTTTTTTGTAAGGGGTATGGGGTAAGATTTGTTAAAATTGTAAGTGAGCATATGTATAGTGTTATATATTATTATTGTTATTAATAGTGGCAGTATAGATAAATAGTATAATATATATGATACATAACAACATTAATAATACCGCCACTATTAATAATAATAATAATAATAATATATAACACTATACATATGCTCACTTACAATTTTAACAAATCTTACAAAAAAAAAAAATCACACTAACATACCAACCACACACATATAACTTAACGACAAATCCAGTTCCCCAACACATATAAACAACAAAAAACAATTAAACACACACACACATACACATATTTAGTTAACCAATCCCCACAATCTGACACCTGTGGTACCACCATCCACCATTCTGACACTCCCCATCTAGAGAGAAGAAAATCCACTAACCACCCCTCTCCCTACTGACGACCTTCTTTTTCAGCATTTTGAGAATGTCCATCATTGGACCAAGAACTATATCCAAGTCCTAAAGATGGTCTAATAAGAGACCGAAACGTTGGATCGTTGACAATTAACATCCAGTTTCCATAACATCCCGTTTTTTTTTTCTACCTTTCTCCACATATTTAGAAAGGTTATTTTATTTTCTTTCCAACCATATAAATATTTTTAAAATAAGCGATTTAGTTTTTCAAAATTCAAAGTTTCAAAGCAAATCCCTGACGATTTAGCAACGTTTATATTTCACACATTATATAAGAAAATAATTCTGAGACTGTCTTCTATTAGGGATATAGTGCTTTTTTTGCTTATATTTTTTTGAAGAAATTGCCTTCAACTTTGGTCTATCATTTCACTCCCAAAGGTCGTAAAAGGAAAAAACAAGTGTTGGCATGTAGTAAAATAAAAAAGTGTCTCCTATTTAAGTGTAAAATTTCAAGAATATTAATAGATTAGCCACTGATTTTGAAAAACAAAGTAGCGTGTAAAAATTAGTTTAAAAAAAAAAAGAAAGTCATATTTTATGCTTTTGGATGTTCAAAGCAAAATATCATTTTAACTTGCTGTAAAAAATAATTCAATGGATAAAAGTTGCATATTTAGAAAGATTTTTTTTTTTTTCTTTCCAACCATATAAATATTTTTAAGATTGGACCAGAAATACCCGAGAAATTGTGATTTGAACCAATTAAGGTGAAAAATTGTCAATGTCCAACGATTTTTACGAAACGAGCTGGTAATGCTACTCATTGGAGTTCCTAAAATTATTTTACTCTAGTCATGGACCAGGTACTTCTGCTAGTCTAATATAAAAAGTTATTGTTAAAACAATCATTTTCTTTAATAATAACTAAAACACAGAAAAATAAAACTTGAAAACTTTCATAAGTGTAATAAGGTGGATTCTGCGACCACATATTTCCATCTTTTAAGAGATTTGCATAAAAAGGAAAAATTGGTACAAATTAAAAGTGCAGTAAGGGTAACCCAAAGCCCAACTTTTTTAGACCTTATTTTTCCAATGCAGGTACCATTGGAGAAAAAAATTTGGTAAACCTACCAGTCATTATTACATATTATTATAATATTATTGAAACAGGCTACAGTGTACGTTTTGATTGACAAAAATGAGGCTACCACCCTAATGGATACTGGTAGTTCTGGGTCTTACCTCGTTAGACTACGCCAAAAGACACCAGAAAAAAATAAAACCTGCTGTAAGAAACATGTCCCCTGATTTGTCATCAGTTGTCCTTTCAATAAAGGGACAGTGTGCAGTTAAACCTATCAGGTGATTGGGTGAGCCGCAGAAGTACTTTAATAGGCCAACAATTCTTAAAGGTGTTAAATCTCGGTGATAATCATAGCATAGACAGTCAACAGCGCTTGATAATTTTCAGTTTTGGTAAATGGGTCAAAGCCTGGCCCGTTTACCAAATCTTTTCTCATTCCCCGATGATACCTGCATTGAAAAAATAAGGTCTACAAAAAAGTTGGGTTTGGGTTTACCCATACTGTGCTTTTAATCCGGACTAATGGTTTGATTCTGTTCTTGCACAACTACTATATATACTCATAGGTAGGTCGTACTCCTATTCATGATTGTCAAAGTTGGTATTTGTGGTTGACTTGCAGATAGGCCATGTAATAATCTGGCTAGTTACACAATCTATTCTAATGAAAGACTTATTAAATATTACCCTTTGTTTCAAGACTTTGCATACAAATATTAAATCTAGAACACTTTGCCATAGACTGTGATGCATAATGCAAACATAGAAATAAGGGTTGCTCTTCTTAGTACAATAATCGTAAATGAGCATGGGTAAAAGTGTAACAGTCGACTCCATACAATGAAAAGGCTAAAATTTGTTTCTCAGATAAATTTGCTTTTATACTTATAACTGAAATACATGAATATAAAAAAAATTATCTTGATATAAAAATTCCAGATATATAAGTAAATATTTTTAAAAATTGCATATCCTGGGTATGACCTAAAACTGTATATGCTCGCAGATAGGTCGCACCCCTTATTTGTGGTTGACCCACAGATAGGTTGCACTATAATCTGGCTAGTTACACAACCTATTCTAACATAAAACTTACCAAATATTCACCTTTTTTTACAAATATTAGGTCTAGAACACTTTGCCATAGACTGTGATGCATAATGCAAACATAGAAATAAGGGTTGCATTTCTTAGTACTATAATTGTAAATGAGCATGGGTAAAAAAAGCTTAACAGTCAACTCTATACAAAATCAATAATTATCTACTCAACAGTTAAACAGTATAGAAAATTTTTGAAAAGATCTTTTAATCATTTCGGCATAAGCATAGTTAAACGTCATCAGGGCTGAATCCTAAAAATTCTTCTTCACTGTTATCACTTTCAAATATTCTTTTCATTTGTTGTCATCATTACACTCCTACAGACAAATTTGGCAAAATTTAGATTTTTTTTTCTTCAGTCTTTTGTTAATTTTTTTTTCTTCTTTTTTCTTGGTAGGAATCTTTGATATATATATATATATATCTTGTGTATACAAAAGGCTTTGAAAGCTTTCAAATACATATTGTACACATTTCGCATTATTGCAATCACTGATTGTTGCAACTTAATAATAGATAAAAATTAAAGTAGTGCTATTTTACATTTACATTGAATGGATAGGTGGTACACCACTGATTTTGGCAGAAATTTTGTTTAAAAAAAAAAGTGCAACCCATCCGCAAGTATATATAGTAGTCTTGCTAAGAAGCTATTTCTGATAATTTCTATTTAATGAGACACCATTGTATTTACAGTCATGTGTGTAAGTTTAGAGAGAAATTAGGAGTCTGTTGTTGCTGATGCCATTTTTGAACAAACATTGTTTTGGAGGAAGGTTTCATTCCATCCTATTCTTAACCTTACCTACAATGAAAGTAGAATGAGATGGGAGATTAGGCAACAAGAGACAATTCACTCTTTACTAGCAGGACCTGTGAATATATCGCAGTATTATAATTTATTACAATGTTTGATATGATTACTTAAGAACTATTACAAAAAACAAGCATATGTTGGGCCGGAAATTCGCCTGATGCTGACTCGCTAAAACATAGCGTAAATTAAGGCAAGAGGCCGGGACGAGATAGATCAAAATTCCCCAAATCTCTTCCATAATTCCCAATTTCAATATTACAAATAAAACAAAC
Source organism: Doryteuthis pealeii (assembly GCA_023376005.1). Classification (NCBI taxonomy): domain Eukaryota; kingdom Metazoa; phylum Mollusca; class Cephalopoda; order Myopsida; family Loliginidae; genus Doryteuthis; species Doryteuthis pealeii. Next base: position 108,652,108 of record CM042141.1, on the reverse strand, counting down.
AGAACTTTTTTTTTTTTTTTTTTCTTTTTTTTCTTCAATTTATTTTAATTCTACGTTGGGCATTTAAGTGACACCAGACCATTTGGAATGTTTCATTTTTAACCAGAATGTGTTGCAGGATGATAACAAAAGATTTTGGAACAAGTGTATTTAGGCACTGCCAAAATGTTGACTTGTTTTCATTTTAAAAACAAATTAAAATTAATTAAATTGATTATTTAAGCTCAAATTTGTGTCTAAGTTGAAAAGTAGTAGCATAATGAGCATCAGTAAAAAAAAAAAAAAAAAAAAAAAAAAAAAAAGGCAAAATAATATTACACAGGTAATTCATTTTTAATACATTTTAAAATATTTTTTCGGTCAATTTTCCTCAAATATATCGTAAATATGACCGTAAACGCTGTCTAAGATGATGTACAATCCAAATTTTATAAAAAATAAATCCTTTTTTCTTCCTTTCTATTTCTGCAGTAATTTTCTTTTACTCTTTATTCTTAGATTGATTTAATAAGAAAACTTTTGTTTTTTTTTATTTTAGACTGCTGAATTACGGGCTCATCTAAAATCACTTGGAGCAGACATCAAAGAAGATAATCATGGTGACCTGAGACAAGACTTGAAAGAAATTGTACAATATTCACAAGTTTGTTTCAAAGAATCTGTAGATGCAGGTAAATATATTGTTTTTATTGTTTACCCCCCCCCACCTCTCCATATAAAAATGTCAATTCACAAGAGTTTTAGAGTGGATAATACCTGAGTATTGTCTAGCATTTATCATTTGATGAATAGACAAAGGAAGAATTTGAGTAATGTATTAAAGTATTATTATAAATGACTGACCACGATAATAGGTGGCTTTTTCTTTGTTTAAAAAAAAACAGGGGTGTTAATTTTGTTTGGCTTTAAAGTCTGGATTGAAGCATAAACTAAATCTCTGTGAACCAGATAAAGACAATTATTTTATTTAAAAAAAAATTTTCCCCTCTCTCTATTTTACATTCAACTTCAACTTTGCTTTTCTTTGGCATAATGGGGTTTGGTATAATTTTTTTAGGAATAAAACAATTTGTAAAAATAGACTTACCTTTATCGAAAGCAGTAAATTATCGCTGGCATGAATAAACCGGATTAACTGAAATGTATGTGTGGTGTTTCATTTCACTTTGGATTTGTTTGTTAGCTTTTAACCCTTTAACAGTTAATGGTTAAAGATAAACTGTTTTGTAATCTCTATACATATCTCTTGAATATTTTAATATATTCAGTGATGCTAATAGATTTTTAATTTAGAACATCCTGGGATGCATGTGTTTCATTTGATGGGTCCCAACTAAAATTTCTTAATAAATTGTAGAGTTTTTATCTATGAACAACTAAAGCCGTCTAACCCCTACCTCGTACCCCATGTAATTCATTTCCAAGAAAATATTGAAATGTATTTACAGTAAGCTGGAAATGTTGGGTGAAGAAAAAAAAACACTGGGATGTATGGATATAATTTTAGTGCATCCTTTTAGATTTTTATGCATTAGTGACACAGGATACATACTTATCAGGATCTCTGTATATATCTATATAAGATTGAGCCTTGTCAAAGATCTATTACGGTCAAGTCATGTTGAAATCAACAGTTCTTTGATATATCACCAAAGTTAAGCAGCGATGAGCCTGTTCAATACTTAATTGGGTGACCACTTAAGCAATAGCAGGTACTGTAATCAATCCTAGTTCTTTACTTAGGAAAATGATTTGATTCAGCATTAAATGACCTGAAAAGGATTGATATGTCATAAAACAAATGTGTCATATGTGGTCTATGAGTTGTTTGACACCTCTTGTTTAAAGATAATTCTTTAAAATTAGTGATCAACCTTCATGTTTTAATTTGAAGCAGAAACACGGCCATTGCTCATAAGTTATTTACAAAGAAGGTTGATGAATAAGCTCACTAATCCTATAAAATACATTTTAGACCAAATAGAATTATGAAATAAATTTATTTCTCTTCAAAATGACAAGGGTCAATTGATAAGTTCTCTAGTCCTTTTAAACAAGTCTTGGACCAAATAATGAAATTTATTTCTCTTCAAAATGACAAGGGTCAATTGATAAGTTCTCTAGTCCTTTTAAACAAGTCTTGGACCAAATAATGAAATTTATTTCTCTTCAAAATGACAAGGGTCAATTGATAAGTTCTCTAGTCCTTTTAAACAAGTCTTGGACCAAATAATGAAATTTATTTCTCTTCAAAATGACAAGGGTCAATTGATAAGTTCTCTAGTCCTTTTAAACAAGTCTTGGACCAAATAATGAAATTTATTTCTCTTCAAAATGACAAGGGTTGATGAATAAGATCGCCAGTCATTGAAAACAAGTTTTAAACCAAATAATGAAACTGGCATTATAATGAAATAATTTATTTCTCTTCAAAATAGATTTTTTTTTTCTCTATCTCTCTCCCCTACTCTTTTTCTTTCTTTTTTATTATTATATTCATATGATTAATTTATTGATTATTATACATTGAGCTCTTTTTAGGGATTTATAAAAACCCTTGTATGAATATGTTTGCACCTACCAGAGCATACAGTATGGTTGTACAGTGAGATTACGATGACCCCAAATAGAATCATCCCTTACTTACCAGTTATCTGGATTACCTTACACACACACACACACACCACACACACACACATATATATATACTAGACAAAAATGTGACCCGTTGGGTCACCCATTAAGCTCTCGCTAGATGATTGGTATTAGGGAAAAGAGTAGGATCTGCCAAAATATCATCTGCTTTTCATTTTAAAAACAAATTAAAATTTATTAAACCAATTATTTAAGGTCAAATTTTTGTCTAAGTCGAAAAGTAGTAACATAATGAGCATCATTAAAAAAAACAAAATAATATTACACATGTAATTTATTTTTGATACATTTAAAACTATTTTTTCGGTCAATTTCAATCGAGATGCCTGCCAAGAGGCTACTTAAAATCCGTTTTTACAAAATAAATTGTAACTTTTGCGATTGAAAAAAATTCACGCTGGATTGTCCAATTAGACACATAGCCTAGTAGATAAAGGAGTTAGGTTAAGACTGTTCTAAATGACAGTTATCTTTAGACTGCAGGTTCAATCCTGGTCAGGGCCAGCAGTAACATAGAATAATAATTAATACAGCTTAACACCTGTACCCCAGCTATGGTTAGTGAAATAAGAACAGGCGACCCCTGTGGACTGAATAAAGGGTTAGGTTCAAAGTTCCGTGATGGCTCCTGATTACAAGAAGGATCCTGTGTCCGACAAGAAATACCTGAAGAAGGCCGGAGTGCACATCAACTGAAACACTGTACAGATAACAATGAAGATGAGGACAATAGTCTGAATCATACAAATAATGGTAATCTTTGCAGAGTTCCGTCCTGGACTCCTGCCTCAAAAACTGCTAGCCGCTGACTGCTGAAAAAACAACACCAGCTACGATTGAAGTCCGTAGCCAAAGCGGTATCACTTGGGGGAAAAAACAACCAAATTAGGTCGTTTTTCCCGAAAACCCAATCCTAACCACAACCCTAAACCCTAATTTCATGAAAAATGTTGACTTTTCACGAACAACTAAGTCTGATGGCATCCAATAAGGATTTTATGGAAGATATGCAACAAGCATGGATTTCAGGAGTCTCTCTGTTTACACTGTTTTTTTGAATGCAATACTTCATATATGTAACTTGTATGTAGTACTCATGACTAACATTCTTTTCTTTTTTTTTTTTTTTTTTTTTTAAATTAATTCAATGTCATCACATAGCAAACTGACACTTAAGCATGTTAGAACTTGAAGGACTTTCTAATCAATGGGGGTGAGGTCACCATGACAATAGTTAATGTGCTGGACTGTGACATTGTAGTGAATAAATTCAAACTCCAGTAGCACTATTATGTTCAATTTTGAACTAATACACTTTCAGAAAAGTATGAACTCCCTCATCCCCAAACTATGGTTTAAATAGTACTACTATTCTTCTACAAGAATGGCTTGGCATTAAATAACCCATGAAGTATGATATGCCATTAAAACAAAGTAACCAAACCTTATATATAATTTTTTTTTTTTTTTTTAAATGAGGCTTGATAATTAGTATTATTTGGATTATTCAGACTATTGTCCTCATCTTCATTGTTATCTGTACAACGTTTCGGCCGATGTACCCTCCGGCCTTCTTCAGGTATTTCTTCTCAGACTCGGGAACCTTCTTGTAATCAGGAGCCATCACGGAACTTTGATCCTAACCCTTTATTCAGTCCATGGGGGTATCTTGTTCTCATTCCGCTAAGCATAACTGGGGTACAGGTGTTAAGCTGTGTTAATTATTATTCTATGTTACTGCTGGCCCTGACCAGGGTTGAACCTGCAGTCTAGTGATAACTGTCACTTAGAACTGTCTTATCCTAACTCCTTTATCCACTATGCTATCTGTCCAATTTTTTTAGGTTGCTCTCCTCATTGCTATATGCATTTCATTTAGTTCAATGTGCCCTCTGGCATTTCGGGTGCTTCTTGTTGAACTCTGGAACCTTCTTGTCAGAACCATGAGCCTTCATAGAACTTCAAACTGAGCCCTTTATTTAATTGATTAGGGTAGATTGTTCTCATTCCATAAACCCAGGCCAAATACAAGTGTTAAGCTATGCCAAGTATTCAGTTATTTTTGCCTGTAGTCAGGATTGTATGTTCAAACTATTTGACAATATTGGATAAAATTTAAATCTTAAGTTTTATGTTAAAAAAACAAAACCTTTTCTCTTTGCAAATTTGATTGGTGGTGACTCTGCAATTATATTGTAACTTTTTTTCTTTCTTTTTTTTTTTCAGAAGTGGAGATGGCCTTCAATGGGATTGTATCCCTTATTATGTTGGTTCCAGTCGTTGAAGCTGAGGATATAATTTCCCTTTTTGCTGAAATTGTTTCCAAAGCCCCTCCAGGAGACAAAAGAGGTCACCTGAGGCTTCGTTTGTAAGTCACTTATTCTAGTATTCCTTTTTTTTTTTTTTTTTTTTTTTTTCTCTGCAAGAGTCAAATTGACTAAATTATTTTTAAAAAGAAATGAAAAGAAATGTCTTCCAAGTTATTTTTTCTTTTTCTTGGTGATATTGAAAATTCTTAGATTAAAGAAATAATAATCTGTAAAATTTCATCATAATTAAGAAACATAAATCATGATATCCAAAAGTAATTTAGTAATAAGGGGGGGGGGGGTTATTATACAGAAAAATAATCATAATAGCGTATCCAATACAGAATATTGTCCAAAAGTAATTAGATAAAAAAAAAAAAAACAAACAACTTTAAGGCAGGTACAATGTTGTTAAAAATAAAAGTATGAGTACATGGATGACCAGCCATGATAATAGATAATTATGAACACGAAATTAAAATACGTATATTGTTGGTAAATAATAATTTATTAAAATTAAATTATTATCTGTCTATTAAATGTATTATCTATCTCTCTAAATACATATATTGTTGGTAAATATTAAAAATAGAATTACCAGTACATGGACGACCAGCCATGATAACGGATAATTATGAAAACAAATTTACTGAGTCAGTACATCTCAATAAAACAGCAATATTATTTATTCATTATATTTTCCTTATTTCTATAGGTTCATTCAAAGTTAATATTTGTCTCTTATTATTTAATTACAATAAAAAAATTTTAAAAAATTATTTTAAACGGATAGTTCAAAGTACCCTAATAATCTTTATAGAAATGTTCTGAATGAAAATGAAATGCTTAACTTTTTTTTTGTTTTAACTTTTTATCTCGTAACTTTTCAATATTTTTAGGTTGACAAACGTTTTCAATGGATTAGATGAGAACTGCCCTCTTCGATACACAATATATTATTGCATGTTGCGACTTGGCAAACAAGCAGATTTGTTGCAAATGGTGCCAACTGATCTCAATAAGGTAAGGATAAAATTTCATTTTTCACACACAGTTCAATTCACAATATTTTATTTCATTCTAAAACTAGAAATTATGTGACCACCTGAAATATAGTTTCCAATTGTTACAGATACTGATACTACACTTAGTTGGAGGCATGGGGTCAAATGGTTAGAGTTGTAGGAAATGGACTTGTTGACCCATGTTCAAATCCTGGACAAAGCTACAGTTCACATAGCGCTAGTACCCTTGGGAAAGGTATGAATCCAACTACTCTCCTTCCAGCTATGGGTAAACAGACTGGGCTCTTTAACCTTGGTTAGGCAACCAGTCTAGGAGAAGGAAAACTCTGAATTCTAAACTTGTTAAAACTCTGCTTGTGGTGGTCACTACTAGAATAGGCTCAGTCCTAATTAGTGATCTATTTCACTAATACACTTTGATTGTAATTGAAAAGTGCTGAGGAGTGATGCTTTGATTCTAGCAAAGTACACACATACTGCATTCTTATCCTAGCAAAAGTTATAAACAAACATAATATTATTTTAATTTATAATTTCTGAAGATTTATACAGTTATCAATAGTAGACTACACCTTGACAGAAATTCTATGATACATCAAGTGTTTATTTTATTTTTTATGAAAAAACAGATCTCTGAAAAAGATCGTCCCAACTGATTTCATTTTATACTCTTTCAAAGTTGTATCTCCCCATCAAATAACAATATCATTACATGTGAAATTATATATAAAACTCCATTGTTTATTAAGCAATGGCTTTTTACTTATTACTTGTTTGAAAATGTTTAATCTTTAATGCAATGCAGTTTTACAATTTTTTTTTTTTTTTTTTTTTTTTTTTTTTTTTTTGCATTTTAGGTGAAATCCTGGATTGCCATGTGGAATCTTCCTGTACAAAAACACAAAAAATCTCTTGCGTATGCTTCATGATGCTGTGTTGGAAGCAAAAATGAGGTAAGATTTTTCTATTTCTTCATCATTGTCATTTCCTCTTCCCTTGTACAACAGGAAAAGACATCTATATTCAATTTTTTTTTTTTTAGTATTAGTATTATTTGGATTATTCAGACTATTGTTCTCATTTTTATTGTTATCTATACAACATTTTGGCTAATGTGCCCTCCAGCCTTCTTTAGGTATTTCTTGTTAGGCTCTGAAGTCTTCTCAAACTCAGAAACCTTCTTGTCGTAATCGGGAGCCATCATAGAACTTTGAACCCAACCCTTTATTCAATCCCTGGGGTTATCCTGTTCTCATTACACTAACCCTAGCTGAGGACAACAAGAAATACCTTAAGAAGGCCAGAGGGCACATCAGCCGAAACGTTGTACATATAACAATAAAGATGAGGACAATAGTTTGAATAATCCAAATAATACTAATTATCTTCTGCCATCTATTCTGCTACATTTCTATCTTTTCAAGAACTTTTTTTTTTAGTTTGATTAACAAAGAACTACTCTCAGTTCTATTTGATGTCTTCAGGTTTTTGAGGTTTTTTTTTCTCTCATGAAGAGAATTCTTTAAAGATCAGAATCTGAAGGTTGCAATATCTAAATACAGTGGAATGATTGAAAACCTCCTCCAGCAAGATGCATTTAAAAAAATTTTTTTTTTTTTTTTTTTTTTTTTTTTGCCTGGACATCAAATCTGTTGCCTAGTGTTATCCTGAGGGAATATTATATGCCCTTTTTTTTTATATATATTAATTTTAAGCATTTACTCACTTTTAATTGATCTAATAGGAGGTTGTACTTAATTGAATTAATCATTTTGGTTCTTTGAAAGAAGATAAACTGATTGGTAAATGTCAATTACCAAACGCTGTTAACTTCTCCACTATCTTAACTTAGATATACATGCTCTAATCAATGATATCGACCACTCTTTACTTATATAGATATAAAAAAGGTAAAGTAAAGTCATCAGGGCAGCCTAAAGTCAGTGTCAGCCAGTCGGCGAGGGAGTCTATCCCCTTTTCACTATCGCGAGGGAGTCTGTCCCTTTTTCACTATCGCTAGACCAAGGAGATTGTTTTTGGCGTCTGAGGTGGAGCGCCACACCTACCATCAGCTCCTTACTTTACTGCACAGATCCCTGTGATACTCATACGCTGAGTTGGCAAAGACCGGTATCGAACTAGGAACCTTGTGGTTTCTAGCCGAACACTCTACCGACTGACCTAATGGAAGTGAATTCAACAATTATGCTGAAAGATAAATGGAAAGAAAATGTTGTATGGATAAAAATTATTTATTGAAATGCTGACACTTGTTTCAACCAAGAATTTATGCTTGTATACATTGTATTCTATTTAGTATTATTTTAAATACAAAATAAAAGGATAATAATAGAGAAACATAAAATTTAAGTATACAAAAAAGCAGTCTCCTTCAGGGCAAGATATTTTGATATTTGAAAATCAAACGGTAAGAATACAGAGAATTTGGATGTGTTTGAAAAAAGAATCTTATGAAAATTTAAGAGACGCTTTCGGTTTGAAAGTTTATGGAGTGACATGTAAATTTTGTATTTAAAATAATATTAAATAGAATACGATGTATACAAGAACAAACTCTTGGTCGAAACATGTGTTAGCATTTCAATAAGTAATTTTTATCCATACATTTTCTTTCCATTTTTATATATATATACACACACACACACACCCCCATCATCTTTGGATGAAGACCAGACTCGGCTTTCCCAAATCTCTTGGTGTTGACATTGCTATAAAGTATCCACTTTTCATTACTTGTCACAATTTCTTGAAATAGCAAAACGTTTTTCATTGTTTATTTAACCATAACAAAATTATTTGTAGTTGTGTGCATTTTAGTTACTTGGGAATGCATTTCAAAGCAGTTACTACAAGAAACCTCTACTTCTCTCAGCTTATTGTTAAATGATCGGGTGTGATCAAAAACAAAAAGAATTATCAAGTCTTAATCTTTAAAAATCTAAATGAAGGCATATACACAGTTGAGTAGCTTATATAATAAAGTGCACCTCGTGTAGTGTAATAATAATAATAATGAAATTTATTGTGTATAGTACTCGGGTGCACCAAATCTCATGTCTAGTACATAGAATAATGTATAAGTGTCAGGAACATGAATAGCATACAGTAATAATATACATATGTGTGCGCTTGTGTACGTGTGGGGGGGGGGGGGTATCGGGTATGGTGTTGGCAAATTACAGGAAGCATGGAGGCTTAGAAAGATGCAGTGTTTCGGCAGCCTACAACGGATGCAGGCAGTTTATTCCATGCCCTGGCAACTCTGAGCGTAAAAATAAATGTTTCCAAAAGTCATGAGCTATGCTGTTTTCTGCTGGTTAGCAAATTGAATTAGCAGACTATTGTTAGTGAGTTCGATTCTCACTGGGTGCCCTATACTTCTTGCGTTGTGCCGCATCTTAGCTATGCTTAGTAAATAATTTATGGAAGCACGTAGTGTAATGGTTAGTCGTAGGAAATGGACTGGTCAACCCGAGTTCAATTCCTGGTCAAAGCTGTTTGTATTTCACATGGCGCTAATACCCTTGGGAAAGGTATGACTCCAATTCTCCCTCCAGCTGTGGGTAAATAGCAGAGCAGACTGGGCTCTTTAATCATGGCTAGGTAACCAGTCTAGGAGAAGGAAAAACTCTGCAGTGGGTAGTGTTCGGCTAGAAACCACAAGGTTCCTAGTTCGATACCAGTCCTCACCAACTCAGCGTATGAGTAGCACAGGGATCTGTGTGGTAAAGTAAGGAGCTGATGGTAGGTGTGGCGCTCCACCTCAGATGCTAAAACAATCTCCTTCGTCTAGCGCTATTGAAAAGGGGATGGACTCCTTCGCTGATTGGCTGATACCGACTTTACTTTAAGAAATTGACCTTGTGTCGCATCCCGCTTGTGCGTAAGGGATGGTAAATATATATACAATAAAGTGATGTCTAGACAAGTCAGCGCTGAATACTTTTTGATGGGCATAGATTTTGATGAAACATTTTGCAAATGCAGCCATCTCCATACTCACCATACCAAGCTCCCTATGAGTTTTTCTTGATTTTTAAACTGAAGATTCATCTCATGGGGTAGATTTTAGGATGTTAAAACAAAAAAAGCACAGCACAGCTTCACACTATATCAAAAGAGTTTCAGAGGTGCTTCAACTAGTAGAAAACTTGGTGGAATAACAATGGGACTATTTTGAAGAGAATTAACATTTCATCTTTTATTTCTGTATTGTTACAGCTGCAATCTCTATACTTTTTCTTAACATATCTTGCAGGTCTGTGGAGTTGAAAGCCATTTATGGCCCTAGTTTATTTTGTAAAGTTATACAGTGCACATTCGTTATGAATAGATTATAAAAAATGGCTTTATATTTATTATGAATTAATTACATGAAGGAATCAGAAGTGCCAAAAATAGTCGGAGTCAATGTTTTAGTATTCCACATCCCTAATTAATACCTTGTATATAATTAATGCAGTGATGTTGATAGATTTTTGATTTAGTGCATCCTTACAATTTGAAAAACCTTTTGGTATTTCAAGTAATTGTTACAAGTGATGAAAAGTGGATACTTTATAGCAATGTCAATTTGATTTGACATATTTGCTTTGAATGAGTCCCCAGGAAATTTGATGGGTCCCAACTAAAGTTTCTCCAGTAGGCTTGGTTTACGTATTGTATCAACCTCAGAGTACTGCCAGTGATTGGTCAAGAGATGGGTTACATGATTATGGTAGAGTCTATAAGTAGGAGTGGACTTTTAACACACACCTTATATCTCTAAAATTCTCAACAAGGGACGCAGTATCTCTGTTAATGCAAATATTATTTCCAGCTAACTTTGTACTTAAATAAATTCTGGTCATCTTTAAAAAAATTAGGTTGTTAAAAGTAAGTCTAAAAGCAAGATGTAAAAATTTTTCATTTTTAAAATTCTGAGTTTTTTAATGTTTGATACAGTTATTAATATGAAGTTGGTTTTGTTCTTTTTGTTCTTGCTTGACCAAACACTTATCTCCTAGAAATGCTTTTTGTATTGTACTATGTTTTTGTTATGAGATGTTTTCAATTTGTTTGTTCTTTTACAGTGAGGCTGCCACAAAAGTAATGATTGAATTACTTGGGACTTATACAGAAGACAATGCTTCCCAAGCTAGAGAAGATGCTCACAGGTTTGTTGGATTAAAGTTTTTTTTTAAATTGGAACTTGTAATTAAAAAATTTGCCTTCAGTCTTTTTTTTTGGGGGGGGGGTACAAATGAACACTCTAAATTTGGTTCCAGCCTATAGTTAAAACTAGAAGTGGCTACCCGGCGTTGCCTGGGTAGAGGGAGATAATAAAAAGTTAGTCTTGCTTATCCATTGATTGTTTTGGTCTTACATAATTGATTTATGTTTTAATCATAAACGCAACCAATGACTTTCACTTCTCTTACTATTCAAATCCTAATTTTGAAATATTTTCCTAAATATAAATAAAATCTTCATTATTTTTGCACAAAAAGCAAGCTCTGGTGATAGTGAATGCGTATATATATTTACTTTGTCATTGTTTTATTTTCATAGTTTCATCCAGACGTACATACACATCCAACTGTCCTTTATATATAGATAGATGATTTTCCAATTTCTTTGGTTCTAAGACAAATTCATCTGTATTGTCTTTTCTTGATGTACGTTTGGCAAATTTGACAAAATTGAATGCTGCTTAGGAGTCTAAATATTTAGAAAATTTTAATGTGATAAAAATGTTTTTACAAGGAAAACTAATGATAAAGTTTCCAAATTTCTCTTCTCAATTCTTTGTGAATTTAAATTTTATTCAATAGCAGAAAAAATTGTATCCAGAACCAAGATGCTGATAGGTACGTGTCCTGTGTCCCTGACACATAAAAATCTAAAAGGACGTAGTAAAATCATATCCATGCGTCCCAGTGTTTTTCTTTCCTTTTTCTTTTTTCCCCTCACCATTTCAAGCTAACTGTAAATACATTTCAATAGTTTCTTAGAAACAAATTACACAGGATAGGTTACAAGGTTGTTTCTCCAGATCATAAATAAAAACCCTTCAATTTATTAAGAAACTTTAATTGGGACCCATCAAATTTCCCAGGGACTCATTCAAAGCAATATGTGGGTTCCAGAATGCACTAAATCAAAAAGCTATCAGCATCACTGCAAGAAATAACCACAGTTGATAAGGGAAAAAAAGCAAACCCCATTTTAACCAATCTTTTTTTTTTTTTTTTCCAGATGTATTGTTACTTGCTTAGCAGATCCAGGTACTTTTCTCATGGACCATCTTCTTACATTGAAACCTGTTAAATTTTTGGAAGGAGAACTTATCCATGATGTAAGTTTTTTTGATTTTCATATCGGTTCCTCTTCATTCTAAAATAAACCTCTTTTTCTTGAAACTCTCTTAATGTCTTTACTTCATCAAAATTCTGTCTTGTCAGATTTGTTTGTAGTATTATTCAGACCATTGTCCTCATCTTTATTGTTATCTGTACAATGTTTCGGCCGATGTGCCCTCCGGTATTTCTTGTCAGACTCTGGAACTTTCTCGAACTCTGGCAGGCTCTCGAGTCCGACTAGAAATACTTGAAGAAGGCCGGAGGGCACATCGGCTGAAATGTTGTACAGATAACAATAAAGATGACAATAGTCTGAATAATACTAATTATCAAGCCTCATTACAAAATACAGAAATAAGATTTATTTGTTTCCGATTAAAATTCTTTTTTCCACTTGTTTTTCAGTTGCTGACAATATTTGTTACAGAAAAGCTTACAAAGTATGAAGCTTTTTATGCAAAAAACACAGATTTTATTAATTCTATTGGTAAGTAAAATTGGCTTTCAGTTATACCTAAATAAATTTCAACTTCTTTCTCAGAAATTTGGAGTTAAATTATTGATTAGCCAAACTTGAAATTTCTATATTAATTTTGGCACGTATGGCTTTTCTAGAATTCTAGGTAGTAATATCTCATTTACAGAAAGCAATGTTAATATACACATAGGAAAGACATAGACTGCTATAGACAGATTATCATTCATAATGAAATATGATCTCTAAGAAAAAGTGACAATTCTTCACAGCTGTAGCCGTGTCAGTGCTACTGTATGGCTGCACCATTTGGAATCTAACGAAAGGCTTAGAGAAAAAAAAACATATGGGAACTATACAAGTGTGCTGTCCTAACAAATCCTGAAAGTAGTACCCCCACAAGAAAGCAGCTATACAGCCACTGTATAGACAAACCATACATGCTGGAGAGGTAAGGATGAACTCAACAGTGATGTTATCCTGTGGTCACCTACACATGGACACACTAGAGTAGACTGACCTGCAAAAACTTATATTGAGCAGCTCTGTGATGATACTGGATGTTGTGAGGACGGTTTGCTAAAAGCAATTACCAATAGGGATGAGTGACAAGAGAGTCATGAGAATCCATGCTGTTGGTACAATGATGATGATGATGAATGCTTTGAAAAGTATTTGATTCCTTTATGATTTTAGGATAAGTACAATTGGCTCGGTATTTTTTAAGGAAACTAAGTCATCTCAATTTATTTACAATAAATACACCTCCTCTACCTCAGAATTTTTTTTCTCCCTGGCCATCACTCAACCAACCCTTTTTAATAGCAAGAACCATTTGAAAATAAGTTCCTTTTTTATAAAAATGTGTATTTGCAGATATCCTACAACTTGGTGTGTTGCAAAACTCATATTTCTCTCAGGAAAGATGAATTATTTTATTTTTGTTTAATTTTTCTTATTTATTTTATTAATTTTTCCCTTTTATTTTGGTTAATTTTACTTTATTTCTATTTTTCCTACCCCCCCCCCCCAACATGCTGGCTGACTCTCTTTCTCTCCCCCCCCCCTTTTTAACCCATGACCAGACTAACAAATAGATAAATTCAGAGGTTTAGAATTCTAAGACACTTTCAGCTAAAGGATACCAACAGCACACAAACTAGCAAAATAAAAAATAAAAACGCCCTCTGGGCGACGACGTAAAATAAATACTGCCTGAGGGGATGGGAGTTGAAAATTTAATATCAGGGTTTGTATCAAGTAAAGTAAAATCATCAAATTTATTAAAGGATTAAAAAATTGAAATGGAAACTTAGTTCTGATAACTTTAAATATATATTAAAATAAAAAAAAACTATATATAGATAGATAATACCAGGTATGTATTTATTAAAACTTGTTTAAAAAACCAATGAGGACTGTCTAACATTGCATACTCAAATTTTGAGTGTATTCTATTTATGACGATTTTAGGCAGTGTGACATAAGCAGTGACACAGTTTTTGTTACAAAAACCGGAAGCGAATCTCCATTATTAATAGATAACAAAAGGTTTTGTAAAGTAAATTTTAAGATCCTGTTAAAATTTTGCATAAATAAGACACTCTTGAAAACTTTCTTTTTGCATTAAGATTTTTCTTTTTTCTTTTTATTTTTTCTCTCCTCCTAAAGGTCTGTCCCATGAAAACAATATTCGGAAAATGAGGCTGCTCACTTTCATGCAAATGTGCGAGAATAAACGAGAACTGGATTTCATTTCAATCCAGCAAGAATTGCAACTGGATAGTGACAAAGTTGAAGAATTTATTATTGAAGGTAACTTTTTTCTCTTTTGTTCAACCACACACACTTTCAATTTGAGGTAAAATTGTTTGAATTTAATTTTCAACAATGATTCTGCATTTACAATAACAAAGACAGTAAAGTATTTAAGGTTTAATCCTATCCCCCCAAAACAATCAATGAATAAGCTAAATTTTATATATATTTCTCAAAAGTATGTAGACAAAAGGGGGGGGGGGGTCCAACAGTATTTTGAAGGGTGAAAAAATATATATTTATGAAGACTTAGTGCTTTGATTGGTGATATCCAGTATCAGACACATATTTAAAATATGTATTAGGTGTGTATTTCCAATCTTCAAGATAATACAAATATCATCTGTTGATGTCAATTTTTGTTCCAAGAGTGATACAAGAAATGTGATTATGACAACATCTCGGTCACATACATTTTCTTCAGTTAAAAAAAAAAAGAAAACATTTTTTTTCTCTTCAAATCACACAAAATGCTTTAAACATTGCATATCACGTTCTTTCAAATGGAAATGCTAGTATTTTTTTTTCCGTTTTAAATGTAATTTCTTTTGTATGTATATTTTCTTCGCCTATCACTTGTTGAACAGAAATTGACATCAACAGATGATATTTGTTATCCTGATGAAGATTGGAAATACATGTCTAATACATATTTATTTCAAATATGTTCGATACTATAAAAACTAAGTGTCGATTAAATATATAATTTTTATTTTTCAAATATCAATAAATCATCCCTATTTTTCACTTGCTTATCATTTTTCAACATATTAAAGTATCAATTACTTATAAAATGTAATGATATAGATTCCTTCAATGATCATTTGGTGCATATTGCATAAATGCGTCCTTGCCTCAAAAACGCTAAGCGGTGCCTGCTGAAAATCCGACCCAAACTACTTACAAATAATGTATTGATTGTTTTTATTTTCAAAACTATCATTTATTTAAAAACTCGTGACAGTTGTTTGGTATTTTCATTTTTTTTAATTCTAGAGGTGGGGGAAATATTATGGGGGGTAAAATATTTACATTGTTGATTTAAAAAAAAAAAAAAAAAAAAAAAATGAGGTGGCTTGCTTTTTAACACCTTCAAACCAGTTTTTTTATTTTTTTATTCAATATTGGAGGGGGGGGGTAAATATTGCTTTCATATCGCATTATCTTTTTGGGAAAAACTCCTTCAAACAGCTAGATAGTTCATAAGTAGCACATTGGGTTTTCAGCAGGCATCGCTTAGCAATTTTTAGGGCAGGAGGCTAGAACGTATTTCTGCGATATGCACCGATCATTTTAGTTGTCATTTTCATCCATTTAAACATTGTTTACAAAAGTTCACTTTCTTTTCGTTTTTTCCTTGCAGTCCTTAAGACCAAAGCAGTGCGTGCCAAAATCGACCAGATGCAGAAGAAAGTTCTCATTAGTTCGACCATTCACCGAACGTTTGGTCGTTCACAATGGCAGACCCTTCGTCAGTGCCTGGTCCAATGGCAGGTCAATTTAGAAGCTGTGGGAAACAACTTACAGTCTTTGGTCTTAATGCAAAAATCACCGCCTGTACAATAATTGGCTGCCAACTTCCTACATCCACAATAATCCTTAAAACAAACGAGTTGATTAAAACAAGAACCTCTTTATCGAATAAAAAAAAAAAATCTCAACTCTATATTTTTCTTGTTTTCCTATCCTACATTTTTTTGTTGCTTATTTGTGTCAATTAGGTTTCTAATTTTCATCTCTAATATATCTACCAACCAAGCCCTATGCACGAGTAGGATGTGGCCCAAGGTCAATTTCTTTCGCAGAGTTAACTGGTTTAAATTCAGTTGTCTTTCTCCTACACTAGTTGCCTAGCAAATGTTAAAGAGCACAGTCTGCACCATCTACCCATAGCTAGAGGGAGAATTGGATTCCTACCTTTCCCAAGGGTATTAGCGCTATGTGAAATGCACGCAACCTTGTCTGGGATTTGAATGTGTCCATTTCCTACAATGGTAATCATTACACCATGCATCTCTGATAATATATGCAAATGTCAGTAAATTTTTTTTTTTTTTATAACTTAGTAAATTTGGGAATAATAGAAATAATTGTTTTTACAGGAAGTTAAAAACCTCTGCACATCAAATTATCTTTGAACTTTGTCAGAGGGATTTCCCTATTTTAAATAATGGAATTTATTGTGTAGTGCTCAGGTGCACCACAACTCCTCAAAGTCTTATGTCTAGTACATAGAATAATGTATTAGTGTCAGGAACATGAATAGCGTACAGTAATAACATACCCCCCCCTCCACCCACATGTATCAGGTAGTGTTGGCGGATTACAGGAAACATGGAGTCTTTGAAAGATGCAGTGTTAGAAACCTGGAGATCAAAAAAGGTGCTCACAGTATTTTCTTACAACCAGATTTATGCTGGTTGTTTAAGGGTTGAGAATGAAAAACTATTTGTGGACTGACTCTGAATGGGGGGAAAAAAACAAATGTTCTTAAGCAGGTTTGCAATAATTTCCAAATGGGCAAAATTATATCATTTAAAAAGATTGTTCAAGTTTAAAATTTACACAGGCGTTAGCAACCAATATATTCCTAAAATGTTCTATTTTATATTAATTTTTACATTTAATGTTAATTGGACACATCATCACTTAGGGTTTCTAACCCAACACTTTTTTTTTAAACAATTACTTAAATTCAGTGCAGTTCAAACTTGAAGGGAAAAAGAGTAAATAAATAAATAAAACAGATTTATGGAAGAAATTTCTTTTAATAGAATCAAGCCACAATCAAATTTATATATAAAAAAAATTCTGTACAAATCAACCAGTCGTTTAGTGCATTTTGTTTATGGAATTCAGATATGCTATTTTTAATTTTGTGTCCAAGATTAGAATCCAGCATAACCCTCTCCGCTTTCTCTCTCTCACCATATGCAGTTTTGGGGTTTCTTTGGAGGACGAAAACTGTAGTAAAAAAATTTACAAAGATTTTCTGCAGCAGCCATTCAAGACTTAATGGACAAATGTAGATTCTTCCCCCCCTCCCACAACACTCCCCCAGATAAAGAAAAAAAAAGGAGGGTGTAATGATATGAATAAATGACTTTTCTTCAGGTTTTTGTAATTCAACTCAAAGAAGAGTAGTGGTAGAACAATCTTTATTGCAGTTCATCTGTACAAGTTATGTATATAAAGACAAAAGTCATGAAATAATTATACTTTATGCCATTTTTTTTTTTAATTATTTAAACTTAAGATGCCTATCATTAATTATTCAAAATCTATTATTGCTATTTAAGAGTTGGAAAAAAAAAAATCAGAAAAACAACCACATAGCAACAATTTTATTTACTGCAGGAAGTTAGTGAACATATCATTTTTGAATACTTTAAAGTTCATCTCCAAAATCACAAATTTTGTAATCAAACCCGGGGGATGGGAGATTGGGTCCTGTTAAATTTCCAATGGATCCCTCTAAACAAAAAAAATTTCAAATATATAGAAATACTGCCTAAAAGTGGCCAATTAGAACAGGTTCTCAAAACAAAAACTTAAATGGCAGTGAGGGGATTTGAGGCTTAAGCTGAACATGGATGACTGACTGAATTGAAAATGAATACACAAGGAAGATCACTTTGATTTATAACTATAAAAAGTTTTCTATAAAAAAAAAAAATTTTGAAGGGAAGAAATATTAAGAGGAATGGAATAGTCTGCATTATTATTTACAAAAGTATAAAGTTGGATATGACAAACCATTTTTCTTCATCCCCAGATGCACCATTTTCTTTCAAATGAAAGAACCTCAATTATTCTATCACAGCAAAACTGTGGGTTTCACCAACCTTGTAGAATGTATTTATAGTAACCAAAGTCAAGAGAACAAGTGATAAGGAAACTGGGATAACAAGATTTAAACTTTTTAAAAAATGAGGAAAATTGATTTAATCAAGCTATTTTAGAAATTGATATTTAGTTTTTGGTGATGGGGCTGTGACAATGCGGAAGTTAATAAATCTAAGGCAAAATAAGATTTTGAGCTATACCAATTTTCTTTCCAAAATTTGGTCACTTTAAAAAAAGCCAAAAGCAGAAACTTAAAACACTTCCTTCCAAACTCAGAGAGTGGAACCACAAATCAGAACTAGTTTTTCAAAGATTTCCACTGAAGAGTTGGGCAGGTCCCAAAAATAAACTTTAGGTCAACAGATTTGAAGAAAAAAAAAAAAGAAATAAAGTTCTGAATACTGCTAGAATTTACCAAGACGTGGAGAGAAAATATTTAAGTCACAGGAAATAATGTTTAACTCTGTTGCTACAAAACTCTTAAGGCTAATAAATTTAAATCTAGTGTCTAATTTACTAGAGGTTTAAAAAGGTATTTACTGCATATCCCACATATACAGGTGTGACACAAGGTCTTTTAATGTGGGCCCACCCATGAACTTCGGCTCATGGGATGGTAGGTGCAAAAAATGCATTGATCCCATTGGCATTCCCCTCAGGGAATCAGGACAATATACCCAGCCCTGCCCCTTTAAATCAAGGGGGCATAGCTCCCCAGGATCAACGCTGTTAACATTACTTAACTGGTGCGGGCCAAAACCACTGGACCCATAGAAATCCAGATAAGTAAAAGTTTTAAAAAAAAAAGGGGGGGGGAAATAATCAAAAGTTTTTTGTTTAATAACTGGAAATTACATAGATCCAATTATCTCTACTCAAAATTTAACAGTGGACGTTCTGATTTATACACAAGACATATTTAGGATTCTGCTTTTAGATAACAAATAAATTCTAAATAATTTTCAAGACATTGATTTGTAAAGGAGCAAAAAAATAATAAAGCATTGTTTTGTTTTTTATTCAAACCAAAAAGGAAATCTTGGATTTCAATGTACATCAAGTAAAAATTTATTAATTACTTTTTGTATTGAACAAAAACTAAAAAACTGATTTTAGGAAAAAAACAATGAAAACATGAGTTATAAAAACAAACTTGAATGTTACATTTAATGGACGGACATCACTGGAAATCAAATGTTTATGCTTTTTGATCAGTTCCAATGATTGGTAAGGATTGTGTTAAATAAGATTTTTCTAAGTGTGATTAAGATTAGAACAAAAGGGACATTCTTTTAGATTCTTTTCACATGTACCATTTCATACCAAATGTAAAAAAAACAAAAAACTTACTATTGACGGGGGGGGGGGGCATGCAGTTTATGGTGTTCTCAGTCCAACCCCTATCCACCCCCAATACATTCTACAAATGGGAAGAAGATAGAAGGTGACTTCCCTTTCCAGAAAAAAAAAAAAAGGTTTGTCAAGTTATGGCTTTGATGCAGCAAAGTATCATTGTCAATTATTTATCCAAAAATGTTGACCAATTTAAACCCCAATGACCAGAAGAGGAAAAAATACAAAATCCTGATGACTAAAGTAAGGGGGGGAGGGGGTCAGAAATAAGATTTGCTGCATTTGGATTTTGTTTTGTCCTGATAATGCAAAATTGGCAAATACTGTGTGTGGCCAATGTTTATATTTTTGTTATTACATGATTGGAGAGAGAAAGAGAGAGAGAGAGCAAAACAACACAACAAAGTCAAAAAAAGATTCATTTCTTTTAATTTATGTTGTCAAAAGAAAAAAAAAAAAAAAAAGTATGGAACATCTGAAACTTCAATTCCATAATCAAAATGAAGTGTTGAAATTGGATCCATTTTTTATTTTTTTTATTTTAAAAAGATATTCACCAGGCAAAAATCATTTCAAAAGCAAAATAAGTTTCCTGTCCAGGGTTTCCAATATAAAGAACAGAAAATGGTAAAGAGAGAGAAAAAGAAGGTGGGCGGGAAGAAAAGTAAAAAAAAAAAAAGAAAAGATGAGAAAAAAAAATTTAAAAAAAAAAAAAAAAAAAAAGGGTAGGGGAAAAGTTATAAAAAAAAAATGTAAAAAGTGTAAAAGAAAAAAAAAAAAAAAATTTTTTTTTTAAAAGGATATTTGCTTTCTATTTATTAAATGTAAGAGGAACTATTCTCTCCTTTGAGGCAGTCACAACCACCCAATTGATAAGGGCAAGAAACAATCAAATAAATAAATGCAATTATCTGATGTCATCAAATTATTTTCTTTTCTTTAAAAAGGTTTCAATGCATTTGTACAAAACTTTAAACATTTTGTATCACATTGTTCATGCCAAACAAACCTCAAACTGCAATGCTGCAGAAAACTCATCAAGGCTGGGCACGTTTAGTTTGGGGGTGGGAAGAGATTTTTTTAAACTTTTTTTTTTTTTTTTTTTTTTTAAATTTATGTCTTCTCACACTAGTATACATCCATACAATCATTCAGAATTGAAAACTTAGCAAGCACATCAGACATTTGAAAGCTTACAAAAATGATTTTTTCAATTTTTTTTTTTAATTTATCAACCAGGAAAAAATGCAAATCTTTCAAACAAAAAGCAAGATGTCTCATACAAATCATTAACATCAGACAGACATCATAAACTTAATTGTTTTTTTTAATATTTAAATATATTCTGCCAAGGTATCTTTATCAACAGAAAAATGATTTAGTTTGTGTTTTTGGTTTCAAAAATAGGTTTGGCCAAACTAAAACATCAGCTATGTTAAATGCATACACAAATAACCATCAGAAAAAAAAAATTAAACTTAAAAATAATTGTTTTTTTTTTTTTATATAAAAAGGAACTTTACATTTAAAGCTACATAACAGGTAGTGTGGATTTTACAAGCAGCAGAAAACAAGTGACAATGGATGTGAAAGACATTCAACAAGGTCTACTCCAAGGCTAGAACCCAAGCCAACAAATTTAAAACAAAAATCTTAAATGGTTGAACCACAACAACCAAGCACAGAATTCATAGATAAAATAATTTTTTTTAAACAATTACTTGAAAATTTGCACTGTTAGAAATAAATCTAAAAATGTTTGCAGAACTAAATTCAAATAATGTATATTTAACAATCTGAGACTGTTCCTGAAAAAAAAAAAAAAAAAAAAAAAAAATCTTTGAAAATAGAGCCAAATTTTTTTTTCTCAATCTTGAATCCAAACGTGTGATGGAAGCCATTTTATTTTATTCATTTTTTTCCAGGTCAGGTATCGGGGGGGTGGAGGTTAACAAAAAGAAAAAAAAACATACATTAACAATGGGAATAAATTAAAAATCTTAAGTACAAACATAAAGAAATATATATGTATATGTATGTACATACAATGTAGAGATTTTAATGTATACAAAATCATGTGTACATGAATTATTTTTATCTCTACACATAGAAGAAAATTTTCTAAGTGTGAAGACAGATGTACAAATCTTCACATCAACATGAAATCAATGATATATTCACATGGCGTAACATGTGAGTAGGAGTTGTCATTTGAAAGGAGGAGGTTTCTTTTCTGGTGGATTTATTTGGTATTGGTTCAATTCCAGCAGTAAGCAATGAATGACATCAGTCATGAATCTTTTTCCTCTTTTTTTTTTTTTTTGAAATAATGAAATTATTTTTTTATAAATTGTATGCCATGTCTTACCAACCCAGATGTGACGGGGTTGATCCAGCAGTTGGCACATCCTCCCAAGAAAAGCCTGTCTACCGATTGCAAAAGTCCAGAAACAGACCGCAGATGCACCAGTAGCTTTCGTATGAATGGCGATCGGTAATTATGACCAAGATTACGAGTAACAACAGCAGCAGTGTTACGAATTCTTCAAAGTGTTGGTTGATGGTGGTAGGATATGTGGTTGGGAAGTGGGGAGAAAAAAAAACAAGTGGGGGAGGTGGAAAAGTGGGGGAAAGAGGACTGGTCGATATAAATCCAAGGGAGCCATAATCAAACTTTTTTTTTTTTTTGGCTTGTACACCATTGGTTTCATGGGAATGGTTTAAGTGACAATAAAAGCTAGCACCAAATCTCAGAAAGTCAATACTGGTTGTTGCTTTGCATCGAGAACATCTGAAAGAGTTTTTTAAAAATAAAGTGTCAATTAAAAAAATTCTATTTAGATTAACAATTCAAAAAATAAACAATTTTATTCAAATTAACAATTTTTAAAAAGTGTCAATTAAAAAAACATTTAAAAAAAAAAAAAAAAAAATTGTCATTACTTCCATTCATAAATTCATTACATTTCCATTTGGATTTCAATTTTATCCAGTGATCATCATCAAATCAAAATTGTTTTTCACACATTACATTTTTTTACAAAAAAAAAAAAAAAAAAAAAAAAAAAAATTAATATATTAATGTGTGGAGGAGGATCACTAATTAAAACTGAGCCTATTCTAGTAGTGACCACCTCTGCTATTTCATAGGTTTTCAGATTTAAATTTGAAAAGATCGAAAGCCGTTTTAAAATGTTTTAAAAGAATCGAAGGTCTTAAAATGAATAAAATTTAATGTATTATTGGGGGGAGAGATTCAAGACTTCCATTTTAATATTTTTCTGGGTGTTTTTTTTTTGGGGGGGGGGGTAGAAAGAAATTAGTAGACCACCTCATTCTTTTTGGAGTTAGGCATTTTCTTTACAAAAACAAAACATTGTTTTTAAAGAGCCTTCGGTGGCTGTTTAAAATATTTTAACACAAGTAATTCTTTAAAAAAGAACAAAGGTTATTAATTTTGAATATACAGTAGAGACCGAGTCTCTTTTTTGTTGGTATTTGATTACCTCTATCTTTTAAACCAACCAATAGTAATTCCTCCATTAAAGTGAGACTAAGTCTTTTGAGTCGCGGTCAATTTGTTTTCTATGTGATGAAGGTCATCGGGTTAACATGGAAGATCTAAGGTTTGGTTTCTTTGTTTAATGGCATATAAACCTTCATAGGTTGTTTAATGCCAAAGCTATCCTTGTAGAAGAATAGTATTGGTACTGTTGGGTCAGTAAAATGTTTATTCCTGTGTGTGGGGTTAAGTGAGAGAGAGGCTTTCTGTGATTGGATATACCAATCATGTGATGAGCCCAGATAGATTCTGACGAGATCAACCTGAAGTTCTCTCCAAGAAATCACTAAGATACCAGATATCTTCTCCATCACACCGGTAAGTCCCTCAAACTTGACTCTATACACAGGAAGGACTTCATATTGTTAGTCATTGTTTTATTTGTTCTTTAATAAATTGTTGGAATTAAACTAAGTTTTAATTCATTTATTTGTTGCTGTTAGTCTTAGAATTAAATGCTATACTAATACCAATAGAACTATTTAACCTATAGCTTGGGGGAGGGGGGTAAGGGATTCATACCTTTCCAAAGGGTATTAGTCTAAAAGTGAATATAATTGCATAACTGTAGTTCAAATTCACTTACTACAAAGGTCAGTCAGTCAGTCAAACACATTAGCCTTTACACCACGAGGATTCCTCTCACCCAGAAGATTTAAGGATAAATATCATTTGATTGATTTTAGTGGCATGTCAACTGCCCAGGGTTATTTTATGCTTAGAGGTTAGGGAATTGCAGGTTCATATTATTTAGTTGTTTCTTAAGGTTTTCTCTTTGCACAAGGTCCTATTGTATACAATTTTTTTAACCATCTATTTAACTCATGGATGAGACCCTAGCAGGTACTACCACTCCAGGTCAGAGTGGACCTGAGAGTAATGGCAAAGGAATCTTGCTTTAGTTGGATTTTTGTTGGTTAACAAAGCAAGATTCCTTTTCCTTAGTAAATAGAGTTTTATTTTTTTTGTAAGAGAGAAAGAGAGTGAAGTTATAAGTTATTACTACAATAAACTTTCAAACTATGAAAAAAAAAAAAAATGAATTAGAACCTGACCACCAGATGCAGTTTAGTGTTATATATAGGACACCAACTTGGGGGCAGGTCTTACCCCTCTGCAGGAGATACAGTCAGCATATTCTAAGCCCCACTGACAGAGCAAAGATATTTGATGATCACTGAATATAAGCATTTTTTTTTTTAAAAAAAAAAAAAAAAAAGAAAAGAAAACTTTACTAAACTAGAAAATAGATAAATAAAAGCAAACCGTACAAAATTGAATATAAACAAGTTTCTAAATATTGATGCTAGAAAATATAAATACAATATCCTGAAAAACAACGCCAATTTTGGCAGAGATATAGTAGGCAATTACCCAACCTGTAGGATGTGACAAGATCATATGTATGGAACCTCCAGTGAGGATCAAACTCACTATTTCAGTAGTAATGGATCTGCGAGAGTACCTTGCTAACCATTACACCACGATGGACACACTGGTATCCCCAGTGGCTCAAAAGTTATGAAAATTTAAAGCCCCAAAATTGGGGGCACAAAAGTGGATATGATTTTGTTCAAAAAACACTAACACTATAATAATGTTATAAAGTTGACTGACGATATTAAATTAAATACTTAAGAATAATTAGGATGATTTATTAAAAGTTAAAGTTATAATCCTTTGTAAGGAATTGTAAAACAAAAAGAAAAATAATAATATTAAAAGTCGCACCTGGTGACCCACAATCGCTATACTGGGTTCCTTCAAAGGTCAAATCAAAAGTTAACGTCAACGAAGGACAAAATTTACTAAACAAAGAAATTTGAAAAGGTCAATTTTAAATTCTAATTTAGATAAATAAAACAATAACTTATTTTGGATTGTCAGTGCTAATTCTTAAGGAAGATTACAATGGAAGATTACAACTAAGTCTGGCACAAAGCCATTTACACAATAATCAAAATATTATCGAGAGGCTCACCAAAGAAAAGTGGGGTGGAGTATTTTTTTTTTGCCCTCCCAGAGTTGTACAACTCAGGGCCATGATTTTGATTGGCCGTCCAATCAAACACGACCGGGGGGGGGGGCTTTTTCTACTCCTCCCGATGTTTACACTGTAAGGCCATTGGCAGGCCAATCAGAGCCGTATGTTCAGGGGTCTGGACCCCATAAAAGAAGACCCAAAGAGGGAACAGACCAGATCAAAGCTGGTTCCATAGCTACGAGACTCAGGGCCCTTGGCCCTGCTACCTTGCCACTCAAAGTCCTGAACTTGGCCATTTAAGCCAGGAGTAATTAGCTGTATATCACCAGTCAACTCACTAACTCCGATTTTGACATCCACACCCCTTTATTATTGTACATGATTTTGGTCACTGTATGATGAATAAAGGTATTTTTGTATACAATTGTTAATAAGTGTTTCGTAGTTATTGCAATTGTTGACCCGTTGACAGCATTGGTAAATTTGGTCATCTTCAGACCCAGTCTGAACCAGCTCTTCAACTTTCCTGTGGGTCAAACCAAATCAACAAGGGCACAGGATGTCCGAACAAACAGGTTCATCAACCTGTAAGTGGCCCACAGTGCAACATGCACTTATAGGACCACAATATGTCAAATCACAGACCAATTCAAAACAAGAAATTTGGTAATTTCTTTATTTTTGGAGCAATTTTGATAAAACTTGGAATTCTTTCAAACAATCATTCAAAAAAAAAAAAAAAAAAAAAAAAAAAAAAGATTTTTTTAAAAATAAAGAAAAGAAAATATTCCTAAATGAAAGGAGGGAATTCTAAAGAATTAAATTTATGAAGAAAGAGAGAAAAAGTGATTGAAAACTTGAAGAGAAAAAAATATGCCAATACCATTAATTATTCTAACACCATGTAAAATGAACTGAAAACAAGAGTTGACAGAAAATTATCCAAAGAAAAAAAAGCTAACCCAGTCAGGCAAAAAAAAAAAAATTTAAAAAAGAAAAAAATTTAAAAAAGAGAGAGAAACTGAAGCTACCTAAACATTAAAAGATGAAAGTTCAGAAAAAGGATAAAAACAATTTTTCTGAAGACCAGATAAACTGGCAGCACAAGATTTCTTTGATCAAAGTTGAAGCTTGTGTAAAAAGCAATAGACGAGATGAAAGAGTCACTTAAAAATACAAAACTTACTGAGTTTTAAGTGCAGAACTTGAAGATTTAGAGGAAATTAATTACTTCTTTTAAATGAATGTTTGCAGCATTTTGCCGGTTTCCAAAATTTGGGGGGTGCAGAGGAGAAAACACTATCATCTGCAAAACAGTAAAATTTGGGACTATTTTGAGTACAAGTTGGGGAAATTAGGTATTTTTTTAATAACTAACAAGAATCTAATGAAAGTTTTGATACCTAGATTTCAAGCCAAAGTCTTAAGATTAAATGGGAATATCAGAAATCATTTCTATTCCATTAATCTCATTAGGAATTTAATTCCAACTTGAATCAAATTTAATTTCCTCAAATCAACAAAAGAATGTAGAAAAAAGTAGTTCAAAATTATATTTTGTTTTAAGATAAAAGGGGAAAAAAGAAAAAGTCCATTTTTTTAGTGATAGCATCAATTTGCTTGGGAACATTAGAACAATCAACCGATTTTGATGTCCAAAAAAAAAAAAAAAAAAAAAAAAAAAAAAAAAAAAAAAAAAGTCCATGATACAAACTTTTTTTTTGGTTTTCAAAAATTTTTAAGATGAATGAAAAAATTTTTAAATTAAAAAGATAAAAAAATTGAGAAAACAGAACGACAGGAAAAAGACCTAAAACAATCCATATGAACAAATTTCTTGTAATTTAATTTTTTGCTTAAATTTCTCAAAAAAATTTTTAAAATAAAGAACTAAATCCAAAAATTAAGAAAAAAAGTGCCAATTCATTCTAAAATGAATAGATAATGCACTAGGACACGTGAGAAATAAAAATAGGAAAAAAAAAAAATTTTTTTTAAGTTACCAAAATAGAGAAAAAAAACCCACAAATCAAAAAAAAAACAAAAAAAAAAAGAAATAAAGAGAAGCAAGAATCATTCATTGTATTTAAGTGTAATCAAAAGACTACAATGTGTTAGAAGCATTTTCTTAGCAAGTGAATAACGAAACCTGATGAGTCAATCAGTCTGAATAGTAAATCTGTCATTTGAAACTTTGGAGGTCGTTAGATTTCAATTTACAAGGTGGTCCGAAAGTCTTGTCATCCCTATATATTGTTTCATCTTATATTATTTTTTGTTTTAATAATTCAATATATAAGTTATGTAATTATCTTACCTCTAAAAATGATAATCTAAAGTGTTAGCAAAATTTTGGAAATAAAAGCAACTAAATGTTGAAAATCTTTTTGTACAAACATCAATTAAATAAAAAGATAAAATAAAAGAAATTACAGTGAATGAATACAAGATTTTTCCCTTCATTTTGACAATTCAAAACATTAATAAAATAAAAAAAGGATTAACATTGGCTTAGTTTATTTTATGGCACATTAACCCCTTATGAGTTAATTAATGACAAAATTTGATTTATTTGTAAATATTTGATGATTTAATATAATCTACACAGTCGTCCGAATGTCTTGCCACTCCTAAAATGTAACTCGTAATTAATCAACTAATTATATGAAATAAGCTGATGAAAATGATATTACTAATTATAACATAATTAATGATATTATATATTATTTTTTTAAAAATGAGTTAAAACAATATGTAGGGGTGACAACTTTTGGACACTCCTTATATTTCCTATGTTCCACTAATTTTTTTTTTTTTTTTAAATCATACTTTTTTTTGCTTTGTCTATATTCATTTGTTTGCACACTGCTATATGTTATCAAGTATCCTATCCAATACTAATAATTCATACACAAGTATATGGTTTCAAGTAACTACTACTACTTTTTTTTTTTTATTATAATAATAATAATTATTATAATAAAATAATAATAATAATAATAATAATAATTATTATTATTATAATAATTATTATAATAATAATAATAATAATAATTATTATGATAATAATAATTATATGATAATTAATAATTATTATGATAATAATAATTATTATGATAATAATAATTATTATGATAATAATAATAAAAAAATTCTTAACAATTAAGAACTGGGGGCTGATCAATATAGACTCATAAAATATTTAATAATAAAAAAGATAGAAAACTCACAAAATACCAGCCCAATTTATCAAAATAATAAACGTGGGAACAAAACAGAAAATGCACATTTGTCCATCTTTTTCACCAGAGGAGATCAGGTGACAACCTCTTCAAGAACCAACACTGCTAGTAGACCCCAAGCAAGTTAAACTCACTGGGTGCTCCATATTTCTGACCTTGTACCAAACAACTTAGTTAATGACGATAGCAATAAAGACAGATGTAAAAATATTGGTCTACATAAAAAGGCCTGAAGAAAATGGAGCATTTTGTTTATTTTTATTTTTTACTTTTCTAACATGGAGGGAAAAATAAGAGATGAAAAAAAACCCCAACACTGACCAGCAATAATTCGATACCAAGGAAGTGTGACGTAGGTGAGGTAGGCATGGAGAGCAACACTGCTGGCACGACGCCGTTCTTTAAACCAATGCCACGGCTGACCAAATGAGCTCCCCCAAAATCCATTGTATTGCTCAGTTTCAGCAAGTTCTGAAAATAAAAATTAAAAACATCACAAACATGAGATGCAATGATAGCATTTCTATATACAGTCAGTTGCAGTTTTTCATCCTTTTTTATAAATTCATAGCAATATCTTTTCCAAAAACAATTTTAATTTTTTTTTTTTAAATAAAAAAATAAAAAAATAAATAAATAAACTAATTTCTCTCCGAATTCATAATTGTATCTAAAACAAATAGACAATCTATTAAATGTTAGAGTTTAACTAAAGCGAAGATTATTTTTTTTTTTAGAACTTCATAATTTGACTTAAAACAATTAAGCCAAATTTTAAACCGAACCAAATATTCTAGTTTCAAAAAATAAATAAAATCTTTTTCGCAGTTTTAAATATTAAAAAAATTGGAGAAAAAAAAAAAAAAAAATATATAATAATTTTTTTTAAAACCTCAGTTACACATGAAATACCACAAAGATTTTTTTTTTTAAAAGTTCTGTTGTATATTAGTAGGTGCATATTAATTTGAAAATTAGTTAAGTTTTAAAATATTAAAAAAGTAAAAAGTAACAATGTGATTAGTCAAAAAATAAAATAACTGGAACATCAAAATCAAAATAACAAATATTAGGCTATAAAAAAAAATAAAATTTTAAAAAGTCATTTTTAAACATGAAAATATTCCAAAGCTGAAAAATAATTTAAACTAGAACATGGCATTTGGGATTGTATAGTATTATCTGCGTTATTCGGACTATTGTCCCCATCTTCATTGTTATTTGTACAACGTTTCGGCCGATATACCCTCCGGCCTTCTTCAGGTATTTCTTCTCGGACTCGGGAACCTTCTTTTCGAACTCGGGAACTTTCTTGTCATATTCGGGAGCCATCACTGAACTTTGAACCTAACCCTTTATTTAGTCCACGGGGTATCCTGTTCTCATTCCGCTAACCATAGCTGGGGTAGAAGTTGTGTTAATTATTTTTCTAACTGCTTTCACTCAGGATTGAACTCTGGTACCAGAGATAACTGTCACTTAGAACTGTCTTAACCTAACTGCCTTATCCACTCGGCCATGTGTCCAATTGGAGAAGGTTCCCGAGTCCGACAAGAAATACCTGAAGAAGGCCGGAGGGTATATCGTCCGAAACGTGTACAAATAACAATGAAGATGGGGACAATAGTCCGAATAATGCAGATAATACTAATCTTCAAGCCTCATCTCAAACATTCAGAGAAATGGGATTGTATAGTTCAACATTTTGAATATGAGGGAAACAGATTGAAATGATATTAGGAATTTGACAGTGTCAAAGCAAAATATGGAAAACACAAGAAGAAAAAAAAAAAAGAGTTTCCCCACACAGCAAGTGATATTTCTAAATTGAATTGAGAAATAAGGCTCTGTCTCAGTTATCATACTCTGCAAACCTTCACCTAACACCACCAGCACCTCACTCTGGATTATTATGTCTTCAAACAGTGACAACCTTTTGAAAATAGTTTTATAAACAGAAGAATTAATGTTTAGGCAAGCGCAATTCTTACACATAGGCAGAGGAAGTGTGTTCAAGTGAATTGGGAGTAGTAATTAAATCAATTCAGGCTTAAATGGTTTTACTTTGCCATTAAAAATGTAAAATCTTTTTTTCAAAAAGGCAAAAAATACTTTTTTCTATATTCAAATTATAAATACAAATTTCTAAGTAACCAGCTTTAATGTAATATATTTTCTTGTTTTATAGTGAAAAAATTTTTTTTTAAAGTTTTAGAGGTTCAATTGCCAAAGGCTAAAAAGGATCAAGAGTTTCTTTTAGAAAAGAAAAAAAAAATCTTTGAGATTCAGATTATGTTAAAATAAACAAATAATAATAGATAAATAAATAAATAGTAAAAAGATAGAAAAACTAAAACTGTTTTTCTCTGATTTGGTTTCTTTGTTTAACGGTATATCAACCTTCATGGGTTATCTAATACCAAAGCTATCCTTGTAGAAGAATAGCAATGGTATTATTTAACCTATAACTAGGGCGATGAAGGGGTTCATACCTTTCCCAAGTGTATTAGTCTGAAAGTAAATGTAATAGCATGACTGGAGTTCAAACTCATGATATCACAGTCCAGCACATTAGCCACAACAATACACCCCCCCTCTTTTTTCTCTACACACATTTATAAAGATGCATTTAATCCTATTATGTATCAATTTATTCATTAAAATAACTAGCAAAATAAAGACACCATCCGGGCGATGTAAAAATAATTTTTTTAAAGA
This sequence comes from Doryteuthis pealeii, assembly GCA_023376005.1. Classification (NCBI taxonomy): domain Eukaryota; kingdom Metazoa; phylum Mollusca; class Cephalopoda; order Myopsida; family Loliginidae; genus Doryteuthis; species Doryteuthis pealeii. Next base: position 108,620,759 of record CM042141.1, on the reverse strand, counting down.
TATTGCCTGAGTGGATGGGAGCTGAAAATTCAATGTCAGAGTTTACTCATAAAATATGTAAAAATCGTCAAATTTATTAAAGGGGTTAAAAAAAAAAAAAAAAAAAAAAAAAAAAAAAAAAAAGAAGAAACAATTTGAAATGGAAACAGTTCTGATAACTTTAAATATTATATTAGAATAAAACAATCTATATATAAATATATAACGCCGGGCATCTATTTATTGAAACAATGAGGATTGTCTAACGTTGCATGCTCACATTTTGAGTATATATATTCTATGTTATGACATTGGATTATGTGTTGGGTAATGTGACGAATGCAGTGACGTAGTTTTTGTTACAGACAAAAACTGGAAGCGAATCTCCATTATTAATAGATATGCCTGTTCTCTTCTATTGCATAAATATCATTTACAGAGAAAAGTTTCCTATTTTTCTGCATCTTTTCATCTTTCAACACCATTAAGTACGGAAATTAGTAAAAGAAATTTAACAAATAATTTTTAGTACCGAGTAAATAACTTATTTTCTAGATGGTTTGCCAGTTTAGCTCAGTTGGCAGAGCGTTTGACAAGGAACCACAAGATTCCGGGTTCAATACTGGCCCTCACCAAGTCAGCATATGAAAGCATAGGGATCTCTGCGGTAAAGTGAGGAGCTGATGGTAGGTGTGGCACTCCACCGCAGATGCCAAAACAATCTCCTTAGTCTAGCACTAGCGAAAAGGGGATAGACCCCTCACTGTTTGGCTGACCGACTTTAGGCCAACCCGACGACTTTATTTTATTTACTTATCAAAAGAAAAAAAATCCTATAGAATTGCAAGTGGGTGCCGTTATAGTATATAGCCTACCTTTTTGATTCTGTTATAGTATGTGACCTACCCGGTTTGAATGTGTCCTACCTCAGTAAGAGTATATTTATAGATATAAGTAGTAGGCAGTTTATTGAAACTAATTATTTTCCACATATATTCAATTTCAAGAAATGCAATTCAGTCATAAGCTGTTCTTAGTAATTAAGAATAATTAAAAAAAGAATCTATTTAATTCTAAAATATTCTGAAATGGGTTAGGGTTAGGGTTAGCAGTTATTATTATAACCTTATAATATGCTTTTTATGGCAGGCCACATACTATAAGAGAGACATGGTTTCGTAGGCCACATATTATAATGTTACCTACAAGTGGTTAGTTTCCATGATTATATTTGATTGTCTCCTTCACCTAATATCCACCCACCCCCATTCAGATGAAAAGTGCTTGCCACATAAAAGTGTAAATAATCAGGTTTTGTGCAGATCAACAATAAACATTAGTGAAAAGTTTTATAACCATAAATCACTTTTTTTGGGGGGAGGGGGCTTTAAAGAGAATAACTAATAAATCCCCCAAGAGAAATTGGATGCAATGTAATCTACAAGGTTTCTAAGTTTATAAAAATGTGTACAAAAACAACAAAAGTGAAAGTTTACAATGATGCTGATAGCTTTTTGATTTAATGCATCATGGGACACACATATTTGCTTTGAATGAGTCCCCGGGAAAATTTATGGGTCCCAACTAAAGCCATCTAACTTCTACTTTGTAACCTATCTTGTGTAATTCGTTTCCAAGAAACTATTGAAATGTATTTACAGTTAGTTTGAAATGGTGAGGGAAGAAAAAAAAGGGACCATGTCACCTTTAAGCACCCCAGATGTGACCTGGATTCAGAAGGACAAACATGTCCTGAATTGCACCGTCAACATCCGGTTGTTTGTTAACAGACGATTTTTAGATTTTTTCTAGTATCTTATTATAATGGAGATTGTGTGTTTTTCTGTCTGTAACCGAAACTATATTACTATTCAAGTCATAATTCCCTTAGTTATTGACGTCACATTTACCATGAATTTATTTTTATTTAAACCTCAATTATTGATAAAATTGTTATACCTTATTAATACTGTTGACTATATCTACCTACTAATAGCATGTAATTGTATTTATATATACAACAAAATAGCGGTTTACAGTGTGAACGAGAAGGCTAATTTGCATATTGATATTAAGAATTTGATTTTATTAAATATATACTTAGTATTATTGATTTCTAATTGTTTGGTTTTCTCTTAACAAATCTGAGCAAAAATCTCTGGGATAAATCTTAAAAGAAATCCATAAACAAGACGAAAGAACTGTAATTTTATTAAATACTTCATAATCTAACTAAATAGATAAATTAGGAAAAATGAAAGATGGGAGTGAAAGAAAACGATAGAAGAGTTGAATCTAAAGCTGTTCTATTTTTTGATTATACCCCCTCAGTTTATTATTTTCTAAATAGTTTATAATTTGATACAATATTTTTTAACATCAAAAACCTAAATACTTGCACCCAAAGGGTGCATATATTTGCTAGTTTATATAAAGCTGATCAAGCAAAAACAATTCAAATCGATACAGGGTAGGGTAAAATTATCTCGTACATATGTAGTGGGTAACGTGCTGGGCTGTAACATCATAGTGAGTAAGTTCAAACTCCAGTCTTGCTATTACATTCACTTTGGAACTGATACCCTTGGGAAAATTATGAAGACCCTTATCCTCCCAGCTATTGGTTAAATAGTACCACTATGACTTAACCCTTCCATACAAGCAGTTAATACAACAAGGATCATTTTTACTCCACCCTGTATAAAACTTTGGTTTCAAAAGACAATTAGAAATCATTAGCTCTTTATGACTTCTTTCTAACTGGAAGAATAAAAATAATTTCAAAAATAGTCAAAGATTTATTTACATACCATATAAACTCATGGAGAGGTCGCTTTTTTTTTTTTTTTTTTTTTTTTTTTCCATTTTTTTTTAAAAACCAAAAATTCCACCAAAATCAGTGGTGCTCCTATCCATTCAACATAAATGTAAAAGAACACTACTTTGATTTTTATTTATCAAATTGCAACGATCAGCGATTGCAATGACACAAAATGGATACAATATGCATTTGAAAGCTTTTGTATACACTCACATATAATCTTAAAGATTCCTACTGACTCATTGCTTTAATAAACTGACCTGATACTGCTGTTACACTTTTTTACAGAGGCTCATTTACGATTATTGTACTAAGAAACGCAACCCTTATTTTTATGTTTGCATTATGCATCACAGTTTATGGCAAAGTGTTCTAGATTTAATATTTGTATGCAAAGTCTTGAAACAAAGGTGAATATTTGGTAAGTTTTATGCTAGAATAGGTTGTGTACCTAGCTAGATTATAATGCAACATATCTGTGGGTCAACTGCACCAATTTGACAAACAGAAATTAAGGATGTGACCTATCCACACAAGTATATATGGTAATCTCATCAATAAGTCAATGAACCTAGAAAGTTTTATTATTAAATTTCTTTTTTTAAACCCTATTATATATTTTTTTAATTACTAGTTATTTATAACTTATATACAGAAAATTCTACATAAACTTAAAATCAGATTAAATTTTTTTTCTTTTTTAATTTTTTTTTTTTTTTTTTTTTTTTAAACTGAAAAAGCTCTCATGCAATTTGGAGTAAAAATAGAAATAATTGTGATACTAAACAGTGCAATTTGATCATTTGTAATTGATAGCCAAAATGCCATCCTCAAAAAAGTCTGCAAATTAAAATGTGGATTAAATGAAAAACTAAAGACTAATGCAGAGAATTAACCAAAAGGAATTTTGCAGAAATCATAAGAGAACGGCTAGAATAAAGAAAAAGTTTTCTCTTAAAACCTTTTAGAATTAAGCAAAAATGAAGAAACAGAGAAAAAAAAAATGTTTACCGAGTAAATTATAGAAAAATATAAATTCTGTAAAGATGAGAACCAAGAAGAATTCATATTTGTTACTGAAGAATATGGGGTCCCATGCATTTCAGGAGTCAGTTTTCAATCAGCCATTTTTTTAATAGGAATAGATTTTTGTAGCCGTCAGTATTTAACCAATTTGTGCAGCAACATTAGTTTAAGGGTTTTTCTTTTTAAAAGATTGAATACCATTTTAAATGGAAGAATAAAGTTTCAAATTTTTTAAAAATTTGAAGTTTATTTTCAAAATCTTGTACAAAAGAAAAATTTTAATTTAAAAAATTTTTTTTTTTTTAAATTAAAGAATTTCACTTCTTGCAAAAATCAAATACAGTGGTACCTTGACTTATGAATTTTCCAAGTTATGAGTTTCTGTCACTCAGTGGATTATTTTGCTTTTTGTGTTGGGAGTTAAAATTTGGAGGTGGTAGCAACTTTCAGATACATTTATATTAATAAGTTCACTAAAAACATTTAAGTTTCCAAGTTTATTCCTAAGAAAAATATTATTTATAAAAAGATAAATATTAAAACATATTACAGCACATAATTCATTACATTCTATTTCTTATGTTTTCATAGAATACAGTGCTATTTTTTCTTATTCAATAACATTTTTAAAAATATTAGGATGTTTTTGGCAGGGCTGGAACGGATTAATGACATTTCAGTTTATTTCAATGGGAAGAATTGATTTGATATACAAGGAAATGGAGTTACAAGCTGAATGAATTAAACTCGTAAGTCAAGGTACCACAGTTCATTTGCAAGAATATTATATCAATTAATTTGAGGCAACAAGAAAAAAAAGTTTGTTTTCTTGAAGAAAAAGATTAATATGCCTAACAACCAAAAAGAAAGAAAAAAAAAAAAAGAAAGCCATGTGAAATGTGCAAATAGATAACCCTTTCAAGCACCATACCACCACTAGGCTGTGCTAATTAACACATTAGCTAATAGATTCTACTCAAAATTCAGTCTCACAATTTACATCGTAATAAAATGCTTACACTATTTTTTTAAACTAATTTTTTTTTTTTTTTTTTAAATCGTTAGAAAGTTAATGCTATTTACAAATATTAAAATAGGCAAACTAACAAAGAGACTAATTATAAAAGGTAGAGAACTAAAAAAAAAAATAAATAAATAAACAATAAAGAACAAACCTGAAGTCCCATTTGAACAATTAAAAAAATAAAAGCCTTAAAAATAATAAAAATTAATAAATAAATAAAAACAAAATAAAAAACTATTTGTATTATTTATATTTTTCAAACTGTTGTCCTCGTCTTTATCGTTACACTTTCAGTCGATGTGCCATTCAGCCTTCAGGTGTTTCTTATTGAACTTGGGAGTCTTCATGTCAGAATGATATCAATCTACCCCAATCAATTAAAAAAAGAGTTCAGTTTAAAGTTCCATGAAGGCTTCAGCGTTCAATAAGAAACACCTTAAGAAGGCAGAAGACCACATCAGCCAAAACGTTATGCATTATAATAAAGATGAGGACAATAGTCAAAAAAATCTAAATACAAATTATCAAGCCTTGTCTCAAAGTAGCCTGCAGCTGATTTGACGAGAGAGAGAAAGAAAAATTTTTTTAAATAGAATTACACTAAGTTACATAATTTCTCTTAGACAAGAGAATATTAGCCTAAAAAAAAAAAAAAAAATAAAAAATTTAAAAGATTGTTTATATAAGAGTTACTACAAACAAGACTGTTTTTCAACTTTTACCTGTAGAAAGGATTCATGAACAAAAAATATATTAACAAATAACTGTATATATATATAATTGTACAAGTTTCCAAATCTACATCAACAGCAAAATGTCTAATAAATATTTTGCACATTACTTTCTCACACATAGCTTTAGTATATAAAAAAAAAAAAAAAAAATCTCTCTTCAGCTCACAAATAGTAAATGCTGTCAGTCACATGCAATATGAAAACGATATTCCCCTCCCCCCCGCCAATCTTTTCTCGACAAGTAAATGTAAATATTTAACCCCCCCCTTAATTTTTTTTTAGCAGTTTAGAAACGTTTTTAACAACTATTAACTTTTTTTAGTGGTTTGAAGGTGTTAATAGTAAGCCACCCCCAGGTTTTTAGCAACAAGTAAATGTAGATATTTTACCAGTACCCCTTTAAAATATTTTTTTTTTAGTATTTATTTTATTTTAATTCAAAACAACTGTCACAAATTTTTAATTAATACTACAGAGTAGCACGGGTTGAATTTTCAGCAGGCACCACTTAGCATTTTTTAGGGCAGGAGACCAGGATACATTTATGCGATATGCACCAAATAATTATATACTACAATATGAGCAAACTATAAAAACTGATATTTTACAATAAATCATTAAAAAATAAAAATAAATAAATTTAAATTTTTTTTAAATTAAATAAAATTAAATTTTAATTACCCTATTCATCAGAACAACTTTTGTGTTAAAAGATTTTTTCTTTCAATAACCCTTTTGATTTTACCACTAAAAAAATTGCCTTTTTATAGGCAAGAATCTTTATCTTAATAGGTTATTTGATAACGTAATAGATTTACATTTATCTGAGGACCTAGCAAGCTGGGGTTTTTTTTTTTTTTTTTACAATAGCATATTGCTCCATTCTTATGGGCATATGTTAGATTAAGCAAATATTTGAATTTTTTTTAATCAATAGATGTTTATCATCACTATTATTATTAAAAATTACAGGTTAGTTAATTTTTATTGATAAGAAAAATTCCCATGAAATTAGACAATTTTCTTTCTATAATCTTCAATTTTATTTTATGATAAATCATTGCCAGAATTTTGAGTTGGTATCAATCAAAAAATTGCCAATGTTCTATTAATTTTTATTTATTTAATTCTTAATTAAGCCATTCTTGTAAATATTGAATTTTTAATACTTCCTTAAAGTCAGAATAGATTAAAAGTGTGTGGAACAAAAAAATTCAAAGCTATCTCTCCTACATCTTCATAGGTGTTAGAAAGACTTCCTGGGTATTATCGCATGAATTTTGAGCATGCATCGCTTAGCGTTTTTTAGGGCAGGAGGCCAGGACACATTTATGCGATATGCACAGACTTCCCTTTTCTCAGATTCCTACAACCTGTTCTTTTTAAAATTATACGAAGAGTACCATAATAAGACACAGCAATTTCCCAGATTTTTCAGACCAAAAGTTAGGGATACGTATAAAACATAAGAACTATATAACTAACTTTTTCTGGCAATATGCCTCACTATATTTGGGACAGAATGACTGAAAGCAAGTTATATTAGTCCAAACTAATGGGTTTTATTGCATTACAGAAAAATATCCAATATAATGTGTTTTGTTTATAATTTTCCTTCTAATGCGAGCTTATTTTTACAAGCTTGTTGCATGAACACGACAGTGCATTTTTTCTAAATACTATGCAAATTGTTTCAAAACAATGTAAACTATATACATTTCTATTTCTAGTTGAGCATAAACTGATAGAAATGTTTAACAAAAGGTTAAATTTAGTTGCTACAAATTCTAAAAAATCTTTTTTTTAAATCCATGCATATTAGAAAATTTTTTTTCCAAGAATTTTGTCATCCAAAGCAAGTATTAAAAAAATTTAAAAAATGGAAAATGGACTTGTCGATTTCAATACACAAGGGTTCATCTAATGAACAACCCACACAGTGTTTTGTTTATAGTGGTGAAGGCTTGTGTTGGACCATCTGCACTTTTTGGCACAGTCAATAGAAAAGAATTGGTGCATAAGGAATACCACAAACCCAATCAACGACTGACCTCAGGTTTTTCAATTCAGAGTTCTCGTTCTCCTAGACTGGTTACCAGTCTGCCCTACTATTTACCCATAGTTAAAGTATTGTAATATACATAGGAGCATGTGCAGCATTTTAACTTAGACCATCCCCTGGTTGACTTGCAGTTGCAGAATAAAATGGAATGGCTAAAATCGTTTTGAAAAGACCCATTGTGAGAAAGACCCTGGGTGACAAATGTTAGAATTTACAGTTTAATTTTCAAATGGCAGTTCTCAGCAGGGTTTAATAGGTTTAAATTCAGAGTTCTTTCAAGACTGGTTGCCATACTAAGAGTCCAGCCTGCCCAATTTTACCCATAGCTGGAGGGAGAATAATTGGATCCATACCTTTGTCAAGGGTATAAGCATTTGGTGAAATGCAACCAGCCTTGTCTAGGATTTGAACTCATATTGCCCTGATGATAAGCGGAAGTAGAAAGCATGTTAATGGTTAAAGTCATGGGAAATGGACTCGTCACCCCGAGTTCAAATCCTGGATGTGGTAATTGCATTTCACTTAGCGCTAATAGCCTTGGTAAAGGTATGAATCCTACTCTCCCTCCAGCTATGGGTAAATAGTAGGGCAGACTGGACTCTTTAACCTTGGTCAGGTAACCGGTCTAGGAGAAGGAAAACTCTGAATTCAAACCTGTTAAACTCCACTTAAGAAATTGACCTTGTGTCGCATCCTGCTCATGTGGAGGGGTTGGTAAATATATATTGCCCTGATGATAATCCTAAGTAGGTTCTGCTTGATAGAGTCTGTCAAGTTCAATTCTGTTCTAGAGATGAAACTGATCACCTCCCAACTGGGCCAGATCATATCATTAAACATTATATATAAATAATTACAGTAATTCTCTAATACAAACCCCACAAAACAGTTCTCCAGCTCAAATATTCAGTTCTTTCTAAAAATATAAAACTAAAAATTCAACTATTAAGATATCTTGCCATATACTTTTAAAATATTGAGGACTTTCTAATAAAGGAAACAGTGATGCTGATAGCTTTTTAATTTAAAGCGTCCTGGGATGCACGGATTTGATTTGAAGGAGTCCCGGGAAATTTAATGGGTCCCAACTAAAGTTTCTTAATAAATTGCTGAGATTTATCTAAGAATAACTGAAGCCGTCTAACCCCTATCTTGTACCCCATACAATGTAATTCATTTCCAAGAAAATATTGAAATGTATTTATAGTTAACTGAAAATGGTGGCGGAAGAAAAGAAAACACTGGGACACATGGATACGATTTTTCTGTGTCAGTGACGCAGAACGCATACCTATCAGTGTGTGTGTGTGTGTATGTATATGAGAGAGAGAGATGTTCATTACCTATCAGCATCTCTGAGGAAATATACTATCAATATCAGTATATAGCATTTAATACATTCACTTTTGATTATTGAGGGATTTAGAATTTTAAATTAATTGCAAGATTTTGCTTTACTGTGCTGTACTCGAGACCTGCCTAAATTGAAAATTTAAATTTCAAGAGGTTTTTGTTTTTTTCTAAAAGGAAAGAAATCAAGTGCAACAGGGAATGTTAAGTTCTTATACAAGTTTCATTAATTCAAAGGAGAAAAAAAAAAACACAGAATTCAGAAAACTCAATGAGTGAAGGAGACAAATTGCTTCAAACAATCTGACAATTTTAAAAAGAGAACAAAATAAAGTGAGGTTTTATAGTTAGTCCAGGTTAAGAGTGATAAGGGTAACCAACATTTTTTTAAAACCTTATTTTTCTGATGAAAGTTGTTGGATTATTTTGATATAGGTATGCTGTGGCCCACCACTTAAACTTATAGACTGTGTGGGCACGTGAATTAAAACCAGCCAATCAACACACTCGAATATGTAGTTAGTTAACTATTTAATCACTGATCTTGAAAGCCGTTCACTTGCTCGTATATTCAACACGGATGAACGGATTAGCAACCAAGGACTCTACTTAACACAAGGATTCTGCCTAAAACTAAGGAACACAAGAGATCTCGACTCTCACCTCCAGCCTAGAAATGGCCACAAAAATCATAACACAAGTATCATTGGGGGGAATGAGAAAAGTTTTGGTAATCAGGCCAAAACATTGACAGTTTACCAAAACTTTCCTCATTCTCCAATGATACCTTGTTCGGAAAAAAAAGGTAGAAAAAAAAAAAAAAAAAAAAAAAAAAAAAAGAAGAAGTTTGGCTTTAGTTTGTTTGGCATATCAACCTTGGTGGGTCATCTAATACCAACAAAGTTTTGTAATAGATTCATTTTTGATGGGTACTCAATTTTTTTTTTTTTTTTTTTTTTTTTTTTTAAACATTTTTTCTATTTAACCGATAGATAGGACTAACAGGTACTAACACTCCAGGTCAGGGTGAACCTGGGAGTAATGGTGATGAGGGGGTACTCCACATTCCCTGAGCTCAAGAACTGGAACTTCACCATCAGTTTAACATCATACCCAAGACAATAAGACCCTCAGCCACCGCCTTCTAGCACATGATAAAAAGGGTTGGGGCTTGCCATAAGGGTAATAGGGTTGGGACAATTATACAGGTGCTAGGGCTTGAAGTGATCAGCCGATAGATCGGAGGGAGCCTCTCTGGCTGACCGTCTAGGTTTGGCTTACTCTTATTGCTCTTTTAACCTGGATTATATATAAAACCTGTTTATTTTGGGATAAGGTTAAATATTTTACTTTTTGCACAAACGTAAGAAATTTACTAACATTAAATGGACTACCTTGTAAAAGGAAAACTGTCAGGTTGATTTATCTATTTATATAAAAGTTTTGTGCAAATTGCATTATTGAAAATAGACAACTTCCCTAAACTAGCTAATAAAAAAAAAAGCTCCTGATGAAACTAGTGAAAACGAAAACTACAAGAAGAGGAAGAAGTGGTAGTGGCTCAGCTAGTGGTGAAAGGAGCATTGGAAAGAAGAAAAGCAACAGTGCTCCAAACAACAGACCTACCACATTGTGGACAAACACAACACAGTATACGAGTAGTAATCGACTGGACGGCATGTTTTTGATCCCCTAGAGAAAATTAAAGAAAATGACAGAGCGCAATGCAAAAAAAAAAAAAAAAAAAAAGTTTTTATTAAAGAAAAAAAGAAAATTAAATAAAAGCAGCAGTAGCTGCAAAAGAAGATTTAGAGCATAAATAGGATAACCCAAAAGAAGGGGGAAAAAATAAAAATAAAGTTAACACCATTATGACATAATTTCAAAGAGTCCATGTGTTTACCATTCCTGCTAATAAATTCTTGAATCTCCCACAGATGTTAAAAAAAAAAAAAAAAAAAAAAAAAAAAAAAAAAAAAAAAATTTAGGTGCATATCGCATAACTGCATCCTGGCCTCCTGCCCTAACAAAACACTAAGCGGTGCCTGCTGAAAACCCGACCCGTGCTACTTATGAACTCCTTAGCTGTTTGAAGGTGTTTTCCCCCGAAAAGTTAATGCGATATGAAAGCGATATTTCACTCACCCCCTTCAAGTCTTTTCTCGACAAGTAAATGTAAATATTTTAATACCCCCACCTATTTAAAATACTTTTTTAGCGGTTTGAAGACGTTTTTATCGACAAAACTATTAATGGTTTGAAAGTGTTAAAAGTAAGCCACCCCCAGGTTTTTTTTTATCGACAAGTAAATGTAAATATTTTACCCCCCCCCCCGGAAATATCTTTCTTTTTTTTCGGTATTTTCATTTACTTGTTGAAAATATTGCTTTTATATTGCATTAACTTTTCGGGAAAAACGTCTTCAAATAGCTAGGGAGTTCATAAGTAGCACTTGTCAGATTTTCAGTAGGCACCACTTAGCGTTTTTTAGGGTAGGAGGCCAGGATGCATTTATGTGATAAACACCAAAATTTAAAACATGTTAATATCACTATCAAAATATCTTTATCAAAAAAGCAGAACTGATATTACAGAAACCACCTGGTGAAACGGAAGATTAGAAAATTGACGAACACAAATTCTTAGCTATTTTGTTGATCTAAACTATAAAAATTAAAAAAGTTAAAAAAAAAAAAAAAAAAAAAAAAAAAAAAAAAAAAAGGACTAGGGGTATAATGAATTCCTAAAATTTTAAAAAGAAACAGTGGTAACCTAGAAATCAATGTATACATGTAGCTTAGTAAAATTTGACACAAATATTTTGCTGAATGTAGACTTTTGCTAAACTGAAAATAGATACTACACTGATCCAGAACAAGCGACAAGAAAGAATTTTACTTAACATTTGTCTACAAAGATATCTAATTCATTTAAATAAGAAACTGTAAGTTTAAAGTTATAATTATTTCATAGTGTCAAACTTATTAGTTATAAGTAATAATTGAAAGCAAAGAGATAATTAAGAGGATTCAAAATTTCTGGTTTCCAAGGTGACCATCCCCCCTCCAATTAAAGTTTCTTCCTCTATTTCTTGCAACTATTATACTCTATTTCAGAAAGGCTATCACCCTCCTCCTCCTATATGAACTCTGACACTTTATGACCAAAGTTTGTCATCCCTTTCTTGTACTTTTTCAGTTTCAGAAAATAAACGAGTGCTAAGCATGTTGTACATTTTTCCTCTATCTGATCTGCATCTTATTTTATTTCCCCTACTAAATATGTACTGACCTTCAGCATTTAACAAAAACATCCCCTTCATACAAGGAGGGAGGGTCAAAGTTTAGGTACAGGGCATATATATGGGGGGGGGGGCTTAAGGAAAAATTGATAATATAAAAAGTACTTTGTACCTATTACTTAAACATAACATTATGTAGATATATAAATAAACAGATTATTTGTCATATCTGGATAATATATCATAATAATTTATAATAAATTATTTCAATCTTTTTTAAATGCATGTCATTTTTTCTTTTAACTTTAACATAACTAATAAAGTCACTTTAGGATTTAATAAAGATAGACGGTTCATTCAATTGTGGGATATTTTAGATTACAATGGAGTTATCAGAACAATAATTAGAATGATTTTATTTTGTTATTGTCTAAAAGAACTACAATGATTAAATTACAAAAATACTAATAGTACAGAGTTAACACTTGGTTACCTTATTTTAGGTACTTTTTACAATATCACAATTTTTCCTTAAAAGCCCCTCCTCATTTCAATATAAATATCCGATACCTAAACCGACCCCCCCCTGCCCTGAATCATACTAAATTCAGACAAGATCTAAACAATTTGTAAGGATGTAAAGATATTGCATCCTTCTCTATCAACTATTTCAACTTTAGATAAGCAGAAAATTTATACTGAGAAAGAGTCAAAGATTAAGAACCTTAATGAAACCAATTTTGGGAAAGTGGAGACCAGTCATTTTAGAATGTCCAGAAAGTAACAAGTCATTCGGTCCAGATTACGCATTGGTTATATAAGACTAACACACCTTTATACCCAAACAAGAACAACAACCACAGTGTGAAACATGTCAAACACCCTGCACTGTTAAACACTTCCTCATAGAATGTGGAGCTTTCCTTCACCAGAAAACACTTTTAACACAAATAATTTGAAAGATTTATTTGAAAATGTCAGCATATATGGCATTCTCTTAAAAGAGAAATAAAATTATACAAAAAAAAAAAAAAAAAAAAAAAAAACACCACCACCAAATATAACTTAATACCATACAAAAGTAATCCCTCAACACGATCCCTGACAATACTAACATATCATTAAAACTATTAACTACAAAAGTGTAAATATAGATGTACAACATTTTCCTCATTTTGTACAACATATCCCAGACAGGTTGATATGCCACTAAAATCCATCAACCAACCAGATTAAGAACCACTAATACAGTGATGCCGATAGCTTTTTAATTTAGTACATACTGGATGCGTACCTTTCAGTATCTTTCCAAATAAGGAATTATAAGAAAGAGACAAGGGGGGCAAGTCACAAAGTGGATTTTAGCCATAAAGAAAGGAAAGCTTATCAAAAATGAGTAGAAAAATAAATATTTAACAGAAGAAAACAGGTCTTCTGCAAATTAATGCACAAATGTAAACCAAATATAAAATTGGCCAAATAAAAATATAAGAAAAGAGAAAATTACTAAAACTTAAATGTAGCACACAAAAAATAAAGGCACAAACAGAGATATAAGTGTTAAGCAGGAAACAGAAAAAAAAAGGGGGTGACCATGGTGAAAAGTGGATTTTTCAATAAGGAACTTTTGACTCTTTTGGAAGCAGAGAAACCTTCTTGTCATTTTAAAAAGGTAGCTCAATGTAAGGCATTTTCTTATTGGTCACACATAGACCAATTCAATGTATAGAAACATTGCTAGGAGGCCTCACTGTGGTGTAGGATTGTGTAAAGATTTTTTTGCAAAATATCAATTAAAACGGAGTGCTTTATTGTTTTCATGTTATTGTATTATGACAATTGATGATCAAATTTTGTTTTTATATATATATATATATATATATATATTATATATATATATATATATATATATATATATATGATTTAACTGACTTGTTTGAACATACCATCTATTTTGTTAATTTTCTGAAAATAATTTGCCCACCCTAAAAGGATTAAGAAATTATCTGCCTGTGGAAAGATTAAAAGAATAATTATCATTTGATTTGAAGCAATTACATTTAAGCCATAACAAATTTATCTAGAATCACAAGATTAAAAGCAATTGAGTAAATCTATTTGATTTACTTAGAATTGAAAGGATTAAATTTAAATGGTGGATTTTTATTGCTCCTTTAAAGATCTAAGAAAAAAAAAAAATGTATGTAACCAAGGGGAGATAACATTGCAGCCATAATTCGATTTTAGACAACTTTTGAGGTGGTCAAAATCCAAATCCATATACAGTGTATTATTTGGATTATTCAAACTATTGTCCTCATCTTCATTGTCATCTGTACAACGTTTCGGCCGATGTGGCCTTCAGGGATTTCTTGTCGGACTCAGGAGCCTTGTCAAACTCGGGAACCTTCTTGTCGTAATCAAGAGCAATTACGAAACTTTGAACGTAACCCTTTATTCAGTCCAGGGAGGTACCCAGTTCTCATTCCGCTAACCATAGCTGGGGTACAGGTGTTAAGCTGTGTTAATTACTATTCTATGTTACTGCTGCCCCTGACCAGGATTGAACCTGCAGTTTAGAGATAACTGTCACTTAGAACGGTCTTAACCTAAATCCTTTATCCACTACGCTGTGTCTCCAATTGAACAATTCAGTGTGAATTTTGGGAACTTATAAACCTAATATCTTGTTTTGCCTAGAACATTTACCTATTCACTTATGTAGGATTTTTTTTACCTTGACTTATTGGGTTTTTTTTAAATCTAATCTAGCCTTTTTAATTATAGGTACTAGCAAATATATGCACCCTCCGGGTGCAAGTATTTAAGTTTTAATATAATAAAATATCATATTAAATTAGAAAGGCTAATGAAACTGAATAAGAATGTAGATAAAAAGATTTGGAACAGAGGGGGTATGATTGAAAAATAGAACAACTTTGAAATTAACTCTTCCATCATTTTCCATTACTCCCGTCTTTCATTGGTAAATTTTCCTAATTTAACTGTTTAGTTAAAATAGGAAGTAAAGAATAATATTAGTTATTTCTTCTTGTTAAGGGATTTCTTTTAAGATTTATCTCCGAGATTTTTGCTCATATTCATTAAGATAAAACCAAACAATTAGAAATCAATAATACTAAGCATATATTTATTAAAATCAAATATTTAAGATCAATATGCAAATTATCCTTCCCATTCATAATAGTATGTAGTTATCGTCAACATTATAAGTATTGTAAAACAATTTTATTAATTGAGGTATAAATAAAATCATGGTAAATGTGATGTAAATAACAAAGTGAATTGTGACTTGTATAATAATATAGTTTCGGTTACAGACAAACAAACCCACAATCTCCATTATAATAAGATATTGTGTTCATTTCTATACTTGGTCTACTTAAGAGTTTATTTATAGCCTATCATATGAGTTGATTCTTTCAGGTGTCTTCTCTTCCAATGTTCTTCCCTATCTATTATCTCAACTTCATCCCATAATAATCAAATAATACTAATTATCAAGCCTCATCTCAAAGGTTCAGAGAAATAGCATATACAGCGTGTTAAAAAAAATTGATTCATTTGAGATGTAATGGGGATTTCAGAAAAATAGATATTTTGTAATCTAATAACATGAACAATTCTCATTCAAATGATCTCAAATTTTAACAGCAGGTTTAGAAACAACTAAAAATAGTAAGTTTACATTTTTAAATGCCTTTTCTTTTCCAGTGAATGATATTTCTATATCTGAAAAGAAAAAACAAACCAGTAAACAAAGTCTAGAATTGTTTCTAAACACGCCGTTAAAATTTGAGATCATTTGAATGAGAATTGGTCAATTTATTAGACTAAAGAATGATTCATTTTTCTGAAACACCCTGTATATCCTGTTATATTATTATTATCTTATACTTAAAATATATTGTGACATTTCATAGAAGACTGTAAAGATTTTACAAATTAAAAACACTTAGCATTACATTAATATATATATATATATAATATATATATATATATATATATATATATATATATATATATATATATATATGTATTTCACCAGGTCCAATCATTTAGTACATTGGTATTTACCCAAGAACTGCAGGCTACCAATATTAACATCTAGCCTAGCTTCATAATATAAATATATATTAAATGTAAACAAGGAAAGATCTTATATTAGCATCATCATCATCAAGTCATGCTGACAGCATGGATTCCTAGGACTCCCCCCACATCTCTATCAGTAATCACTTCTGGCAGGTCTTCCATATGGTATCCAGCATCCACACAGAGCTGATGGATGTAGGTTTTTGCTGGTTGGCCTACACTGGTGTGTATGTGAAGATGTCTATTGGAGAATGCAACTTGTGTATTGAGGGAGGGGGGGGGGCGGTATAAAAATATGAATAACTTTATCAAAGTTATTTACTGTATTAAACAAATTGCACGTAAAATAACTTGATTGGATTGGATGGTTTAACAGCCTATCAACCCTTATTGGGTCATTTAATTCCAAAAAATTAGTTCATTCTAAGTTGAGGATTGGATTATTGGGTTTAACAGCATATTAATCTTTATTAGGTTATCTAATGATTTGGTTTTCTTATTCAACAGCAAATCGTCATTGTTTAGCATACAGGATTTGAAAATGAATCAGTTTATAATTAAGATCGTTACAAGTGAATTTTTTGCTAAAGAGGTCATAGAGAATTTTTTTTTTAACTTGGTTGGTTGGTTTAATGGGATATCAACTTTTCTGGGTTATTTAATGCCAAATCTTATTTTTAAATGATTTGTTTAAAAAATAATTTTTATTATTAAATACTGGTGGTTGGCCCTCAGCCACCATTTTCTAGCACCTATATGATGGGAGGGGGGTAAAAGCAATTTTAAGAATATGGTTGAGAATTTTCACCTTTTAAAGAGGAAATTTGTAATGGGCATAGCCGGTCCCCCCAACATAAGCAGCAAATAATCACCTGTGCCATGCATGAAAGTCTTGAACGACAAGAGGTGTAATTTACATAACGGCTAGGCGAACTGTAATAAAAGCAAGCAGTTGTTCACACTGAGGCAGAACAAACCAGGCGGCGGAAGGAGTGACAGTGTCGACGACGGAGAAAATAATGTATATTGTTTGTTTATCGAAGAATTTGAACCAGGGAGTCAGAGAATTCAAGAAAGAAACAGTGTTTACTGAGAGTCTGTACCCAGTTAGAAGATTGTCCTGAACTTTCTGTGCAGCGGCAAAAGAAGTATAATTTTGATTTTTTCGGACTGTTGTTCTCATGTTAAGGACAACAGTCTGAAAAAAAAAAAAAAATAAATAAATAAATTATACACATCAAGCCTCTTCTCAAAAATTCAGAAATTTTTTTAAAAAACACACTAAAACCATACTGATAATAGAAATATTCTATGTTCAAAAGACATCTGCAAAGATGGTAAAAGATAATACAAAAGGAATAATTAAAAATAACTGAAGAATGCTGACTTACCATCTTGTATTGTAGCAGCTTCCACTTCATGACAATTGTCAGTTCCAATATTATCCACATTCTCAGTTTCAGACCGAGACTTTTTAATGTTGAGCTTGCGGAAACTTCCTCGCATAAAAGAGCCAACTGTAGAACTGGGGTCACTCATTCTTCGTTCATTGTAAGAGTTTTGCTGAAAACAATCAAAAATAAACCAACAATGAAATTTTGGCCTTTTAAGAAGTTCTGAATCATCTTTAATTTGCAGCAATGTCCTCTTTCAAGCAAGCAAATCAAGGAAGAAAGAAGGGAAGAAATAATTAAATCAGTTCTGAGTAAGAAGAGAAGCAGGAAGAAAAATTTAGGTCTTCTTGGATCAAGGTATTCATTCATTAAATCATGCAAATTCCATCAACTTTTCCTTGAAAAAAGGAGGAAATATTTTGGAACTTGATAAGCTTTTAGCATTTTCAAAAATAAAGTGACATTAATAAAAAATAAAATTTTTAAAAATCTCATTTTCTATTTGATAGGAATGTAGATATGGTGCCTGCTGAAAAAGCAACCTATGCTAAGATTGAACTCTCTGTTTGAAGGCATTTTTCCCTGAAAAGGTAATGCGATATGAAAGCAATATTTTATCCCCCCCACCCAGTCTTTTCTTGACAAGTAAATGTAAATATTTTACCCACCCCTCGTTTAAAATAACTTTTTGCCCAATATTTTCATTTCATTCTAATTCAGAACAAATGTCAGCAATTTTTGAATAAATACGACAGAGTTTCGAAAATAAAAACAATCAATACATAATTCATAAGTAACACAAGTTGGGTTTTCAGCAGGCACCGCTTAGCATTTTTTAGGGCAGGAGGTCAGGACACATTTATGCAATATGCACCAAAACTTCCCTATCAAATCCAGAATGGATGTTCATTCAAATTGATTATTATTTACTTTTATGAAAAAGAAAGTGACAATAATAGAGTTCATGACCCTTTAACAAAAAGATTCAAATTCTTCATGACAGATCTAAAATTTAATTATACAGATGCTGATATGTACACATCCTGCATCCCTGATGCATAAAAGGATGCAGTAAAATCATATCTATGCATCCTGGGGATGCACCTAGGGATACAATTTTTCCACAAAAAATTCCTAATTGCACACAACCAACCCCTAACAGTTCAGGAATGTGAGTTCTCCACTAATTGGCAGAAAGGTTGTTTTTGTTTTTTTTGAGTTTTTTTTTGTTTGTTTTTTGTTTTTTGTGGGGGGAGGGGTTAAACATGAAATTTCTACTGCCAACATCACAAGAGAATTTCTGGCCTTGTGCTTAACATGATTATTGCTCAATCCTGCTGTTAATACTACCAGGGTTTTTTTTTTGGGGGGGGGCGGTATCTTTTTTTTTTCTTCTTCCCCACCCCTTCAAGCTAACTGTAATGACAGTTGACCACTTTTTTTTAATTTAATTTTGTGGGAATGGAGATGAGATATACATTTCAATATTTTATTAGAAACGAATTATGTGGTATGGAGTACAGGGTAGGGGTTAGGGATTCAGGATGATAAAAATTGTTTTTGGGATGATGGTAATAAGAAAAAGATTTTTTTACCTGTAGCCCAGCAGTTTAACTCTTCAATTTATTAAGAAACTTTAGTTGGGACACATTAAATTTCCTGGGGACTCATTCAAATCAAATCCATAGGTCACTAAAAAGCTATCAGCATCATTGATTATATATACACACATTTATTATTTTATTAATGTCACTTTAAGCATTAAAATTGGAAGGAAAAAAGTGGAACCTGAAGTAAATAAAGAAATTGAGTTGACAAAAGCTTTAGATAAAGAAATAGGAAAGAAAATTAATAGAAATTAAGAAATCAACAGCATTTTAAAAAACAGATTTTTGAATTTAGACATGTTTTCTAAGAAATTATCCACACACACACACACAAAGTTAATAGTAACTAATTAGAATTTGACACCTTTGTATAAGAAGGTCTATATCTACTTTTCTCTTACACATATGTAAAAAGGTAAAGAACCTGAAACTTAAGTCAAAAAAGAAGTTCACAGTTGTATCATTGAATAAGTGATAAATCAAACTATTTTTTCTTAATCTTTTTTTTTTTAAGGGAGACATTGAATAAATAAATATAAAATGGTTACAAACTAACTTTCTTTTTCTTTCTTAATTTCTTTTTAATTATTGATATAATCACATTACTTTGGTTGTTGGACCATCTAAGTTTTAAATATTGAAAAAAAAATTTTTTTAATTCTATTAAGACTACAGTCCTTATATATCATTCAAAACTTAATATTTTTAGATTTGTTAATTAATAATTCACAATTTTTATGCAAATATTGAATAAATTACTTTTTGACCAAAATTTTTCGTTTTGAAATCAAAATTTATACCCTCAGCTTTTCATAACAGTAGATTTAAATTCCAACTATTCTCCCTCCAGCGATAGGTAAGTAGGACAGACCGGTCTAGAAAAAAAAATTAATTCAAACCAGTTGTATATATGTAGAGAGATGGGCACCCCAAGACACGCTATATGTGTGCCCCCACTACATGACCAAACCAGGTTACAGAACCAATGACAGATTTTAATTAGCATCAATTCAATTATTTACAGAGGTAAGTAATATGTACATTATTTATTGATACAATTTTTTTAGAACAACCACCAGACACATTTTATCTAAGTTTCAAGTCTGCAAGAAATTTAGTGGGATTATCCTTTGTATATCAATCATTTTCAGAATAAATGCAATAAGATTAAATCTTCAGTTCCTATTTTAACAAGAAAATGTGGATGCAGCGAATTAAAAATCAAATAAAAGTAAGTTTAGGACATGCCTACTCCTTTATAACGTTTTGCATTTAGACCAGATATAAAAAAAAAAAAAAGAAAAAACAAGAACAACATGCCATTAGGTTCAGCCAGAGGTTAATTGCATTAGATACATCTGTTCCATAAAAATTGGGACATTTGCAATATAAATTTTATACACTGAATGTAACATTATTATAGGACAGCATATATTTTAGATATAGTCCATTCATTAAATATGAAACAAGGACTGTTTATTTAGAGTTGGGTTTTTTGGGGGGGGGGTTCTACGTTTTGTCTGTTGGTAAGTGAAATGTTACAAATATGAAACAAAGCTGTATAAAAGAAATGTTAAAAACTGTTGAAGGCCTTTTTAGCCTACTAAAAAGACCTTGGATAGTTTTTTCTTTCCATCCATCATTGGTCATTATCAAGACCAAAGTTGTCAGTGTTTGAAATTCAGTCTTAATTTTATAATTGTAGAATCTTACTTGCCAGAAGAAATACTTAAACAATCATTGGCATATACATGCACACACATTATATATATCTTATTAATAATGGAGATTCGCTTTCGGTTTTTGTCTGTAACAAAAATTACGTCACTGCTTACGTCACACTGCCTAAAATCGTCATAAATAGAATACACTCAAAATTTGAGCATGCAATGTTAGACAGTCCTCATTGGTTTTTTAAACAAGTTTTAATAAATACATACCTGGTATTATCTATCTATATATAGTTTTTATTTTTTATTTTAATATATATTCAAAGTTATCAGAACTAAGTTTCCATTTCAAATTTTTTATTTTTTTTACTCCTTTAATAAATTTGATGATTTTACTTTACCTATGATACAAACTCTGATATTAAATTTTCAACTCCCATCCCCTCAGGCAATATTTATTTTACGTTGTCCAGAGGGCGTTTTTTATTTTGCTAGTATTAATAATGGACATTGGGTGTATTTCTGTCTGTAACCAAAACTACATCACAATATTCTCTATTCATAATAGTCTATTAATGAGTATTTACTTTATAGTCAAAATCGTTAATGCATAGAATAAAAACATGCCTATTTGAGTAAGCAGTTTTTTAATTTTTTTTTTAGTAACAAGAAGTTTACTAAAAAGTTTACAAATAAATAAATACCAACGATTTTGTGTAAAATTTATGTGCAAAATATTCAAAATAATTAATAGATGCACACAACATTTTATTTGAGGGGGACGGGACTAGTTAGTTATATTCATAAAAAAGTTCTCAATATCGGTGGCAGATCATATGTAGATTGAGACACTAATTTTAGTCTGATGATTGCATAGGCAAGAAACTGACAGTTACCAAGCACTTAACAGTATCAAGTCAGTCTATCTATTAGTGTAATAAGATGCTTAAAATGGTCATGTGGCCAAACTAGAAGCAATATTCACTTAGTGAAAATTAGATCAAGCCAAGGGAATCCCCATAGTGTAATGAATAAAATGATGGACTACGACATAGTAAGCAAGTATCAAAGCCCAGTCATATTATTACATTTACTTTCAGACTAATACTCTTGGGAAAGGTATGAACCTCCTCATCCCGAGCTATGGGTTAAATAGTACTACTACTGTTATTCTACAAGGATGGCTTTGGCATAACCCATGAAGGATGATATGCCATTAAACAAAGAAACCAAACCTAGATTAAGCCATTAATTATTCAGACAGAAAATTATAAATAAAAATAATCACCCAATCTTATACCTATTTAATTGTCCTAATGTTATTTACCTCGTATCCCATCGGCATTCCCCCTCAAGAGGAGCACCTCAGGCACTGGGCAATAGACCCAGCCCTGTCCCTTTAGATTAAGGGAACAAGAGTTGCCTGGGGGGATAGTCCCCTGGGATCTATGCAGTTAATTACTTAACCGTTCCAGAGGCCGAAACCACTGGACACAGGCCCCGTTGGGTAGGTAAGTATATTGTCCTAATATGTTAAATGTTTTAAAATACTCATTCCCAACCTCATAGCAAAAGCAAGAAACAAACAGCAACAAAAGCAAAAAATAAACAATACACACACACACACATTTGGATATACAAACCCCACTTAAACATTTTTTTTTTCTTGACAATGTTAATTCAAGAGGAAAAGACATTTTTTTACAAACAAAAAGAAATTGTTTTTTTTGTTTTTTTGCACCAAATTGTATAAAATTTGATAATCTCAAACAAACACTAGGCTCACTTTGTCATCCTTGGGTAATTTTCCGGCCATTGTATCATCCTGAAAAAAATAACAATATTTCAAGTGATGAGCAGCATTTGACAGGATTCAAATGAAAATTCAAATCACAGGGAACTTTTAAAGACTTGCAGACAATGCATTCCACAGTTGTATTCCATAGGCATGCAAGAACAAAAAGTTAGTCATTAACAATTAAGGAATAATACACACATTTGAGACATCAACAAAATTTATAGAAAAAAGTTTTCATTGTACTCAACTATCAAGTGGAAACTAATTAAAACCAGGTTTTCATTAAGAGAAAATTCCACAAAAATTTATGTAGAAAGATTAAGAATTTGTAACTTATTTTCTTTTAATATCCATTCCTTTTCCTATCACATTTTATTTTCCAACCACACTACAAATAATTCTGGTAAAATTCAAAATTTATTTTATTCATGTACAAATCTCTACAGCTGGGAGTAGGGTCAACCCTATGGTCTCATAGGGCCCCTCCGAATCTATAACATAGGGACCTCACCCAATTATCATAAAGTAGTAAAAGTAAAGTCGCCAGAGCTGAGTTGATATCAATCAAAAAAATTACCAATGTTCTATTCTTTTTTTTTTTTTTTTTTTTTTTTTTTTTTTGTTGAGGTGGACTAAAGTTGGTATCAGCAGACAGCCTATCCCCTTTTCACTAGCGCTAGCTTTTGAGGTGGAGCGCCACACCTGCCATCAGCTCCTCACTTTACTGCACAGATCACCGTGCTACTCATAAACTGAGTTGGCAAGGGTTGGTATCGAACCAGGAACCTTGTGATTCCTAGCTGGACGCTAAAATTCATGAAACATGCCCTTCTGTGGCCCTTGAATAGGCTTGGGCCCAGTGAAACTTGTTACTTTGTAGATAATGACACGAAGATAGGGTAAAATACACAACTTGTTTATTCAAGTATGGTACAAGAATGCAACAAATGTAACAAGAATGCAACAAGAACTACTAATAAAATAAGGGGGGACAATTCTGCATTATAGAGCTAGTCACCTTATTACAGATTCCCAGGAGTAGCATACGCCAGCCCTGGCTGGGAGAACTTATTGAAATTATGTGCAAGAGTAAATAATTCACGCAAACTTTAAATAGAAAGTTAAATAGAATTTCAACTTCATAGAATTTCTTTATAGATTTTGGAAAAAATACATAATTCAGAAGAAAAAGGTAATTTTGTACCAACACTGCATTCACATTGAGAATTAATATACAAGTAAAAAGGTCCGACAAGAAATACCTGAAGAAGGCCAGAGGGCACATTGGCCAAAACATTTTACAGATAACAATAAAGATGAGGACAATAATCCAAATAAAAAGGTGTTGAATTCTAAAGGACATAAGCAACAAGGAGTAATGCAGACTCCTCATTGGAATATTTCAAGTGAGCGAGGGACACAAAAATCTATTGATGGGTTGGGTGTGGCCCGAGGGCTGTTTGGTTGAAAATTGAAAACCCTAACTATAGACAAGATGTATCATAGTAGACAGCAGAATTGGTATATTTTATAGTAAATACATTCTAGTACATCTAAGAATACTCTACAGAAAAAAATTGCCCTGAGGCTGATTTTATTAACACTTTAAAATCTTTATTATACAAGAGTCAAAAAGTAATGTCATTTTCTTTAGGACAAGTATAATTACCAACACAGGAACATGTATCATACATCAAAATGAAGCTGGTCCTCTGTGGATTACATCCATTCTTCTCCACATTGCTATTGAGAGAAACCATAACTATGTTCCACCTTCGAATGAGAGTATGTATCCCTGCTCCGTAAAATTTTGTTGACTGTTCTTTGAGCCACTTCTTCACTACAGATTTCACTTCCTCATCACTGGAATAATGTTTGCCTCAGACTATCATCTCTTCAGACCCATGAAAGAGGGTTTGAGAGGCAAACATTATTCCAGTGATGAGAAAGTGAAATCTGTAGTGAAGAAGTGGCTCAAAGAACAGTCAACAGAATTTTACATGGCAGGGATACATGCTCTCATTCGAAGGTGGAACATTGCTTTGAGAGAAACAGTGACTATGTGAAGAAGTAGGGATGTGATCCACAGAGGACCAGCTTCATTTTGATGTATGATACATGTTCCTTTGTTCGTAATTATACCCGTCCTAAACAAAATGACATTACTTTTTGACTCACCCTTGTACAATTCAATAAAGGACATCTGCCAACGCCTACAAACAACGCATTATGATTCCAGCAACAGAAGTTTTAGTAATCAACATTCAATGAGAACTATCAATTTGGACTAATATTTTCCTTTCATTTTATTTTAGTTACTTTTTATTACAAGTCAAATCAAGCAGTCAAATCTACAGTAAACAGGATTAGAATAATAAACAATAAATTCTTGATGAGATTCAAACTCACTATACCCCCCCACACACACCCTTTACCTTGGTTAAATACACCAGTTGATTTGGAATTATATTTACCATCAAAATGTTTTTTATTGTTTATTTTTAAAATTACATTGATCCTTACTATTTTTTCAATGCTTTTCTAATCAGTGGTTAGGGTTACAGTCACGTTGAAAACTGAAGTTAAGCAGCAATTCATGTATGCATTCATTTTATTTCATGTATAGCTGAAAATTTATTTTTTGTTTATGCAACTTTTAGTTTATTGTAATATTTTATTTCTTTATACATTAAAAATTGATTACAAAAATTTGTTTCCATCACCTTCACTCATATATAAATTATTACTTTAAGGGGCGCAAGAACATATCAAGTGTTTTTAGGGATGTAGGGCATAAAAAGGTTGGGAAATCACTGCTATAGATCAACAGCTTATGTGAGCTGTGAACAACATTTTTTAAAAAGCAACTCGGTATGAAAGAAAATAGTTAAAATTAATAATGGATGACAATTTTTCATCTAAAAGTTGTTGTTTTTTTAATAAAAAAAAAATTTAAAAAATTTTTTTAAATTAAAAAAAAAAAAAAAAAAAAAAAAAAAAAGGTGCTATTCAATGTTAACTTTCAATTTTTCAGAAACCATCTTTAGAGGTTTAAAAAAAAAAAAAAAAAAGTTAAATAAACACTTAATATTAATCCTAAGATCAATCTTTTTAAAATCTGACTATAAAAAAAATCATTACAAAATATATTTACATTCAACAAAGCAAAAGAGGAAGGTATAAAATGGGATATTATAAAATTATGTTTGTTTTCATTTAGTTACATATATACTTAGTGTTTATATTCCATTTCCAAACAACATTTAAGATATAAACTTTTTGGATGCTATTTTTAGACAATATAAACAACCTCATTGAAATCTTGCAATTTCAGGCTGACTAATTCATGGAAGTAACACTTTAATTATAATAAAAACATCAAATTATCAAAATATTCTTATTCTGTCTATAAACTAAAACATCCATTTTTTTATGGTGTAACAGAAATGTTAGGCTTCATACTTCCCAAAGAAAAAAGGTGCAAGGTGTAATGGTTAGAGTCATAGGAAAAAGGACTCATTGACCCGAGTTCAAATCCTGGACAAGGCTTTTTGCATTTCACAAAGCACTAATACCCTTGAGAAAAGTATGCATCCAACTACTCTCCCTCCAGCTATGGATAAATAGTAGGGCAGACTGGGCTCTTTAACTTCAGCTAGGTAACCAGTCTAAGAGAAGGAAAACTGAGTTCAAACCAGTTAAACTCCACTTAAGAAATTGATCTTGTATCACATCCTGCTCATGTGGAGGGATTGTTAAATATATACTTCCCAAAGAAAATTGTGCTGATTGGAATGGTAGCAGAAAAGAGATTTTGTGTCCATTTTTAGGGGTTTCTTCTTATCTCATCTCAGCCTATTAATGTGATCAATAGTTTTAAAATTGCAAATGTCTTTTAAAAAAGAGAAGTTATTTTTCTGTCAAAACTTCAATATTGATTGTTGTTGAAAATAACTGGAAACACTAATCCGAGAGTCCACAAGAAAAACATTCAAGAGAAACACATTTTATGTTGTTATCCAGTTATATCATTACATAAAAAAGGTGTCATTTAAGAGAAATGTGATATTAACTTACCTCATCTTCAAAATCATCAACAGGGAAATTCTCCATATCTGGGGTCTCAGGTCCAGATCCTTTTACCCTGCTAACTGCCATTTCAGCAAACCCTTTGCCATGAGGACCTCGCATTCGCACAAATTCAACTCGTTTGTGGCCCTTAAACCAACCTAACGACATTGTGTGTGCCCAACGAGATGTTAAACTAGCCTGGAAAAATACAGAAGAGAACATAAATTTCCAAAATCCAAGAGTCAATTGGAAAATGATAATGAAAAAATAATGAACAAATTGTATGAAGATAATTGATTAAAGAATGATAGAAAAGAGAAAGTGATTAACATTATGAAAGTTAAAATGTGCAGAATAGGGCAGTAATACATTTGGGTAATTCCATGTCAAATCATCCAGGTTATGTCACCCACCTATTTCAATTTTTCTGAAATTTTGTCCATGTGTGGATTATGCTAAAGTTAGACAATCCCCCAAATTTGAGCTTTCAATTCCAAAAATTAGCAGAGATTTTTAGCTATCCAAATTTGGTTGGAGTGTCGCGAAAAATGTCGACTTTTTGTAATCTATTTTTGGCTGTAAAAAAAAAAAAAAAAAAAAAAAAAAAAAAAAAAAAAAAAAAAAGGGGGGTGGGTGACAATTTTACTTTTGTTCTGGATGATTTGACATGGAATTACCCATCCATTACTTCTGTACCATTCTCTATATCATTTAGGTTTCTTTGCCAAAAATCCTACGATAAAACATTATAGGAATTCTTTACAGTAATATATTCATTATAATTAAAATATTTCAAGCACAAAAATTTCAGATATTTATCCAGAGCAAACATGCAAAGTCATTTTCCGCTTTATTTAACAAAATACAGGGTTGTATAAAAGTCTTGTTACCCCCTACATATTTTATTTTATATATAAAATATTTACATCAGACTGCGTCCCTGACACACAAAAATCTAAAAGGACGCAGTAAAATTGTATCCATGTGTGCTAGTGTTTCTCTTTTTTCTTCGCTCACCATTTCAAGCTAACTGTAAATACATTTCCATAGTTTCTTAGAAACAAATTACACAGGATAGGTTACACAGTTAGATGGCTTTAGTTGGGACCCATAAATTTTCCCGGGGTCTCATTCAAAGCAAATATGTGCATCCCAGGATGCACTAAATCAAAAACCTATCAGGATCACTGTAACAGGATACAACTCTGAATTCTAGAAAATAATCTAATTCTTAAAGATTTTTTATAGGTAAAATAATAGAATGTATATATCATATCATTAAAACAAAAAATAATGCAAGTTAAAACAATATGTAGGGGTGACAAAACCTTTGGACCATCTTGTACATCAATAATCTACATTACAACAGAATTTAGCCATCAATCACAGTAACAAATTTAAAGTATCATAATTAGCATTGAATTAGTTATCTGTGACTGACAAATTTCCATGCAGTTCAGTCATATCACAATTCCAAATATCTGAATTGTTTGTATAAACTAAAATTTAAACATGCACAAATTATATTTAACCAACCTAGTCTTATTTATAAACAATTTTCATTCTAGATAGGACTGCTTTTTTAGTTCTTTATTTGTCTATGACATTTAAAAAAAAAAAAAAAAAAAAAAAAAAAAAAAAGAGAGAGAAGACAAAAGACAAAAAAAAAAAAAGACAGGGGGGGGGGGCAACAAGGGGAAAAGACAACAATGTAAACAAAAAAGTAAGCAATAAAGTAAACAAAAAAGGTAAACTTACTCTAGCATCATAAACCTTTTTAAGGGCTTCATATTTGATAGATCCAAGGAAGATAACACCCTGGAATTTGCCATCATGATCAGTGGCCACCAATTCCACACAAATAATTTCACTGTCTCTCACAATGATGTCAGCAAACGCCTAAAACAGATTAGAACAAAGTTCCTATTTTTAAATTCTGTAAATATCAAAATCTTAGTTTTAGGTTTTTGTTTTTTGTTTTTTACATGTAGCAGCAATAAGTGTTTTTTGTTTTTTTCCTCTTTTTCAATTGAACCATCAAAAAAAAAAAAATTAAAAAAATTAAATTAAAAAAATAATAATAGAGAATCCATTAATAGAGAAATGAGGTAAACCTTTTAAATGTGGAAGGTACCACCACAATACAATTTTTAAAATAACAGGATCAACATAATTCCACAATCTTAAAACACAAAATCCATGAAATCAAATCAAAGGCTATGCAGGTATGTTTGTGTGTGTGTCAACCAGAGACCGTGGATTATATGTGTATATCTGTGTGTGTGTGTGTGTGTGTGTGTGTGTGTGTGTATATATGGTCTTGACGATCACAGGGGCTTGATGTGAGTGCTCAGTCAAGAGCGGTTTTAGGAGAAGCAATAAAAATATATAAGTGACAACTGGTCTGTTTTGAATAGATAAAATTCAGATGCTCATAAGTTTACAATATAATACTGTTACTCGCAAAATTGATGGCCTATATAATTCAAAACACATAGAATTAAGAAATCTACCTCTTCAAAATTGTCCACAGAATAAAAGATATTAGGGTAGGCCATTTCCTCCTCAGTCCCTTTACTGTCCATTCGCCTCCGACTTGGAGATGGGTAAACTTTCTGAAATAGAAAGAGAAAAAAAAAAAAATTAAGGCCCAGTATATTCAAATTGTTCCAAAAGATTATAGAGCAACATTCTTTTATTTAATTTTTTTGTTAACATCCAATTTATTATTTAGGGGCATTTAAAGTATATTCTCTATTGATCATTTTCTGATAAGGTAAAGCAAAAATTATTCCAAGCTGTAGCCAGGGGTTATGTATGGCTGCACCACTTGGACTAACAAAATGCTTGGAGAAAAAGATGGATTAGAACTGTACAAGCATGCTGCATGTGTTTTGAACAAATCCTAAAAAGACAAAAAAAAAAAAAAAAAAAAAAAAAAGCACCTGTACAGCCACTTGCCTCCCATCACACAAACCATCAAGGTAAGACAAACAAGACATGCTGGACACTGCTGGAGAAGCAAAGATGAGCATATATGAACGTCTCGCTGCCCTGAGAATGGATTCACTGAAACTTCAGCATCTGGCAACTGACCTGGTAAACGCTCATAAGGTCATTAATCATCTTAACAGCAACCATGAGCATCTTTTTGATCTCCATCTTTCTAACACACGTGGACATGCCTACAAAGTCAGAAAACAGGACTGCTTACGTGACTTTCGGAAACATTTTTTCACACTCAGTGTTGAGGAGACATGGAATAAACTGCCCACATCTGTTGTAGGCTGCCGAAGCACTGAGTCTTTCAAAGCCTCCATGCTTCCTGTAGGATGCCGACACTATACCTGATGCCACTCTCCACATACATATGCACACATACATGCATATTACTGTAAACTGTTCATGTTCCTGACACTAATACATTATTCTGTGTACTTGACAAGAGACTTTGACAAGTTGTGGTGCACCTGAGCACTGTACACAATAAATTTCATTATAAGTATCATTCCCCCATAGGTACCTACACAGACACACAAGTGTGGGTCAGCCAGCAAAAACCTACAGCTATCAGCTCTGCATGGATACTGGATGCTGTGCAGAGGACCTTCCAGGAGCATTAACCAATAGGTACAAGTGGTGAGGAAGAGTCCTGGAGATCCAGACTGTCAGCACGAATTGATGCTTTTCTGAGTACCAATCATTGTTATACAGTCATATTTTCTCGGCCTATCATCATAGCCCACCATTTCAGCCTTTTATGACCCAACATAGTTTCATTGGGATGAATGGCAAGGACATTTTGTAACAATGGTCAAGTGATAATATGGTCAGCAAAAAAACAAAAGAAGAAAATAGAATGTTAGGTCCAGACATCTGTATATGAGTGGGGTATGTCCAAAGGATCAGTCAGGTAAAGTTTAAGAGAATTATATAAACACCATGAAGTTTAACCAGTTAGAGATAACATCTTTAGGTGGCTGGTTTTAAGAGAAAATGGATCTTGAAAAAGTTAATGGTCTGAAAATTAGGAATACTGAGACTGATAAAAAAGTAATGGCTATAATTTTAGAAAAAAGTCCATGATGTCTGAAAAGAAAAAGTACCCGTTTCTCGGTGGTCGAATCCGGGGGGGGGGGGTGTGCAACAAAGGTGCATGAGTGCAGACCAGGGTATTATCACAATTTTTTTGTGTCACACATTTTCATTGACAACTTTTCTAATACATCCTACCAACTGTATTCAAGTCAGGAGCCAGTTGGATCAGAGATGGAAATTAGATCTGTGCATTCTGTAGTTTCTTGGCTGACTAAATTAAAATTACAATCTAGCTTCAAGGATTTTACTCACCTGACTTTACTTCGTCCAATGAAAGCCAAGCATTCAACAGACCTAAAACTGTCAATCACACCAAGTTGACATTATTGTTAAAATCTCTTTAAACTTATCTACACTACCTTTCAAATAATAAGATACCGCTATTATTTAACATTTCTACAGAAACTCTTATATGTATTTACCCAACACCCTTCACACAAGCAGGATGAGACAAGATCACTTTTTAAATGCTGTTGAACAGGTTCAAGTTCAGAGTTTTCCTTCTTCTAGACTGGTTGTTATACCAAGGTTAAAGAGCCTAGTCTGCCTTTATTACCCATTGCTAGAGGGAGAATAATGGGATTCATACCTTTCCCAAGGGTATTAGCACTATATGAAAATACCAACAGCTTTGTCCAGGATTTGAACTGTTCACTTATAAGTTACAAAAATTTACAATGAAATTCATTTTTGAGAAATTATCAAAATCATTTAAATATAATTTCAGTTCATATTTTGATTGAAATAAGATACAAAGTACTACAAGAGATCTGTTCAGTTTAATATTCTCAATTTTATTTTAAATTAAATTGTAAACAACTGAAACAAGATATTCCTCATCAAAATAGAAT
This sequence comes from Doryteuthis pealeii, assembly GCA_023376005.1. Classification (NCBI taxonomy): domain Eukaryota; kingdom Metazoa; phylum Mollusca; class Cephalopoda; order Myopsida; family Loliginidae; genus Doryteuthis; species Doryteuthis pealeii. The sequence continues at coordinate 108,588,917 of CM042141.1, read as the reverse complement.
TTGATAGGACAATTGCATTTAATTGAAATTCTATGAAACAATAAAAATGACTGGTCAATTAATAACTCTTTAAGTTCTAGACAATAAAGCAAGATGAAATTTAAGATTAGACAATAATGAAATAAGAAAAATCATTTGACTTTGGAGTTTTTGGAAAATTAAAAATAAAATAAAACTTTTTAAAAACCACACACTTGGCCATTTCAACCTTTTTGGAGTATTTTTATGTGTGCAGCAATTTAAATAATTTATTGATTATAAAATTACAAAATTACCTGAGTAAATTTCTTTAATATCTGAAGATCCTTTGCACTTGTTCGTGTGCAGATGGCACATGTTACAGTGTATTCAAACTGAATTGAAAGAAAATGCAGATAAAATTAGACATAACTGATTCAGTCAGGAAAGAAAAAAAAGAAATCAATAAAATATTGAAAGCCAGAAATTATTTTAACCTGATAAGATTCAGATTCTTTAGAAACATTTTTTTTTAACCATTTAACTTTGATGTGATAAATAAAGAGGAAAGCATATAAACTTTTTAAAAAATAAGTAAATAAATAAAAATAATATTTCTTTAATGGTGCCATCTTAAGAAACAAAACAGTCTAACTTAAAATAATCTCAGATACATTCTTAAATTAGTTGAAATCAAAGATGAATATGCAGAGATGCTGATAGGTATGCGTCCTGCATCCCCGACGCATAAAAATTGTATCCTTGCATCCCATTGTTTTTTTCACCCCCACCATTTCAAGCTAACTGTAAATACATTTCAATATTTTCTTGTAAACGAATTACACTGTATGGGGTACAAGGTAGGGGTTAGATGGCTTTAGTTGTTCATAGATAAAAACTCAGCAATTTATTAAGAAACTTTAGTTGGGACTCATCAAATTTCCCGGGGACTCATTCAAATAAAATCCGTGTGTCCCAGGACAGACTAAATCAAAAAGCTATCAGCATCATTGAATATGAAATAAAAATTTTGTTCTATATTGGAATAAAACATTCAAAACACTTAAATGATATACAAGAGGAATTGAAATGCCTTTTGGCCAATAAAATCATTTATTACTTTCATTTATCAGCTAAATAAATTCACTTTTATGAATTATAAAAAAAAAAAAATAAAAAAAATACAATACCAGTAGCTAAATTCTTTAAAAATAACTTAAAATTTTGTACAGAAATTTATAGCATTAAAGTTTTACATAATTTCTCAATTAAGTGTCTCTTCCATTCTAATAGTGAAATTAAAAGTTAATATTTCTAACCATTGAAATTCTAATTTTATGAACAATAAACCAACCTGATGAAGAATGAGATTTAAATAAACTGTTTCTTCCCAATCAATTCCTCGATCAATAAGAGCTGGTAATTTCTTGGAATCTCTCCGATAAACTTGAATTTCAGTCTGAAAAAGAAAAATTTCATAACTTGGTCAGTTAATTCTTATTGCATTACAGATGACAATTATTATCAGAAAATACCTGTCACCCATACCAAATAACTCAATGGATGCTAGACTCATTACTTTCACTATAAATGCATAATATAATCATTAAAAGAATAGTCTTCATTTTGCTTTTAATTGCTTTAGTAAAAACATTTTAAAATCTTACTCATGTTTAGTTGCATAGAGAAAATCTAACTTTCAAGATTCCCAACATGTTTCCAAGTACAGTGGTACCAAAACGATTTTTCTGAAAACTATCACACGGTCAATTTTTTGCTTTATGTTTAGAGCTAAAATTTGAGGTATGACCAAGGTTCAGATATGCTTATATTAATAAGTTCATTAAAAACATTTAAGTTTCCAAATTCATTAAGCAAAAAAAAAAAAAAAAAAAAAAAAAAAAAGAAAAAAAAAAAAAAAGCACTATACCAGTAATAGAAGAGACTCAGAATTATTTCCATATCTAATATGTGAAATAAAAATGATTGTATACCTCAGGGATTTTGCTCAAAGTTTTAATTTTGAAAAGAAAACCGTCAAATTTACTCGATTTTCAAATGTAAACAATCTCTCATAATTCTGGCTTTATCACATTAAAAAAGTAATTACTAGCATATTTCAGGTCCAATTTTAAAAATATTTATATTGTTGGAAGGAAAATGAAACAATCTTTCTAAATATGTAATTTGTATGTGTTTTTATCCATTGAATTATTTTTTACAGCAAGTTAAAATGGTATTTTGTCTTAAAAGGACCGAAAATGTGTGAAATAGGAGACAGCCTTAGGATTATTTTGATATATAATGTGTGAAATAAAAACGATTGTATACCATCAGGGATTTGCTTTGAAGAAAAGAAAAAAACTCAAATTTACTTTTCTTTCAAATGTAAACAACTCTCACTTAGGCATCGTTTATTCAGACTATACAAGTTTAAATAGTAAATCATCGCTTATTTCTGGTCCACATTTTAAAATATTTATATGGTTGGAAAGAAAAGAAAATAATCTTTCTAAATATGTAACTTTTGTGTTTTTATCAAGATTATAATATTTTTTGCTTATTGAACAATTTGCAACAGCTCTTAAGTAAACATCAAATATAATTAAATTACCATATTGTGGTATATCCACAGGTCCTAAGCTGTGAAAATTAGTAGTTGGTATAATTTGAGAAAATCTAAACTTCCTAATATTTAGACTTCAATTAAGTACATATCCTCAAAATTAAAAAAAAATATATATATATATATATATATATATTATATATATGAGGATATGTGCTTAATTGAAGTCATACCTAATTTTGAAAATTAATTAGTTAATAATTAATGAATTTAGGCGGGCATATGTTCAAATGTAAGGCTAAACAAATAGAGAAAATGTCAATCCCTGAATGTACATTTCGACCTATGGACAAGATTTTTTTCAAATGTTTTTTTTCTTCCTTTTTTTAAATGTGTATAGGTGTGTACATAAGGATAGCTTTAGTAATAATACAAGTGAATAATAACCCCAAAAAATAAATCCTAGATAAACAAAATGTAACAATCAACTTATTCCTGGCATTCCAGTTGGTTAATTAAACTTTACATGTTTGATAAGTGAATGAAAAAAAATGGACTCCCATCAATTTCGACACATGAGGGTTTATCCAATGAACAACCTACACAGCATTTTGTTTATAGTGGTAAAGGCTTATGTTGGACGATTCCGCACTTTTTGGCACAGTCGATAGGAAAGAATTGGTGCACAAGAAATGCCACAAACTCAATCAACGACTGACCTCTGATTTTTTCAAATTCTGAGTTTTCGTTCTCCTAGACTGGTTATCTTTCCAAGGTTAAGAGCCCAGTCTTTACTATTTTACCCATAGCTGGAGGGAGAATATATGGATTCATACCCTTCCCAAGAGTATTAGCGCTATGTGAAATGCAAACAGCCTTGTCTAAGATTTGAACTTGGGTTGACGAGTCCATTTCCTACAATTCTAACCATTATGCCACACACCTCCATAACATAAGTACAAAATAAAATAAAAGAAACTAAAAACCTAGAAACTTTTTTCAGCAGTCCATGATTATTAAAAAAATTATATGCAATAAATAAAACCTTCTAAAGTGAAGATTATTTTCATAAATAAATGTCAAAGCCAAACTGGATGACCTTGACTACCAAGGTCATTATGGGCACCAGATCAGAAATTTAATTTTTTTTTAATTTTATTTTTTAATTTTTTTTTTTAAACACTTAAAACATTGTGAAATAAATTTACATATGTATTGGACATTTATCCCTTCCTAAAATAATGTTAGCCCAGGTAATGCCAAATAAACTTACTACTTCACAATTATCCAACTTGGATCTCAATACTAAATTGTAAATAAACTAAAAAGCTACAACACCACAAAGCCAATCAATATCAAACAGAAAATTCTAATATGAATGCTGTAAAATAATGTTTTTACAAATTTTCAAAAAAAAATTTTCAAAAATAACATTTTTTCATATAAGGCAACAAAGAGACTGAAAACACACACACACACACACACACATATATATATAACAGATTTTTTTGCACAGATATCTAAGATGTTTAAACAAATTTAATTCAATCAATATTCAACTTATATTTCTTATCCACATGCAAGCAGATTTTGCAAATTCAGTTAAGAAAAATAAATAAAAATTAAAAAATTAATTACAGCAGGCAATATGCCTACTTCTAAGCCAAGTTTTCCATAAGAGAAAGCATTCTTAACATTCCTAAGAATTAGAATGTATTTATGTAATTATCCATTGTCACATGGTGGTCATTTGTAAAGGGTTTCACGAAAGCACACAAAGATATTCTTTCACTATGAAACAATATAAATGACCAGTTTAAAATCCTTTGGTCTGAAGCGACAATACCTTTTTATCTCCAGTTTATCCAAGGAAAAGAAATTAAGATGATGAAAGTGATCATCTACTCATCAAACTATCAACATTCTTTTTGATCCAAACAATTATTAAGTTACAACTAGAAATAATGTTTGTGTTAAACTAGTGTAGATACAGTTTTTGCTGAAGAGAACACTTCAAATGAAGAATAACATTTTAATATGGCTTTATTATATGAGGGGGAATCAAAAAGTAATGCCATTTTGTTTAGGACAGGTATAATTACCAACACAGAAATATATATTATACATCAAAATGAAGCTGATCCTCTGTGGATCACATTCCTACTTGTCCACAGACAAGTGTCTCTCAATAGCAATGTTCCACCTTCGAATGAGAGCATGTATCCCTGCCCCGTAAAATGCTGTTGACTGTTCTTTGAGCCATTTCTTCACTACAGATTTCACTTCGTCACTAGAATAATGTTTGCTTCTCAAACCCCTTTTCATGGGGCTGAAGAGAGGCAAACATTATTCCAGTGATGAGGAAGTGAAATCTGTAGTGAAGAAGTGGCTCAAAAAACAGTCAACAGCATTTTACAGGGCAGGGATACATGCTCGCATTCGAAGGTGGAACATTGCAATTGAGAGATACAGTGACTATGTGGAGAAGTAGGGATGTGATCCACAGAGGACCAGCTTCATTTTCATGTTCCTGGTTTGGTAATTATACCTGTCCTAAACAAAATGGCATTACTATTTGACTCACCATCATACAAAGGTAGTTGGGTGGTTGTCTGAATTGTCTATCAACCCTTGTGGGTCATTTAATACCAATTCTTTTTTGTTTGAGGATTTGTTAAAGAAATAATTTTCATCAAATCTATATGTATGAATAAATACTGGTGATTGATGCTCAACCACTGCCTTTTACCACATATGATAAAAAAAGAGTTGGGTGTTTGCCACATGAGCAATTAGAAGAATACAGTCGGAACAATTATATAGTTACTAGGGCTTGATATGACCAGCCGATTGATCACACCCCGAAGTAATATTTTAATTAGTTAATTTTAATTAGTGAAATAGATCACTAATTAGGACTGAGGCTATTCTAGTAGTGACCAACCCGAGCGGAGTTTAACAGGTTTGAATTCAGAGTTTTTCTTCTAGACTGGTTGCCTAACCAAGATTAAAGAGCCCAGTCTGCCCTACTATTTACCTATATCTGGAGGGAGGGTAGTTGGATTCATACCTTTCCCAAGGGTATTAGCGCTATTTGAACTGTAGTTTCATCTAGGATTTGAACTCTGGTCGACGAGTCCATTTCCCACAACTAACAATTACACCACGCGCCTGGTGTGTTGCAGGTCACAGGACCACCTAGTACGCTGGTCACAGGCAGCTCAGCCACCACAATTCCATCTTCAGACATTACAGGTCACTGTCCACATCCAACAGGTGACCCCATTGGCGGCGAGGGGGCGGGGTACCTCTCTACAGAAGTGTGGTTGGCGTATTCTACAGCCCCAGTCAACAGGGCAGTAATCATACAAAGTTAAATATAAAACAGTTACTAGTAAAAAAAATAAAAATGAGATTTTTTTAAATAATAAAATGAAAAGTAGCTAAAAGTTATTAAAAATGGTCCAATATGGGTTCATTACACACATTTTTTGACCGGTTTAGCTCAGTCGGTAGAGCGTTCGGCTAGAAACCACAAGATTCCTAGTTCGATACCGGTCCTCGCCAACTCAGCGTATGAGTAGCACAGGGATCTGTGCGGTAAAGTAAGGAGCTGATGGTAGGCGTGGCGCTCCACCTCAGACGCCAAAACAATCTCCTGGATCTATCACTATTGAAAAGGGGATAGACTGACTGGCTGATACTGACTTTAGGCCGCCCTGACGACTACTTTACTTACACACATTTTTAAGTACACTGCCAAAAAAACCTACTTTAACCAGCATGGGATAATATGCATCAATAAATATGGGACATGGAGAGGCCCCCTCCGATCATTCAGCTGGTCACGTCAAGTACTAGCTCCTATATGATTGCCCCAGACCCTTTTTATCATATGGGTGCTAGAAGGCAGTGACTGAGGGTCTACATGTCCTGGAAATGACGTTAAACTATCTGATGGTGAGGTTCCAGTTTTGGAGGTTTGGGGAATGTGGAGCACCCCTTCATCACCATTGCTCCCTGGTCCACTCTGACCCGGAGTGGTAGTACCTGTTTGGGTCCCATCTATGGGTCAAATAGAAATACATGAGTTTATAAACAAAATTGTATTATGCATTAAGAATGAATTTATTTCACAACTTTGTCAGCATTAAATGACCCACCGAGGTTGATATGCCGTAAAACAAAACAAACCAAACCAAATATGGGACAAAATTCATTCTATTTTCCCAATACAGAGAAGATGAATATTAATATAACATTTTTATTTAAAGTAGGGTGGGGAGGAAGAGAAGAGTTATTTTCTGGGTATGAAGTCAAACCTTATTTTCAAGAGCAAAGTCTGATCATAATCATTTAGTCTCAGTTTTTCGCACATTAGAAATCAATGACATTCATACGAAAACAATTCACACAATAGAGTTTTTTCCCCCAAATGCCATCAGCAAAAGCCTCAAATCAGATTACAAATTAACCCTTTCATATATAGTTTAATTTTGATCTGGCATTCCGACAATATGAAGGAAAAATCAACAAAGTCTGGTGGTATTGCAACATTCGGCCAGGGCACTCTGAGTTAGTGGTAATGCTGTTTTGGCGCTAAAATTACACTTGACCCCCAGAATCAGGATCTGTTATAGGCTTTGTTGGCCCCACAGCTATGAGGGTTGCAGCATGCATTTATATCTACATGTACACCTCATTGTGATGTAATTGTTAGCAAGCTAATCATGTGAATCAATTTCTACTAAATAAAGAGTTCAATTCCCACTGGGTGCTTTATGTTGCATGGTCACAGCCCCATAAAAGACTCGAGTCATGTAGTAGCAGGAGGGTTAAATAGGGAGTCACACACACACAACATTCACATAGGCAGTGCTTTCCAACAAAAAACAACAAACGAAAGTCGCCGAGTCAAAAAAGGGGTTGTTTACTTCTCTCACGGATCGTGGGTTTTCAGAGAGGAAGAGTAAGGTCAAACTATTCTATCATAAATCCTGTTCAGCCAACACAAATACCCAGTGGAGCCCGAAAAAAATGGCGTCTTCTTCTAGAGAGGCCCTAGCGAAAAAAGATAGAGTTCCTTTTAATTCAGTTTGTGGTCCCAGGGTGGGGGAAGGGACATATCAGTTTCTTCAGAAAATTTGGGACTTCCGTTTTTATTTTTATCTAGTTCAGGGGTCATTGACGGGTCACTGGCTGACATACGTTGAGTGCTTAGAATCTTAAACTTTATTCTCTTTTTACACAGAAATCCGATTACCATTTTCTTTTCAATCCAAATTCTCCATAGACCATTTTAATTATACTACATTTATACTAAATCTAAACTATACTTAATTTTCAAAAAAGGCATTTAGTGATGATGTAATAGTAGGCTTAGTAGATAATTACTAGTGTGTTTATTTTTTTTTTTATTGGATGCCCAGTACTTCTGGCTAAGTGCCACAACTAAGTTAAGCAAATATCAGTCATCAAGTCACACTGACAGCACAGATACCTACACTTGTTCCTATCAATCATCACCCCTGGCAGGTCTTCCACATGGCATCGAGAATCAACACAAAGCTGATGTAGGTTTATGCGGGTCGGTCTACATTAGCATGTAGATGTTCACAAGAGAATATCACTTATGAGTTTGTCATTGCTTCTCCAGCATGTCTTGTGTGACAGGATGCAAGTGGCTATACCGCTGCCTAATTTGTGGGGTGCTGCTTTATATATAACAATTTTTCTCTTTTTGGGCTGCATGTATATACAATATTACACAGACACACACAAACAACTGTGCTGCCAACAAAGCCTTCATTTGGATGATGACTGATCAAAGCATCAACACTAACCCAGAACACCCTAGCTGTACCTTATTGGATTTCTTTTTTTTCTTCCATGATATTGTAAGAATAGATAAAAAGTTGGAGTGGCCTAAAGTCGGTATCAGCCATACAATGAGGAGTCTATCCCCTTTTCACTAGCACTAGATCAAGGAGATTGTTTTGTAGCATCTGAGGTGGAGCATCACACCCACCAGCAGCTCCTCACTTTACCACACAGATCCCTCATACGCTGAGTTGGTGAGGGCCTGTATCAAACCAGGAATCTTGTGGTTCCAAGGCAGATGCTCTACTGACTGAGCTAAACTGGCCCTATTGTAAGAATACCAGATGAAAATACTACCTCATCATATAATCTTTTGCTGTGGCCAGCAGGTTACAGAAGAAACAGAAAAGTGATACTCTCCAGACTTAGTATTGGGCTCACCCACATCACTCATTCTTACCTACTAAAAAGGGAAGATGCTCCAATATGCAAAGTACTGTTCGTTGTCAAAAACATCTTTTTAAATCATGACAGTTTCAGACAAACTCGTTCCAAATACCAGCAGACAAGCAACTTAAGGACCTTTTCAGAAAGTACCAAACCAGAAAACATTTTGAGTTTTCTGTTTAAAAAAAAAAAATTTTTTTAAATAAATAAAAAAGTGAAAAAAAAAAAAAAAAAGCAACCTTTTCGTCAAGATCTGACCAAATCATGCTTTTCACCAAAAACTGACCAAATATAACAAGTAAGTAAAGTAAAGTCAACGGGGCGGCCTAAAGTCGGTATCAGCCAGTCAGCGAGGGAGTCTATCCCCTTTTCAATAGCGCTAGACCAAGGAGATTGTTTTTAGCATCTGAGGTGGGGCGCCACACCTACCATCAGCTCCTTACTTTACCGCACAGATCCCTGTGCTACTCATACGCTGAGTTGGCGGGGACAGGAATCGAACTAGGAACCTTGTGGTTTCTAGCCGAACACTACCGACTGAGCTCAAAAACCCATATGGAACAGCCCTGTCACCTGGGGCTTTAGAATACACCTCTGCAGAGGAGTAAGACCCCCCCCCCTGAATGGGGCCACCTTTTGGCCGTGGGTGGCAACCCGTGATATTTAAGGACAGAATCCTGGTGGATGAGCAGTCCATGACATGCAACACTCCACTTAGGCTAGACGGGCTTCTCCAATCAATCGGCTAGTCATGTCAAACCCTAGAACCTATATGACTGCCCCAACTATTGCCCTTATGGCAAGCCACAGACCCTTTTTATCATATATGTGCTAGAAGGCGGTGGCTGAGAAGGCCTGCAGATCCTGAGAATAACACTAAACTATCTGACGGTGAGGTTCCAGTTTTGGAGGTTTGGGGGAATAAGGAGCACCTCTTTATCACCATTGCTCCTTGGTCCACCGACCCGGAGTGGTAGTACTTGTTAGGGTTCCAGCTATGGGTTAAATAGAGAAAAAAATAAAAATTTAGTATCTATTAAGAATGAATTTATTTGAAAACTATGTCCGCATTAAATGACCCACTGAGGTTGAGATGCCATAAAACAAACCAAACCCATATAACCTTTTTTGGCATTAAATAACCCACAGATGTTGATATGCTGTTAAACAAAACTAAAACCCATAACTTTCCAGCAAATGTAAATGAACGAAGAAAAAAAATACATGTAGAATTCACATTCAAAGTCAGTATACTACAAGAATCTAGTAATGAAGAGTTAATTCAATGATGTCAGATTTGAAATTAGATATATAACATCAACAAAAATGGCCTGGATCCATTTTTATTAGTCTTTATTAGGTCATACCTATACTAATGCTGACTCAAGTGATAAAGACAACACTCCCCACCACCCAGCTTGCCAAGTTTAGCCTGACAACTTCCACCTTTATCCCTCCCCACTCTAATTTTAATGCCCACTTCCATGACAATGAACAAATAAGGTTACTAATAAAAGAAATTGCACAAGCAAAACTAAATATGTCATATGACTGACAAAACACAAACTACTGAATCTGTAGACCTTTTTATTTTATTGAATATTTTCTTTAACAAGAGCAGAGATGCGTTCTGTGTCCCTGATGCACAAAAATCTAAAAGGACGCAGTAAAATCATATTCATGCGTCCCAGTGTTTTTCTTTTTATTCCCTCACCATTTCAAGCTAACTGATAATACATTTCAATAGTTTCTTAGAAACAAATTACACAGGATTGGTTACAGGGTAGGAGTTAGATGGCTTTAGATGGGACCTATAAATTTCCCTGGGTACTCATTCAAAGCAAATGTGTGTGTCCCAGGACGCACTAAATCCAAAAGCTATCAGCATCACTAAGAGAAAAAAAAAAACAAAAAAACAATTCTAGAATATAATTATACTAACGATCAAGTTTGATGGTATTGGTAATTTTATAAATAGACAACCCATGAACCCATTGAGTTCCTGTTGGGACAATGGTCCATGATGATATTGATCCTTCTATTTAGGAAATCATTAGTTGATTTATTTTACAGCATATCAACTCTTTTCGGGTCATTTAGTGCCGAATCAAGCCCTTTTGATAAAAAGGTTTCAAGTTCTTAATACCTTCAAATACTTATTCATAGTGTATATTTCTGTGCAGTTTGTTTCATTCAGTAAATTTCAGATATCGTATTCATGTATTCGTTTTGTTGCTATTTTTTTTTTTTTTTTTGTCAGATCTTAAAATTTTCCCATATAGACCCACTGTTTTTAGGAAGGATATTATAGTGTCTGCTTCAGTTTTTTTTTTTTTTTTTTTTTTTAAACAGTTCTTTCATTTTTCTTGTGTTGTAAAATGTTTCTTTGTAGGAGCCAGATCAATACCTTCAGTGAGAAAGCATTTTATTGTATATACAGTCTGGCATTCATAGCACATTAGTTACCGTTCTTTTTTAAGCAAGTAAGAAAGTGTAATCCTTGTGTGACCTATGCAAAGTCTTGTAGGGGACTAAATGGAGTAGTCTCCCTTGTCACAGGGTCTGAGGAACTCTTCCGCACCAGGAGCCCCTCAGCTTTCCACTGATTACTGTATGACTTGGAATCCAACATTAGAAAATAGTTAACACATTCTACTTAGCATTTCCTAGTCATCTATTAAATCAATAATTTAAATAAAAAATTTTAAAAATTTAAATGAGATTATATACATATTTATTATATACACGTGCAGGTGTAATGGTTACAGTCATAGGAAATAGACACAAGACAAGTTCAAAGCCTGGAGAAGGCTGATTGTATTTTGCATAGCACTAATACCTTTGGGAAAGTTATGAATCCAACTATTCTCCCTCCTGCTATGGGTAAATAGTAGGGCAGACTGGGCTCTTTAACTTTGGTTAGGCAACCAGTCAATTTCTTAAGCAGAGTTTAACAGGTTTGAAATCAGAGTTTTCCTTCTCCAAGATTAGTTGCCTAACAAAGGTTAAAGAGCCCAGTCTGTCCTACTTACCTATAGCTGGAGGGAGAATAGTTGGATGCATACATTTCCAAAGTGTATTAGCCTTGTGAAATGCAAACATCCTCGTCAAGGATTTGAACTAGTGTCACAGAGTCCATTTCCTATGATGATAACCATTACACCTCCACTTGGGAGATAAATAGAGCTTTGACAAATGAAGGTAGAGAAAAATATATTTTATATGCAAAAAGAAAGATTTCAACAAGCTCTATTCAACGATATAATGGGTTTAAACTAGCAGTAAAAATTTACTGTGAAAAAAAAAAAAAAAAAAAAAAAAAATGAAAATATGAAGAAAGTTTAAAGTCCTTTTTTTGTTAATATTTCAAATTTGAAAAATAATAAAAAAAAAAAAAAAATTACATGCGGCTTGATGAATTTCTTCCTTCAACCTTTAAAAAAGCAGACAATTATTCTCACCTGGATCTGTGGAATTCGGCCTCTATTGATATGTGATTTACGGACATAGAATACCATATCGTCCCGTGTGTCATCATTAAAACTTCCTACAATGAAGTATTCTGTAAATAAACTGGTCCAAAACTTGTTTGTACTCACAAGTTCAATACTATCACCTGAAAGAGAATAGAAAAAAAAACTATTAGAAACAGTTGACATTAAAAGATATCTTAACATCAAACAGATTTATAAAATCATTCCTAGAGATTTGAAGGCTTTTCAAAGATTAACAGGTAGGAATAGCTTACTTCAAAATGTATAAAAAGTCAATTGAGGAAGAAAAAAAAAAAAACAAAAAAAAAACACACACACACAAAGATAAAATCTAAAAATATATAAACAAACCTATGTATTTAATAGTTTAAAAACACCAGTAGCCGAGGGGATAAGATATCAGGCTGGCAAACAGTCAGTCCTAGTTCGACCCTAGCCAAGGATAGTTGTTGTGTCTAGCCATAATGAATAGGCGTGAAACACCAAAACACGTCTGTGGATGACACACACATACATATACATATGTGTGTCCTTAATTCTTGTAAGATTAAAAAGCCAAGACATTTTCCTAATGATCATACAAGGAAGCCGAATGTACACTTATCTTTAATTTAATCTTTTAGATTAACTTTAAACCTAAAGAATAAAAGGGGGGGGGCTACACATAGCATCGTGGTTAGGTTTGTTTTGTTTTACGGCATATCAACCTCGGTGGGTCATTTAATGCCGACAAAGTTGTGAAATAAATTCATTCTTATTGCATGATACAGTTTTGTTTATAAACTCATGTTTTTCTATTTAACCCATAGATGAGACCCTAACAGGTACTACCACTCCAGGTCAGAGTGGACCAGGGAGCAATGGTGATAAAGGGATGCTCCACATTCCCCAAATCTCCAAAACTGGAACCTCACCATCAGATAGAGTTTAACGTCATTCCCAGGACATGTAGACCCTCAGCCACCGCCTTCTAGCACCCATATGATAAAAAGGGTCTGGGGCTTGCCATAAGAGCAATAGGGTTGGGAAAATCATATAGGTGCTAGGACGACGTGACTAGCCGATTGATCGGAGGGGGCCTCTCTGACCGCCCGTCTAGCCCGAGATAGGGCCAAAGTGGAGTATTGCAAGTCATGAGCTGCTCATCCACCTGGGCTCTATCCTTAAGCATCACGGGTCGCCACCCACGGCCAACAGGTGGCCCCATTGGGAGAGTCTTACTCCCCTGCGGAGGTGCAGTCGGTGCATTCTAACGCCCCAGCCGACAGGGCTAATATGCACATTTGGTTTCTTTGTTTAATGGCATATCAATCTTCATGGACTACTAAATAAATTTTAAAAATTGAATACCCAGCAAGAATGAACTTAAAAAACTGCTTTGGCATAAAATAACCCAAGGGTTTTGACATGCTGTAAAAATCCAACCAACCAAAGTCAATATGGGGAGAGGGGGAGAAAGAGTTGAAAAAGTAAAACATTTTCCCAGGTGCCTCATTTATTGGCTTGGTAGACTAACAAACAGGCCAGAAGCTTTTCTTTAATTCATAGTTCTTTCACTCGCCAACTACAAACAAAATTGTTAAAAGGCTCCATTCTTTTTAAGTTATGCTTCGTTGGTTTTATGGCATGTCAACCCATGACTTATGTAATGCTAAAGTCTTTCTTTTTTTTTTTAAACAATTATGATTTCAAGTAACTAAAGAACCATTTGTAAATAATCATAGCTTCAAGTAACTATTCTTGATAATGATAATTTATACACAATTATATGGTTTCAAATAACTGTTCCTATCTAATAATAAACATCATTTGTGTGCACACAGCTATACAATTTCAAATATTTTTGTCTTATACGAATAATTTTCAAACAGATTTATACACAAGAACTGAAGAGGTACTACAGCTCCTGGTCAAAACGAACCTGAGAGTTTCTGTGGCAGATTCAGTTCCCTAAACCAGCTCTAGAAGCACATATTGAGCACTTTTCAATATTTATTTTCTCAACTTATTCATTATTTTCTCTTTCTACAACAGCCAAAATTTTGACTTGTTTGTTTTTTGTTCTAATGAATTCCTCCTAAAACTACTAATATATATTATATACAAAATAACGTAAATATACATGCTTCTAAAAATGATATTGAGCACTCATTACTTATAAATACAGCAAATACACACATTAGCTCAGTCAGTAGAGTCTGGGAACGACAGTGTTCCTGGGTTGATACCAGTCCTTGCCAACTCAGCGTATGAGTGCCAGATGGATTTGTGTAGTAAAGTGAGGACCTGATGGTAGGTGTGGCACTCCACCTCAGACGCTAATGAAAAGAGGATACTCTCCTTCACCATCTGGTTGATACCGACTTTAGGCCACCAACAACATATATATAACACCATAGGGAAACTCAAAATTAAGAGGAAGTGGATATATAAAAATTAGTTATATTTTACAGATTATTTAGAACACTGAAGTCTTCAGTTTGCTAATTTTAATAAATTTCATTGTAAAGCCCACAAATTTTAATCACAAAAATCAGTTTTCATATATAAAAGAAAGTTTGTATGTATGTCCGGAGGAAACTATGAAAATAAAACAATTAATGACAAATCAAATATAAATTATATATATAAGGTATAACTGCACTGATGAGAGGTGATACCTCGAAACACGTGTCTGAATTACTTTATATATATATATATACACACACACACACTCCCACTTTGGTAGAGTTCTCTAAATAGGGATTTAATTGAAAAGTTCACCGTTCTGGCGTGTAGCTAACCCTCGCTTTGTTTACAAAAAAGTTTGAGGACTCTAGTGAATCCATTTCCGCTTAGAAATGTAGTAATTAAATATTCTCCTATATTTGACAGCTGCCTCTGGCCGCACGAGTAAGAGGCTTGGTGAACGAAAGTTCATTCGGGTCTCAAACCCGGCCAGGGGTAGCTGTTAAGGTATAACCGCACTGATGAGAGGTGATACCTCGAAACATGTGTCTGTGGATTATTTATATATATATACACATACATACATACATACATACATACATACAGTCACCAGATCTTGCCTTTTGAACAAAAATAATGAAGATTTGATTTATATTCGTGAAGATAATTAAAAAATAAGATTTAAATGATAACAGCATAGAATTCTTTTTTGCATTTGATATTTTAAATAGGAGACATTACTTTTTCTTTTCAGAGTATCTGGATCAATGCCAGGTCTTTTTTTACGTAGGGATTTTAATGAGGCATCCTGTGAAGATCCAATTCACAATTCAACAATAATGGATGTGCGAGACTACCTTTTTTTTTACCTACCCCCCCCACCCCTTTAACCAGAGGACACCGGGTAGTCGCTTCTAGTGCATAATAATTGCTGAAAAGGGTAAACATACATACCTATATCATATATACATACACAAAAACAAAACAAAAAAAACAAAAAACCCTTCCAATCAATGAAAAACATTATCTATAGGAGGAGATAATGTAATAATAAAATGATATTCATCCTGAACTGGTGCTGCCATTATGGCAATGATTACAAAAGACATTTAATGACTGCATCTTTACATATGAAGTAGATAACTACAACAAGAAGCATCAACAAAGCTAAAGTACAGCAGCTCACTCAATCTAATTTGCCTCTGCAGAAAAATGGACAAAGCCAAGCAGTAACAACTTAGCACTTTAGGTTTTAATAGAAGGAAGCTTATCTTCTCACAAAACTATTGATCATCCAAAGCAAATGCATTAGTAGGACACCAGCAGCAAATTCAAGAAAGAAGTGACAAAAGATCAAGAGTGTGTGTGGGGGGGGGAGTTAACAATGAGTAAATTAGCTTTTTAGTTTATAGTTAAAACAAAGAGCATTAATTTCTGATTTGCAAGAGATAAAACAGATGCTATTAAATTTCATTTAAATTTCAAAAGCATTAGGCCACCATTTAAAAGAGTTGAAACCAGTTTTTTTTTTAAATAAAAATAAGGATAATTTATTCAATACTAACATAAATAATTGACATTGTTATGGATTTATGATAAATAAATGAATTAAAAAAAAAAAAAAAAAAAAAAAAAAAAAAAAAATCCTAAAGTACATTTTGTTAAACAAAAATTTATCAAGAGCTCAGAGATGCTGATAGGTATGCATCCTGCATCCCCGACACATAAAAATCTAAAAGGACGCAGTAAAATCATATCCATGCTTCCCAGGGACACAATTTTTCCATTAAAAACATCCTAATACCATTTCACACAACCAACCCTTAACAGTTCAGGGATTTGAGTTCTCTACTAATTGGCAGAAAGTAGCTTCATTTTTTTTTTTTAACAAGAAATTTCTACTGCCAACGTCACGAGAGAATTTCTGTCGTGCCTAACTTGGGCATTGCTCAACCCTGCTGTAAATACTCCTGGGTTTTTCTTGCTGGTATTTTTTTTTCTACCCCCACCATTTCCAGATAACTTAATACATCTCAATATTTTCTTAGAAACGAATTGCACAGGATGGAGTAGGTAGAGGTTAGTCATTTCAAAGAAAAAAAAAAAAAAAAAAAAAAAAAAAAATTTCCAGTCTTCTTTCCTCAGTTCATAAAAATGTTACAGTTTATTAAGAAACTTTAGTTGGGACCCATCAAATTTTCCAGGAACTCATTCAAAATCCAGGAGTCCAGGACACACTAAATTAAAAAGCTATCAGCATCACCGAGATCTATGTAGTACTTTCTTCCCAAACATTCAATTTTGGAGGGAACGCATATTACACTAACACTTTTTCACTTCTAAAAGAAAGTTAACTAAAATTAAAAAGATAAAATTCAAACAAATCAAAAATGTGTAACTCAAATATTATCTAGACTCATTAATATAAGTCTGAGTAAATATTTTTAAAATACATTCTTTCATCTTATCAATTAGGAAGATTATATTCTATTAGGTAATGATATATAATTGAGAATTTATCTATTTTTTATGAAATACAAAAGGTTACATTTAGTGTGTGTATGTCCAAAGAGGCAAGGCAACCAATTCTAGACTTTAATTTGTTTCCTAGAAACCAATTATTTTGCTGTCACAATAAGACGATTTCAATTAAAGTTCCAGGCTTGTTTAGATGCCACTTAGTTGCTTTCTGAACAAATTAGCCCTTCCCCGATAGATTTTAAACCAAAAATGTTCCAGTCCCCAGAAGTCGGAGCAGCTTGTTCCTCACCTCTAAGTACCTTTAAAGACACTCTTTGAGGTAAAAGGGAGTTCACATACTAAGTTTCATCAAGATTGGCTCATTAACTAAGAAGCAAGCAAATAAACAATGGTTTCTTTGTTTAATGGTATATCAACTTTCATAGGTCATTTAATGCCAAAGACATCCTTGTAAAAGAACAGTAGTGATACTATTTAACCCATGGAGGGGGGGATAATGGGGTTCATACCTTTCCAAGGGTATTAGTTGTCTGAAAGTGAACACAATAGTGCAACTGGAGTTCAAACTTGTTTATTACAATGTCACAGTCCAGCCCGTTAGTCACAACGCCACAGGGACTTCACCACAAATAAATAAAGAGAATTCTATATTAGATTGTCACTAAGGATACAAAATTGTTGAAGTGTTTAACTCTTAAAAAAGAGCGTCAGGTTTCAAGAAATTTATTTTACAATAAAAGTTTTTCATCCAGTTGTACTTTCTTTTAGATAGAACAAATTCATTTTATTGTAATAGGCAAACCTAAAAAATATGAAAATAATACTATTAACCATCTATCTATCTATACATATATAAAGGTCAATTGTATGTATGTATGTCAGGAGGAAACTACCAAAATAAAACAATTATTGATGAAGTAAATATATATATACACATTCTTTATCACCAGATCTTGCTTTTTGAGCAAAAACAATAAAGATTTGATTTATATTCATGAAGATAATTAAAAAATAAAATTTAAATAGCAACAGCATGGATTTTTTTTTTTTATTTACATTTGATATTTTAAAAAGGAGACATTAATTTTTCTTCTCAGTGTGAACTTTTTTTTTACGCCCCACCGGGCTGAATCAACATAAGGTCTTTTTTTTACGTATGAATTAAGCGGACATCCTGTGTGGATCCAACTTGCCATTCAGTAATGATGGATTTGTGAGACTAACTTTTTTGCCCCCCCCCCTCTTACCCAGGCAATGCAGAGTAACCACTTCTAGTCTATGGAAAAATCTAAGTGTCTTTTGGCAATTAAGGCATATATATATATATATATATATATATATATATATATATATATATATATATATATATATATATAAATAAATCTGGTAGCATATAAACCTTCAGTTTCAGATTAGAGATGAATAGTGTAATGGTTACCATCATAGGAAATAGACACTGCAAGACTAGTTCAAGTTCTGGACGAGGATGTTTGCATTTCACATAGCACTAATACTCTGGGAAAAGGCAGGAATCCAACTATGGGTAAATAGTAGAGCAGACTGTGCTCTTTAACCTAGGTTAGGCTACCAGTCAAGAAGGAAAACTGAATTCAAACCCGTTAAACTCCTCTTAAGAAATTGACCATGTGTCACATACTACTTGTGGGAGGGGGGGGGTAAATATGCATAAACCTTCAGCTACAAATTCTTGTAAAGCATTGATATTCAAATTTTTTTTTCAATTATCAACAAAGAAACTTTTAAAGAATATAAGATCTAACAATAGAAGTTGTCAAATATTCCAATATCTCTTATTATAATGGAGATTGTGTTTTTCTGTCTGTAATCAAAACTATCACAATTCCCTTAGTTATTTATCTCACATTCTGCAGGATTTCATCTTAAACCTCAATTATTAATAAAACTGTTTTACATTATTAATACTGTTGACAATATCTACATACTATGATATTTACCACGTAACCCAAGTGTACGGGTTAGGCATAAGGCCCTATTAATGTGGGACCAACCATGAACCGAAGCTCATGGGTGGAGGGTCCAAAAAAATGCATCGGCATTCCCCCTCAAGGGTGGCACCTCAGGTACTCTGCAATAAACACAGCCCTGCCCCTTTAAATCAAGGGGGAAGGTGTTTGTGGGGGTGGGCATGGATCAATGTTGTTAGCTTGTAAGGTCCAGGGCCGAAGTCACTGGACACCTCCCCCCCATTTTTTTTTTTTTTTTTTTTTTTTTTTTTTTTAAATCGACAAGTAAATGTAAATATTTACTTTAAAATATCTTTTTTTTTTGTATTTTCATTTTATTTGAAACGGTCACAAAATTTTTAATAAATACAACCGAGTTTTAAAAATAAAAACAAATCAATACATTATTCATAAGTAGCACAGGTTGGATTTTCAGCAGGCACTGGTTAGCATTTTTGAGGCCAGGATGCATTTATTCGATATGCACCAGAATCTCATTAACAAATTTTTATAAACCACAATTTTACAAAGAATAGCTAAAATAGACAAAATATTAACTTTGACCATAAACAATTACAGAAATTGGAGTTTGTACTTGCTGTGAATATTTAAAACCCAATTTCTCATTAAAGTTATCTAGCATCAATATAAAGATGAGTCAAGATTTTGCAATATTTTGGTACATGCTAGATTATTACATGACCAAAATAGTTCAAGCTGTAGTAAGTAGTTATTTACAAAGTTTAGCTTAGTTGTGGTACAAGGTCCTAAGTACAGGACACCCAATGAGAATTCAACTCATTAACAATGGTTTGCTAATCTATCAGCTTGCTAACCATTACACCACGTGAGGTGCACTTCTAAGCTTTAGATGGTTGGTAGCATTGTGGTACGCTGACATATTGAGCATTGCTTCACTGTGTGATTTGGAAGTCAGAGATGAACGTGCAATTCAGGGACTAATGCTTTATTAGTTCAAACTAGACCATAGAGCCATAAAAGAAACCAAAAAGATTTATTGCACAAGACGTGAAGGTGCAGTTGATCAAAGTACAGTAACCAGATGGCTCAAGAAATTTTCATTCAGGTTGCAAGAACCTTGACAATTAGGCAAGGTCAGGTAGGCCTAAAATTATGCATATAGACATTTAGTGGCCTAATATCTTTAGTAATATTTATAAGATTTAGTGGCCTAATATCTTTAGTAATATTTTAGTAATATTTTATAAGATTTAGTGGCCTAATATCTTTTAGTAATATTTTATAAGATTTAGTGGCCTAATATCTTTAGTAATATTTTATAAGATTTAGTGGCCTAATATCTTTAGTAATATTTTATAAGATTTAGTGGCCTAATATCTTTAGTAATATTTTTATAAGATTTAGTGGCCTAATATCTTTAGTAATATTTTTATAAGATTTAGTTAATATCTTTAGTAATATTTTATAAGATTTATGGAAAGAGATTTTATCATCCTATTGTTTTGGGGGTTATCATTTCAGCAAAATTGAAAAAAAAAAAAAAATTAAATCAAGGTTCATTTATTTATCAAAAATTTTACAGTATTCTCTAAAGTTTGTATTGAGTATTTATTAGTGACAAAAATTTCAAGAAATAATTGATTACAATTTAAACAAATCTTTTCCATAAGTGGTAGTGAGGGAATGTATGTTTTTATGTCGCATTGATTTAAATGTCTGCCAAGAACAGGATGTAACACAAGGTCAATTGTTAAGTGGAGTAAAACTGGTTTGAATTCAGATTTCATTCTCCTAGACTGGTTGCCTAACCAAAGCTCAACTATCCAGCCTGCCCTACTGCTTAGAAGATGGATTAAGGTTTAAATTCCAGACAAGGACATTTTTCTTTTCTTTAGTATGATTAGTAGTTTGATTAACAAGATTAGAAACATTTTTTAATAGTAGTCAAATCCACAAGAAATATCAATTTAATTCAACAATATACATATTTAGCAACCCCTTCACATCAGTAGGATGACACAAGGAATTTAACAGGTTTGAATTCAAAGTTTTCCTTCTAGACTGGTTACCCAACCAAGGTTAAAGAACCCAGTCTGCCCTACTATTTACCCATAGCTTGAGGGAGAATAGTTGGATTCATATCTTTCCCAAGAGTATTAGCGATATGTGAAATGCAAACAGCTTCGTCTAGGATTTAAACTCATTTCACCATGTCCATTTCCTATGACTGTAACCATTACACCACGCACCTTTAATCCAACAATATATGCAATATTACAAATTTCAAAAATGTCAATAAATAAGTACATCCAGTTATACATAAGTAAATGTATACATATATACATAGTATGTATGGCTTTAACATTAACAAACCTACTAGGTTTTAATAAAGATGGTGCTATCTAATTAAAGGTTTCTTTTTTCAACAAATTATGACAAGCGAGATATATGATTTTTTTTTTTTTTTTTTTTTTTTTTTTTTTTTTAAATCAGGTGTGGGTGCGTCTGAACTGGCATTTAAGAAATAAATGCTGAAAGGAATTTTTGAAAACAAAATCGTTTAAATAGACTTGATAAGTAATTCTTGTCCATTATATAATTACACTTGAAGAGGCAGAAGTAGCCAAAATAAATTTTTCTGATAAATTAAGATTTTTATGTATTTATTTATATAAACCCGTATATGCAAAAATATGCACATACACAAAATCTTTATATGTACATTTGAGTTCTCAATTTTGGTTGAACCCTATCACAGAAACACTTGATAGCATTCACACACACACACACACACACTGATAGGTACATGTCCTGCCCTTACGTAAAAAAATCTAAAAGGACGCAGTAAAATCATATCCATGCAGCTCAGTGTTTTTCTTTTTTCTTCCCTCACCATTTCAGGCTAACTGTAAATACATTTCAACAGTTTCTTAGAAATTAATTACACAGGATAGGTTACAAGGTAGGAGTTAGAGGGCTTTAGTTGTTTCCCCAGATCATAAATAAAAACCCTACAATTTAAGAAACTTTAGTTGGGACCCATAAATTTTCACGGGGACTCATTCAAAGAAATATGTGCATTCCAGGATGCACTAAATTAAGAAGCTATCAGCATTACAGTGTGTGTGTGTGTGTATATATATATATTATATATATTATATATATATATATATATATACATATATATATACATAGAATACAAGTGATCATGGTGGTAAACAAATTGACACCTTTATGCTAAAGGCCAATCTTCATGCAAACAAGGTAATTAAAAAAAAAAAAATTAAAAAAAAAAAAACAAGAAGCTATTACTGGTGCAGATTACACGGATGACATAGCACTTCTTGCAAAGCCGATTCCCTGCTGCATAGCCTGGAGCAGGCCGCAAGAGACATTGGTTTCTATGTGAACTCAGATAAAACAGAGTTCATGAGTTTAAATCAAGATGGTACAATCTAATTAAATGGCAAGCCTTTAAAATTAGTAGACCAGTTCATATACTTCAGTCGCAATATTCTACTGAAAGAAATGTCATATATATATATATATATATATATATATATATATATATATATATATATATATATATACACACACACCAACTGCTCTGCACAAGCAGGATGTGACACAAGGTCAATTTCTTAAGCAGAGTTTAACAGGTTTGAAGCAATGTTAATATATGAAAAGGTAAAACAGACTGCTATTGACCATATGGAAATCTGATTTGATAAAATCAAACAAGAATCTTTCCAAATTTTAGCCATGTCAGTACTACTGTATGGCTGCAACACTTGGACTATAATGAAACACAGAGAAAAAACTAGATGGGAACTATACAAGAATATTACATGCTGTTTTAAATAAATCCTTGAAATAGCACCCTACAAAACAAAAGCTGTACAGAAACTTAGCTCATATCACACTGGAAAAGCAAGACATCCTGGGGAAGAATTCATTAGTGACTTCTCTTATGGACTCCTACATATGGACACACCAGCATTGGCTGACCAGTAAGAACTTACATTCAGTAACTATGTTGAGACAGGATTTACCAAGAGCAATGACAAGACAGAGTCAAAAGAACCTATACCTTCATGATGACAAGTGGGATTAGAATTGAATCTTCCATCATCTCCTTCCAGAGAACCAAATGAAGGATTCAAACAAGTACTGTTCTAATGTTGGTTGGTTATATTTTACTGTATGTCAATCCTTGTTAGGTTATTTTATTCTTGGTGGGTATTCAACATTTTTTTTTTTCAAACTCAATTTTTTTTATTTAACTCATCATACCAGGGATTGTAAAAGGTACTACCACTCCAGGTTAGAGTAGACCTGAGAGTAATAGTGATAAAGGTATACTCCACACTCCCCAGAGCTCCGGAATTGGAAAAAGTACTGTTCTAAATTAAACAAATTGAAGACAATGATAAAAAGAATCCTATCAGGATAATATCAGTTTAGATATTTATTTAGCAGAATTTCTTACAACTTGGTTGGAATAATTTTCACTCCTCCCTCAAATTCAGCAGATATTATACCCCCAGATTATCAATAGTATACATTTTTTTTTTTCAAACAAAATTTGCTTAATAGAATTTTTTGTTAAAATCAAAAAGATAAAATCCTTGGAAGACTCCATTGCCAAAAGGTAGATATGGCTAAAATTTCAGTACAATAGCAGCCCCCCCACACACACACACACACTTTCTTTTAAATTTTTATAAAAAAAAAAAAAAAAAAAAAAAAAAAAATGTTTAAATTGTAAATTGTCACTTATTCTAATTTTTTTCCCTTAAGAACAGAGCCTAAACTTATATGAAAAAAATTCCTGTGGATTTCTTAGTTATAACAATAAAAAGACCATATCTCCAAGAAAGAAGAAAAAAAACAAAACAATTTTGACAGATACAGATTTTAATTTATAAAATTCTATTTTAAAGACTGTAAAATAATTTTACATGGGATTTTTTTTTAATCATTCCTCTTCATAATACAGCAAAAATTACATTAACTTTCATTCATTTTTTTTTTTTTTTGAATTTTGTTAAATTTTAATTTCAGGAAGGGAGGGTTAAAAAAAATAAAAATAAAAATAAAATGAAATTTTCACCATCCCTACCAAAAGGCATTTAAAACAAAAACAAAAAATTCTGAGAAGATGAAATTAAAAGTTGCCTAAAAGATCAAACATGTTCTTCAATAAAGTTAATGCTGAGAGAAACAAAAAATAAAAATGAAATCTTATATTGTTGCTAAGTAAAAATCGAACAAAATTGTTGGCCAATTCAATAAAAATAGCAGTTACAAATTAGTTAATGTTCCACAATAAAAGCATTTACCATCCAAAAATGGATACCATCAATAAGAATCTATAAAAAAATGATTTCCTCTTGATTCTTCATCCATTCATAACAAATTTTTATTTTGTCATAAAAAACCTTTTTCCAGCAATTTATATTTTGGCTAATCAAAGTGGCAAAGAATAAAACTATCAACATTAAATGTTGTTTAGTATTATTTGCGTTATTCAGACTATTGTCCTCATCTTCATTGTTATCTGTACAATGTTTCGGACAATATGCCCTTCGGCCTTCTGGGTATTTCTAGGCCATGTGTCCAATAGGTTAAAACAGTTCTAAGTGACAGTTATCTCTAGATTGCAGGTTCAATCCTGATCAAGGGCAGCAGTAACATAGAATAATAATTAACCCAGCTTAACGCCCCTACCAGCTATGGTTAGCGGAATGAGAACAGGATACCCCCGTGGACAGAATAAAAGGTAAAGTAAGGAGCTGATGATAGGTGTGGCACTCCACCCAAGAAGCAAAAAAACATTCTCCTTGGTCTAACACAAGTGAAAAGGGGATAGACTCCCTCGCTGTTCAGCTGATACCAACTTTAGGCCATCCTGACAACTAAAAAAGATGGTATGTATTTAATTTTCTTTTAAGTAGAGTAAAGCTGGTTTGAATTCAGAGTTATCTTCCTTCTAGACTGGTTGGCATTTCAAAGCAAAAGAATCCAGTCTGCCCTACTATTTACCCATAGAGGGAGAGAGAGAACAGATGGATTCATGCCTTTCTAAAGGACATTAGCTTTGAATTGCAATGCAAACAGCTTGATGTTCGTTAGGAGGTAGTCTTCTTAACAATTATCTAGATCAGGGATCAAACTTTTTTCACTGTGGGCCGGATAATTGACAAAAATTAGCACAGGCCACATTATTATTATTGTGTTCAATACTTGCTAGCAAGAACGAAAGCTCTGAGAAAAAGTTGTAAAACAAAATTTATCTTTCCATGTTATATTCATGGATGAGTGGCATAAGATGCACAAAAACAAATTTAACCAACATTTTTTTTTTTTTTTTTTTTTATAAATATTATCAAAGAATGCAACGTTAGCAGAAAGGTTTAGTGAGATTTGTGAAACTGAATTCAAGTATCGTTGACAGGCCTGATAAAATGCCTTTGTGGGCCAGATCCAGCTAGCGGGCTGTAGTTTGGTGACCCCTGTTCTAGATCATATACATACCAACAAGCTCACAAATTTTGGCACACAAAAAAAAAAAAAAAAAAAAAAAAAAAAAAAAAAAAAGAGAGCAAACAAACAAACAATTGCTTATTTTAGCGTCAAACACATTGTTCACCTGGTTTCGTCCACTTATATCTATCCTGATATAATATTGACTTTTGGCAGTGTTTAATAATTCATTTTATTATCTTCAATATTAAGTTGCCTAGCCAAGTTCAGCATTTTGTCGAGTAAGTTTTCAGTAATAGATGAGTAGAATTATTTGATATCAAGCTGCGAGAAGATGCAGTCCTTTTTGTATGTAATATCATTAAGCCAATAAATAGTTGTCTTTGTGGGGGGGGGGCATTGGTTTACCCCCAGATTGTCTGAATTCACGGCAAATTGGTTCTTACAAGATTGTCAACATGGCCAATTTGATTTTTTGGGACCAAGTCTCCAATAGGCACCCCAAATCATCAAGTTAATGAAAGGTTTATATTTCAACTCATCACCAGTAACTTCTATTTTCAAATATTTGAAAATAAATGAACAGACGATTTTTTTGCACTTATATTGTATCTGACAAAAAAAATTTTACAAATTGTGTGGTACTATTTTTGAACAACATCCTTTTATTTAAATAAGCATAAAAATATTTTGTAAATAAAAACTGTACTTTCATTTAAATAAACATAATTGCATTTGTCTTCTGATCAAGTAAAAACTATTTTAGTATAAAAACTTTTGTCTTTTAATTTATCATAAGTGTTGTAAAATATTCATAAACTTCTGATTAAAAATTATTTATTTAAAAAAAGATTTTGCTATTAAATTTTAATTTGATTACATGTACCAACCATCTATTTATTTAATTTATTGTAAGTTCAACATTTCCATAAACTTCGGATTAAAATCGTTTGTTTACAAAAATTTGGAAGTGGAAGTTGCTGTTGATGAGTTAAAATGTGAACCTTTCATTAAATTGATGATTTGGGGTGCCTATTGGAGATTTTTGTTTGGGTTTATCAATTTGCACAGGGGAGGGGGTGCTCTCAAAATTGGCCTTATGATCTTTTAATATGACAGATGTAAGTTTTTTTTTTAATTTTGTAAACATGGTTGCCGATGTTTAATTTAGCCACAATGTTACTGGCTTTTGAGATAAGTTGTGCCCCCATTCATCTTCACTTTTTTTTTGTAATGGCAGTATCAATTTTTAATCCACTCTCAGCTTTCTCCAAATTAGACTCACCTCCCAGTTTGAGTAACAATATAAAGCAACAAAAGAACTAGGGTACTGCAATTCATCCGAAGATGAGTGTGACCACAGTACATGTGAAATTCTGAGTAATGGGCAGCAAGTAAAAATTGTAGACTGTCTTTTAAACACACACAGCTTTTTAATTTAGTGCATCCTTGGATGCACAGATTTGATTTGAAGGAGACTCCGAGAAATTTGATGAGTTCCAACTAAAGTTTCTTAATAAATTACAGAGTTTTTATTTATGAACAACTAAAGCCATCTAACCATATCTTGTACCACATACAGTGTAATTAATTTCCAAGAAAATATTGAAATGTATTTATAGTTAGCTGGAAATGGGGGGGGGGACACTGGAACGCATGGATATGATTCTTCTGAGTCTTTTTCAGTGACGCAGGTTGCGTACCTATCAGCATCTCTGTATGCATATTTTCATATTTAGCCTCTAAATGGTTATGTATAAAAACGTTCCCTTGTACATAGATTTGATAGTTTATATTAAAAGTAAATCAGAGGGGATCAAATGTTTTTAAAAAATGAAAAAAAATACAAGTATAAATACAATTATGTAAATTGCTGATAACCACCATCTTCTCTAATAATAAATCTGAATATCTGCAGGTCAAGTTTTTTCAACTTTACTCTTAGATGCCATAGCCCAATATATTATACTATTTTGGAATTAGGCCAATTCTGTGAGCATATTTAAAAAACATTCTGGGCCGAATTGAGACCCACAATCCTGAAATTTTGGATTCCAAAGTCTTAATTACTGCAAGTGTTATCAACAATTTTTTATGACAAATTTTTTTTTTTTTACAATAATTTTTATAACTTGAAAATAAATTTGTGAATAATCAAAATTAATTGTGAAATACAGTGAAAATCACCCATGAAAAATCAACCCTATGGAGGAGTTAGCTTAATTGCCGCTTGATAGGGCAGCTTTTAAGCTAATAAGATCATATGGTGGGGGGGGGTCTAATAATTACTTATAGACCTATTCTAAGTAAATTTAGACTTACTGGTTCCTTTTATCTTTAAATAATTCAGGAAGAAATGACTCCTTTTTTATTATGCAACTAGCAGCGGCTACCCGGCGTCACCTGGGTAGAGAGGGATTTTTTAAAGTTTGTCCCACAGATCCATTATTACTGAATCAGGAGTTGAATCCTAATGGGTTGCTCCATTTAAATCCCTATGTAAAAAAAAATAGACCTTGTATTGATCCAGCTACTCTGAAAAGAAATGTTAATGTCTACTATCTAAAATATTAAATGAAAAAAAAAAAGAAAAAAAATCCATGCTGTTATCATTAAAATTTTATTTTTTTAATTATCTTCACAAACATAAATCAAATCTCTTATTTTTGCTCAAAAACCAAGCTTTGGTGATATTTAATGTGTATATATATTTACTTTGCCATTAATTGTTTTATTTTCGAAGTTTCCTCCAGACATACATATACACACAACTGCCCTTTATATATATATGTATAGATAGATAGATTAGTAGTTCTTGAGTGAAACATATGGATAATCTTGTCATTAATAGATTTCATATTTACACATTTCATCAAAAAATTCAAATTAATCATAGCTTTAGAAAAAAAAAAGAAAAATTGGCAGAACAACTTAGATAATTGTGTCATCACATAGCGTGTAGCTCCTCCCTTTACCCGAATAATAGTGCCTACAAAACAATGGTATGCAGTCCATATGATAGAGTCATTCTATTGGTATATCTATCCAAGTACATTCCAAGGAATTTTGTGGTGTTCACATATTTCATACATGCCCAGTAGGGTTTAAATCTGGTGAGCACAGTAGTTAATAGAGCACCTGGAAATCAACCAAGTGTTCCTAAACTAACTTTGTGTCACCTAAACATGACCATCAAGGTATATCAACAGCACAGATTCCTTTGACTCTTGCCATCAGTCCCTTAGACAGCATCCAGTATCCCACAGAGATTATGAATGTAAGTTTTTGCTGGTCAGCCAACACTGATGTTGCCATGTGTAAGAACCCATAGGAGAATGTCACTTATGCAGTGACACTGATAGCCTTTTGATTTAGTGCATCCTGAGACGCACATATTTGCTTTGAATGAGTCCCCGGGAAAATTTATAGGTCCCAACTAAAGCCATCTAATTCCTACCTTATAACCTATACTGTGTAATTCATTTTAAGAAACTATTGAAATGTATTTACAGCTTGAAATGGTGGGGGAAGAAAAAAGAAAAATACTGGGACACATAGATATGATTTTACTGCATCCTTTCAGATTTTGGTGCATCAGGGACGCAAGACACATACCCATCAGCATCTCTGCTTATGAGTTTGCCCATACTTCTCCAGCAGAGCTCAGCTGGTCTTACTTGGATGGTTTGTGAGATAGGAGGCAAGTGGCCATACACTGCTATTTTTTAGGGTTTTTCAAATACATAGCATCCTTGTGTAATTCCCATGTAACTTTTACTCCAAGCATTCCATTAGAGTCCAAGTGTTGCAGCTATTTAGTACTGACACAATTACAGCTTGGAAAAATTCCCATTTTATTTTATCGGAGAGATCAGATTTCCATATGGTCAATAAAATCTCAATAGCAGTCCATGCTTTACCTAGGCATGTTTACATTGTTTTCAGTAGATGAGATATTGCTGCCAAGGTACATGAACCAATCTACTAATTTCAGTAGCTTAGGGATTGTATTATCTTGTTAGAATAATGAACTATCATCGCAAGGAAACATGGTAAGTATAATATATATATATATATATATATATATATATATATATATATATATATATATATATATATATATATATATATATATATGTGTATTTGGGCAGCATTCTTTCATTTATACATGTAGAATTAAACAAAAGACATCTCCTGTTTAACAATTTTATTTTTGATCTTTTCGAGTTTTCTGGCCAACTTTTTAATATTTGGTGGAATTCGTGGATAAGTCCACCAAACTCGGGACCTGAACTTTGGTGGACTT
Organism: Doryteuthis pealeii; assembly: GCA_023376005.1. NCBI lineage: Eukaryota > Metazoa > Mollusca > Cephalopoda > Myopsida > Loliginidae > Doryteuthis > Doryteuthis pealeii. Next base: position 108,558,944 of record CM042141.1, on the reverse strand, counting down.
ATCCACGAATTCCACCCAAATATTAAAAAGTTGACCAGAAAACTCGAAAAGATTAAAAATAAAATTGTTAAACAGATGTGTCTTTTGTTTAATTCTACATGTATATATATATATATATATATATATATATATATATATATATATATATATATATATATATACCAACCCCTTCACACGAGCAGGATGCAACACAAGGTAAATTTCTTAAGTGGAGTTTAATAGGTTTGAATTCAGTTTCCTTCTCCTAGACGGGTTACCTAGCCAAGGATAAAGAACCCAGTCTGCCATACTATTTACCCATAGCTGGAGGGAGAGTAGTTGGATGCATACCTTTCCCAAGAATGTTAGCACTACATGAAATGCAAACAGCCACGTCCAGGATTTGAACTCTGGTTGATGAGCCCATTTCCTATAACTAACTATTACACCACGTACCTTTATGGCAAGTATAAAGGGTTAAAAAGACCTTGTTCTCCTAAAATTATAGTCATTACTTTTTTATCAGTCTCAGTGTCCCCACTTTTCAGACCAGTAACTTCTTCATTCCCATTTTCTCTTAAAACTAGCCACCAAAAGATTATCTCTAACTGGCTTAACTTGATTGTGGCTTTACACCTTTTATGACTCTTGAACTTAATCTGGCTAATTGCATGGGTCTACACATTCTATTTTCCTTTTTTTTGGCTGACCGTATTTTCACTTAACCATTGTATCACACAATGTTCTCTGGCCGAGGTGAGGTATTGTAACCAATGCTGAAGAGTCAAATAAAGTCTTTATCTTTATTGTTATATACACAACATTCTTCAGGTATTTTTTGTCAAATGTAGGAGCCTTCATGCCAGAATACTTGACATAGGTTAACACTTGCACCTATTCATGGTTAACAGCATCAGAATAATCTTCCCCAATGGATTAAATAAAGGGTTCAGTTCAAAGTTTTGTGAAGGCTCCCAATTCTGACAAGAAACATCTGAAGATAGCCAGAGGGGACATAGGTCAAAACTATGTATATAACAATAAAGACAAGGACAATCAGAAAAATCTAAACAATACAAAGTATCAAACCTCAGAGATGCTGATAGGTACGCGTCCTGCATCCTTGATGCACAATAATCTAAAAGGATGCAATAATCCATGCATCCCAGTGTTTTTCTTTTTTCTTCCCCCACCATTTCAAGCTAACTGTAAACACATTTCAATAGTTTCTTAGAAATGAATTACACAGTATAGGTTACACGGTAGGAGTTAGACGGCTTTAGTTGGGACCCATAAATTTTCCCGGGGACTCATTCAAAGCAAATATGTGCATCCCAGGATGCACTAAATCCAAAAGCTATCAGCATCACTGCCTCATCTCAAATCAGACAAATCACATTACTTAATGTTTAATTTTTTTTTTTTTTTTTGAATAAAAATCACACGGCTTCAAAATGCGATTTTAAAAAGTAATTAAAAACAAAACAGGAAACTTAGAATCTTCTAATGCAAAAAAATTCATTTTCCTGTGTGTTGCCAAATTCAAATTAGAATTTTCATCTCACTAAAGAAAAAAAAAAAAAAAAAAAAGATTTTAATCTTCACTTAAAGAATCCTGGTGAATAGCTAGAATCCTTTTTTATGGTTTAAGAAAATTGCTTAGTGGGTGGTTGGGTAGTTTCTATGTATGCAATCATTTAAAATGTCACAACAAACACCTGTACAATGTATATTAGGTACCACTGATTTTCCCTGTGAAATTTAAACCCCCCATATTTAACACAATGAAACTTGCATACAGGTTAATATTATCTTGAAAATTTTTTGTCCATTCAAAAGAAGAAACATTAAACAAACTCCTGATGATTTTTAAAACTTTTTTCAGCTTACAGAAATAATGAAAATTAGGAACGAAAAACAATGTTTATATTTTTGCACCGTTAAATAAATTGAAATTTAATGTAGTCAAAAACAAGTTATGACTAGAGACTTTTTTTTTTTTTTTTTTTTTTTAAAATTCTATGAAATATAAATTAATGGTCCGATTTTCACGAAAGTTACCAGAATTACTTACCTTTTAATGAAAAAAGTCTGAAATAGTTTTTTCCTAAAATATATTGGGGGAAATATATATATTTTTACGAGATCTACCATTTTATTTTATGAAATATGAAAAAATGAACCAACAAAAAACGATTTTTACTTTTTTTCTATAAAGATAAGAGTCTGAATAATTATATCAGATGATTTTTATAAGTTTCAATGCCAGAGCTTTTTAGTAAAAGAACCATGAATACAGAATTCTGCTAAAAAAATATCAATAAAGAATTGACCCTGTTGTAAAAAAAAACAAAAAAAAACGGACTGTTTTACTTATTTTTCAAGATAACGGCGAGTAATTCCCAGTCGGATAATTTGATTTTTGAATTAACTGTTTTTCTTTGTAGCAACCTTTTATGTTCGTTATTTCTTTTTTGCGAGATTTTAAAAGAAAAAGTTCAAAAATATTTACGTTTTTTCCTTCAATATGGCCTAAACTGATCACGTGACGTATTTTGCTGGTAGCTAGTGTATACGGGGTGACAATTTATGGAAAGAAATATAATTAGAACCACTAATATTTGATTTTAGTCCCAAATTTATGAGAGAAAGAAGACGTTGAATAAAACCGATTCTTCATAACAATTGCGTGGGGTGAGGGGAGTAATCGAACGTCCGATTGTACTCACACCAAATTCTCAAGGAAAGAGTTAATCGAATTAATAAAGAGAGCAACATTTGTCGGATTTATTAAAAACATAAAAGTCCGCGTGTGTGGGAAAGACATTTGTACCAAGAGAAAAAGAGGAAAGAAAAGAAAAGCCATGAAATCGATTTTTCCATTCATCCTTCTCTTTCTCTCTCCGCTGCTTCTCGCCAATTTAGAAGTTTTCGTGGGCGGCAAAAATAAAAAAAAATAAAAATAAAATTTAAAAAATAAGGGTAAACAGGCACAAAAGACGGCTTTTTATACAATATTTACGCTAATGCGTTAAAGTAAAGATATTTCTTCGTTTTTTTTTTGTTTTTTTTGGCGGAGGCCTCAAAGATTTTTAAAACAAATTTAACCACCGAAACCAACCAGCATGGAAAAATGATTTTTCAATTTCAACTAAATACATTTTTTAAAGATTTTAATGGATTGTTTCAATGACATGTTTTTAATCCTTTTCTCTAACTTTAAGATAAACTTAACTAAACCGTACATTACATTCGAAATTACAGCTTGTGAAATATTTAAATTTTAGATAAATAGTTTCTTTTAAAGCTTTCACAGTTTAAAGTGGAATACTGACTATTTATAATATTTATCAATGTAGAAAAATCAAAATATCAACACATTTTTTCCTGTTGGTAGAATTTTAAAAGAAAATGTGAGGTTTCGTTTTAAAAATCCTTCATGAAGGGTTATTTCCCCACCCACACAATCTGTGCACCACCAAATCATAATCGGACCATCTCGTGACATTTAGGTAACAACGTCGGTCACCAGAAAATCAGGGCTAGTTTTTTTTTTATTTTAATTTTTTTAATATTCGACTACGACAAACAAAGAAAAATAGTAGATTTTTAATTAATTATGAAACTATAAATAGGATTTAGTCAATGATTACGGATTTTTTTTTTTTTAATTGTAGTGATAAAAATAATCAGAGACGTGCAACAGTGACACACACACACTTGTGGTTTTGTAATATGCCCTGAAGAAAATCTCTTTCCTAATGAAACTCTTCAACTATACAACAACAGTTTTAAATACTAACTAGAAGTTAAGTAAATCGATTAAAAATAATGATCAAATCGTGGTTGCTGCTGATTTATGGAGTAGTTCATCCATGTCACAAAAAAAAAAATTCATTCATTGGCAATATGAATAACAATAGAAAGAAAGAAAAAAAGAGAGACCACACTTTAATAATAAAAAAATAAACAACCTTACATTGAGTAAAAATAATTCAATTACTAAAAATACCAGTAGAGGTATTCCCACATCTTTCAACTGTTACTACGAACATATGATTTAGATTTATTTAGTAAACATTAACAAGATCAATCATCTCTATTAAACTGAAACGATAGATAAGGGTAGGTTTTCCTTTTAACAAAGATTAAGGACTTCGACCAGTGGATAACAGCTATAGAAAAAGTTTCTGAAGATTAAATAATACTGGTTTTCCTCTAAAAATCAAAATTCTTATAAACTAACGGAATGTATAAGAGGTTTCTTTTTGACTTCATTATTATGTCATTCGTACAACACCCACCCACCTGAATGGGTTTTCTTGAGAGTAGAATGAAGACATTAAAAAGCAACTCGAACCGATTCTGTCAACCCTACGCTATATTTTATTGTTAAAGACAAAACAAAATTACTAAAAAAATAAAATTACTAAAAACTATATAATATATATTAAACACCTTTCCACCTTCAAATCCAATTAAGGCTAATCAATAAGAATACCTTCATCATAGTCATCATTTCAGAAAAGAGTTAAATCACTCATTGTAATTTCTTTTGTTTTTAATTATTATCAATTTTATTCCGTTTTATTACTTAATTGATATTCGCTATTTAAACAGGATGAATTCACAATGAAGAGGCAACAGGTTCCTACTTTAAGAGACGATGACAACCTGCATACATTTTTTTTTCTTGGATGGAGAAATCGTTTTACAAAAAAAAAAAAAAAATCAGAATGAATTGCTCATCATAAAATATCTGAGAGGAATTTGGTGTTTTCTTATGGTTTGTCTTTTTAACTTTTTTTCTTAAGATTAAAAAGACCATTACTTGTTCAAAAACATTGACTATATTTGAAGTAAGGAAAAAAAATAAAAAAATAAAAAGAATTAAAAATTAGTTTACCCCCACCCACCCAGATCATTGGTTTAAAAAAAATTGAAGTGAGGGGTAGCCGAATAGGAAAAAAAAATTGAAAAAAAAAAAAAAACAAAACTACTTTTAACTAGGCTCGAACCTGCCCTAAATACGGTATTTCTTCTATTTCTCCACACCTAAGCTTTCATAGAAACATTACTTTAAATTAATTTACACACTCAGCATTTTTTTTTTTTTTTTTTTTTTTTTTAATTTCTAGGGCCGAGTGGATGAAAGAATGACCCTTCAGAAATAAAATTAAATTAAAACTAGATATCACAATTAGAATTTTTTTTAAATAAAAAAAATATATATTTTTCAAGAAAACATGAAAATTATTTTAATATTTTTGTCACAATAACAAAATATTAAAATAATTTAATAGAAAAAAATATTTGAAACTAAACATCTGTTTTGTTTTCTTTAAGAAAACATGCTTTTTTTTTTTTTTAGATTAATTTATTCGTTTTAAAAACTTAAGATAATATCTTCGTTATTCTAAAAAATAAATAAAAAAGCACAATGTTTAAAACATAAAAAGTAAATAAAAAAGAAGGAAAAAAAGATCAACAAATGATAATTTTCTTGTCAATAGAAATGTGGAATTTTTCCAAGTTACAAACAAATTAAAAGTTAATAACAGGAAATTTCTTTCTTTCAAGACTCAGTCACATTAAAATAAATAAATGTTGCTGTGTAGCTTTAATTTCTTCAAAATATCTGTGCAATATTGACAATTTTTATTGTGGTTAAAGGTTTTTATTTTCTTTCGTTTTTTAAAATCTTCAAATGCATTTTTTAACAAAGTCGTGCTTATTAGAAATGGTAGCGTGCTCAAGTTTTCCTTTAAATAATTTAAAAAGCGAAACTAGAATGAAAATAAAAGATAGTCACCCTAAATAGAAAAAAAAGGAACCATAATGGAATGATATCAATATCATATTATCCATTTTATTGGTGATGGAACGAAGTCCGCTAACGCAACAAAAACTGATAACAATAACAACATCCCCGTCGCCGACAAAATTAGTAGTCGTAAAAATGGTCATTTACTTACTGGATATATTTAACGAGGAAAAATCTCTGGCGCGTTCAACGGCAATACTGTATAGCATACGTTGTAAAGATGTTTGCTCTTCAGATTCCGTTGTGGATTGTTCCTCGGCAGTCTCGGAAAGTTCCTCACTAGCCTCAGATGGCTCCTTGCTTGCCGCATCCTCCACCCTCTCTTCCTCGTCGTCGGCCATCTTTAATCGTTACCCGTGATCCGTCGCTACTCAGGGAGCGTTCCCTGTTTTATAGCGGGAGACAACGACGCTACAACAATGAACGATCCCTTCATATAACATTGCACAACAGCTCTCTCAATGTAACATCTTTTCAAAGAGGGAAAAGGCAAAACAAAAACAGATACAAAGGTAAAGGAATTGTGAAACGAACTCCTTGTAAAAACGAAGAACGTAAACGCATCCAAATAAATACGTCCAATTATCTTTGTTCCAAGTTTATCACTTATGAAAATAAACAAATCCCCCCGCGCGCTCTCAATCAAGTCACATGACATATTGTCACGTGATTTTTATTTTCTGCTCTTTCTGGATATGTAATTTAATCTTCTTTATGTTTTTGTTGTTTTTTTTTAATATTCAAAATTTACGTAACTGGTGTGATAAATAATATTTATATTACTCTAATGTTAAAGTGTAAATGCAAATTGTCACTTTATTTTAAGATTCATTATTAAATATCTAAATCAAAGGTAAGAAGCATGTGTAGTTTGAATTATGTTTAGAGGTTTCAAACCTACATATCTACATATATTTTCTTAAAATTTGTATGGTAAGTTTACTTACTACAACTACACTAATTTGACTATAAATAAAGTTTGTTTTGTTTTGTTTTTATTTTGTTTTTGTGTTTTGTTTTTGATTTTTGTATTTTTTTGTGTGTGTGTGTGTTTAGTTTTAGTTTTGTATTTTTAAATTTTTAATTGCTAATTTTTTTAGATTTTTTTTTTTCAATTTTTGTTACATATGTTTTTTTTAAATTTGCATGGTAGATTTGGTCACACTGATTTGGCTGTAAAGTCTGTTTTATTTTTTGTTTTGTTTTTTGTTTTGTTTTTGATTTTTAATTTCAATAAAAATGCACTAAAAATAGATGAAACAATCATCATCATCATCATCATCATCATCTCTCTCCATCCATCCCTATCGCTCATCATTCTCAGGAGGTCCTCTGCGCAGCATCCTGTATCCGCACAAAGCTGATCAATGTATGTCTTTGCTGGTCAGGCCCACACTGGCGTGCCTATGTGCTGGCTTCCACAGGAGAATGTCGCTTATGAGTTCGTCCTTGCTTCTCCAGCAGTGTCCTGCGTGTCTTGTCCGTCCTACTCGGATGGTTTGGGTGATATGTGGCAGGTGGCCGTACAGCTGCTTTCTCGTGGGGTGCTGTTTCCACGTCTTGTTCAGGATCACCAGCAGCATTCTTGTGCAGCTCCCATTTAGTTTATTCTCTAGTCACTTCGTAAGGGTCCAGGTGGTGCAGCCATACAGCACACTGACATGACAACGGCCTGGAAGAACTGTCTCTTTAACTTGTCTGAGATTGGATTTCCATATGACCAATAATTTATTTATAGCGGCCCATGCCTTTCCTATACGTGCATTAACATCGTTTTCTGTAGAGGAGATGTTACTGCCTAAGTATCTAAATTGTTCTACCGAGTTTAGGAGTTTGCCAATGATGGTGGAGATGTCGCTTTTGTTTTTGAAAGACATGAACTCAGTTTTATCAGAGTTTACGTATAGGCCGACATTTCGTGCTGCCTTTTCTAGGCTGTATAGCAAGGATTCGGCTTGTGCAGGTGTATTTGCGAGTAGTGCTAGGTCATCAGCATAGTCCGCATCCGTAATAGCCTGTGCGGGATTTCGCCTTCTTCTTGCTTTTTAGTGTGAGGCCTTTTTTTTTTTATTGGATCTAGTGCAGTCTAGGCATATTATGAATATATATGGCACTAGTGTATCCCCTTGTAGGACTCCAGCGACAATGTCAAAGAAGTCTGTGTCGCCATCTGGTGATCATACCATTGCTTTTGTATTTTGGTAGAGCATCATTATGGCGTTAACTGTTTCCTTGGGTAGGCCATATGCTAGCAGTATTTGCTCCAAACATTGTTATCAAATTTAATCACTTATTTTTTAAGTATTGTTACACTTTTTCAAAACCTTATTAGAATTTTTTTTAAGTGTTTGAAAAAAATTGAAATTAAATTTGTTATCAATAAATGTGAGGTTGAACATTTTGAAAGTTCTCTGTTCTAAAATTTCTCACCTAGAAATGAATAACCATTCACTTGTGAGAAGGTAGCAACTAAAAAGCTTGCACCAAAAATAACAACTAAACTTTTTCATTCATAATTTCCTTTTAGTCAAAACTTTGTACAAATTTGAGGATTTAAAAAAAAAAAAAAAAAGGTGCTATTTAACAGTCAAAAAAAGACAAGATTTACTTTTGTAACCTGATTAGTTGAAAAATCTTTTGGCCTCTCCAACTGCCCATCGAGACCAAGTAAAGGCCAAAGTGGATGTTGTGGGTCATGTGACTAGTTAGTACCTAGATCATAGACCACTCAACTACTAGGATCCCTTTCTTTTTGATATAGGAAAAAGTTAAACCTCTATTACTGAGAGGGATCTTTAAAAACACTTCCATAATACAAGAGTGCAGATAATTTTTGACTCTCCCTCATGCTTTAAGGAGCCCACTTTAAGTATGAGAGATACTCAAAACTTATCGACCACACACCTCCACTTAGTTGGAGGAACGTAGTCTAATGGTTAAAGTTGTAGGAAATGGACTCATCCTGGATGAAGCTACAGTTCACATAGCGCTAATGCCCTTGGGAAAGGTATGAACCCAACTACTCTCCCTCCCGCTATGGGTAAATAATAGGGAACTCTGGGCTCATTAACCTTGGTTAGGCAACCAGTCTAGGAGAAGGAAAACTCTTAATTCAAACCTGTTAAACTCCACTTGGGGTGGTCACTACTAGAATAGGCTCAGTCCTAATTAGTGATCTATTTCACTAATAATAATGATAAAAAAAACTTATCCGCATTCTTGTTTTATGGAAGTTGAGCTCATTGAGGATTTGATAGGCAGAACCATGACTAACCTGCAGAGAACAAGTTACCTCATCGATGATAACACACTGGTTCACCATCACCATCTCTGGACCTTGCTAAATCTTCTCATCAGTGGTGGAGGTTGACAGGCATCCTGCTCCCTCTTCGAACGTCATGCTTTTCTGGACACATTAAAACTTCTCCCCTCTCATACACACTTCTACGTGGTCGAGCACTGTCCCCATATCGTACTAAAAGCCTCCAATGAATTTCAACCCCCTGACATTCATTCCAACCAGAGAAATCTGGTCACTTCTTTGGTACATACTACTAGTGGAGTGGTCATGTTTACACTATAAAGACAGCAAGCAAAATGGTGCAATCAGGCTCAAATTTCAATACATGACCACAACAGTGCCAACTATAAGCACGCATGCACAGAACACAGTGTGACAATAATAAATATATGTTATGGCGAAAGTGCAGATAATTTTTGATTCTCCGTCATATTATAAACAGTAGTTCACCTACTGCATTTGTATACTAGGTATGACAAAATGCATCTAATGGTGAAGTTCCAATTCTGGAGGTTTGGGGAGCATGGAGTACCCTTTCATCACTATTACTCTCAGGTCCACTCTGACCCAGAGTGGTAGTACCTGTTAGGGTCCCATCCATTGGTCAAATAGAAAAAATGAGTTTAAAATTCTAGAATGAAAAAAAAGAGGGAAAAAAATAAATATTCGACTTGTTGAAAGGGGGGGGGCAACAATGTTGTCGCTGTCAAAAAATCTTTAGCAGCTAAAAATCCGTTGTCGTCGTCGTAAAATCTTTAGCAACTCAAAAATCTTCAGCAGCTGAAAAATCCGTCGTCGTAAAATCTTCAGCAACTCAAAATCGCCACTCGACTCCTGCCGTCACCCCACTTCTACTTATACTAGTTTCTCCTCAACATCCGGGCATCTGCGCCCCACACACGAGATTGTCGAGCCAATCCCGGCTGCTGGAATCCTCATAGCTATCATCCGGGCACCTGGCGGTTACATCCGGGACTGTAGCATCTCAACTTCAGTGCCAATGTGTCGATTCTACAGTCCTACATGTCAGGCAAAGTCTAGCCTGCTTCCTTCGAGAATACGGCAGGCCTTGACGTTCGCCGCTCACCTTGTGTTCTCTGTCACAAAAATAAAACGTCTTCAGCATGAAATAACCCAATAAGGGTTGACATGCCATAAAACAACCAACCAACCAACCAACCTACTGCATTTCTACTCACATTATGCACTAACAAGCTTCATTAAACAATGGAGGATGTCCTTTAAGTAGCCAAGCACCTCACTCACTTATGTGGGGTGGCAAGAGGTTTAATGTTTTAGATTTAAAGTTAGCTATGGTTATTCTTGGTGTGTGTTCCTAGGGTTTGCTTTTAATCCCATCATATTTGGTGGTTGTGCTGAAAAAGGAATTCAAGCAAAGAAAAGGAAGGGACAAAGACAAAAGGTAGTTTTAGGATTTAGGCTTTATTCTCGGGTCATAGCCACTACGTGGTAAGAAAATTCCTTCCCAACTGAGAGATTATCTTGGGGATTGGAAGTGGGTCCTTTTCTGCACATACTCAGAGAGTTCTTCCATTGTGAAGGCTCATGGGAGTTTTTTTTTTTTTTAATTTTACTTTTATTTTAATTCCCATACTCAACCCCCAAATCTCCACTATGGTCCTGTAGTGATACAATAGATAATTATCTCCCTTAGATAATTGGCATGTTCACCTATTTTTAGTAGTAGGGAAGCTCTAGAACTCATTTTACAGACAAAAATAGATTACAAAAGGTCGCCATTTTTCACCAACCTCACCAAATTTGGAGAACTAAAAATCAACATAACTCCATCAATTTTTGGAATTGGAAGCTCAAATTTTGGGGATCGTCTAATGTTAACATAGTTCACACCTGGAATTTCAGAAAAATTGAATGGGTGGGTGACAATTTTACTTTTTTCTGGATGATTTGACATGGAATTACCCACATACTAAAATATTGCAAAACTTTTGACTCACCCTAATCTATAAAGGTGTATATATTTTTGGACTGCTACTTATTTATATATTTTTTTCTGATAATAAAATTTTAATGTGGTAGAGTTTGATAATAAGTTGTAAGTAAAGTTGGTGGAATAGCCTATTGCTAGTATTAGTCAGACAAGGGAGTCTATCCCCTTTTCACTTATGCAAGACCAGGAAGATTGTTTTTGCTGAGGTGAAGCTTCATACCTACCGTCAGCTCCTCACTTTACAACATAAATCAGATTACCCCATTTGTACTACTGTAGCGAGATCGAACAGCAAAACCCACAAACCTGTGATGAGCCAACAACGGTCCGTCGGTCGAAGGGACAGCGAGTGGCATGTTGTGCGTGTGGGCGGAAGCAGAGAAGGTGAAATGTGACGAGTTCGAGGCGGGCACGAGACAAGTTTTGAAGGATGTGAAAGCGTGAGTGTCCTTGAGGCCGCGATTTGTAGTTTGCAAGTCTCATGGCTGGCGAGACGAGAGTTGTGACGTGTCTCGGCCAGACCTAGTATAAAAGGAGACGGTTGGACAGAGTGAGGGATGGTGGCGAAGAGTGAACATGACGGAATTAGTTTGTCAGAATTCTTCTCAAGGTTGCAAAAAGTAAATAGGACGTGTTTGGTTTGTTTGTTTTGTTTTACGGCATATCAACCTCGGTGGGTCATTTAATGCCGACAAAGTGGTGAAATAAATTCATTCTTAATGCATAATACAATTTTGTTTATAAACTCATGTTTTTCTATTCAACCCATAGATGGGACCCTAACAGGTACTACCACTCCGGGTCAGAGTGGACCAGGGAGCAATGGTGATGAAGGGGTGCTCCACATTCCCCAAACCCCAAAACTGGAACCTCACCATCAGATAGAGTTTAACGTCATTCCCAGGACATGTAGACCCTCAGTCACCACCTTCTAGCACCCATATGATAAAAAGGGCTGGGGCTTGCCATAAGGGCAATAGGGTTGGGAAAATCATATAGGTGCTAGGGCTTGACGTGACCAGCCTATTGATCGGAGGGGGCCTCTCTTGGACGTGTTTCTTGTAGAATACAGAGGTGAAGCTTGGGCATTGGCAGAAGAGCTTATTTAGGCCAAGTGTCATGTTGTCTTTGGCAGAATCAGCTACTCATGCGCTGAGTTGGTAAAGGCCATTATCAAACCCAGAACCTTGCAATTTCTTGATGGATATTCTACTGACTGAGCTAGATAAATAACACCTAATAATATCCGTTTTGATTGTATAGTGTTCAACTAGAAATAATAAAATCCTGGTATCTCTGATTTAGAAGGAAATTGACTTTTTAAAAAAAGTTTTTTTATTATAATGTAGATAGCTTATAACAGTTTTTATTATACTGTAGATAGCTTATAACTTTTATTATACTGTAGATAGCTTATAACAGTTTTTATTATACTGTAGATAGCTTATAACAGCTTTTTATTATACTGTAGATAGCTTATAACTTTTTATTATACTGTAGATAGCTTATAACAGTTTTTAATATACTGTAGATAACTTATAACAACTTTTTATTATACTGTAGATAGTTTAGTATTATTTGGATTATTCGGACTATTGTCCTCATCTTTATTATTATCTCATATAACAATAGTCCAAATAATCCAAATAACACTAATTATCAAGCCTCATCTAAAAACTTCAGAGAAATGTAGATAGCTTATAACAGCTTTTTATTATACGGTAGATAGCTTCTAACATTTTTTTGTTTGTTTGTTTTTTGTTTTTTTTATTTTTTTGCTGTTGAAATGTCAGATGTTTCTTACATTCACAATCAGTTTATCAGCTTCACAGAAAATATGATATCACTCAGCCAAACAAAGAAGTATAATCAGTAAATAAAAATAAATAACCTTCGACCTTTTGGTGAGGAGACCAACTCTAGTCACCTAAATATACTTAATGCATGATGATGAGATGTAATTATAGTCTACATTACTTCAAAATTTTGGGGTCTTGTGCAATATACCCTTTGAAAGTGCCTCTTGTTCAATATCATCCCTAAAATTAAAAACAGAATAAATACTTTATTACATCTAAAACTTTAGTAAAACAGTCATTTTTAGAAGTACTAGCAAGAATATGCACCCTCTGGGTGTAAGTATTTAAGTTTTAATGTAATGAAATATTTCAAATTAGATAGACTAACTATAAGACTTAAATAAGATTACACTTATTTTAATCATATTCTAATTGATTTCTATATAAAATCATTCATAGGATTGATTTTAATATGTTGGAGAAAAAAACAAAAATATTAGAGATCAATAACACCAATTAATTAATTATTAAACCCAGTTTTTGTTAAAACTTGTATGCAAATTAACCGCACCATATATTATGTAAACTTTTATTTCTTAGTAGTATATAACACACATTGCAGGATTTCAAATGCACTAATAACCCGGCCTTCGGGGCAGGGGTCCGGTGTGCTTCGGCCACTGGACCGGTGTGTTAAATTAACAGCGTAAATCCCAGGGGGCTATCTGCCCAGGCAACACCTGCCCCCTCGATTTAAAGGGGCAGCGCTGGGTTTATTGCCCAACACCTGAGGCGCCCCCCTCGAGGGGAATGCCGACGGGATCGACGCATTTTTTGTGTCTACCATCCATGAGCTTCGGCTCGTGGGTGGGCCCATATAAAAATGTTGTGTGTCACGCCCTCATAAGTGGGGTGAGAGGCAAATACCCTAATAACGTGGGGTGTTTTGAGGAAAATCTAACTCAGATTTTCATAGAGACATCATTAATGAATAAGATTTATTCTATTAATTTTTTTGAATTTGGATGGTTGGTGCATCTTTTACGTTTTTTTTATTTTTCGTTGTTTAGTAAGTTATAGGAGTTTATCCTATTATTAAACACTATGAAATAAATTATTATTATTATTTTACGTTTATTATTTATATTATTATTATTATTATTATATTTATATTATTTATATTATATTTATATATTTATTTATATTATTTATATTATATTTATATATTTATTATATTTATTATTTATATTATATTTATATATATTTATATATATTTATATTATATTTATATAAAATATAATATAAAATTATATATATAATATAAAATCATATTATTTATATTATTTATATTATATTATATATTTATTTATATTATTTATATTATATTTATATTTTATCATATTTATTATTTATATTATATTTATATATATTTATATATATATTTATATTATATATATAAATATAATATAAATTATATATATAATATAAAATTATATATTTATTATATTTATATATTTATTTATATTATTTATATTATATTTATATATTTATTTTTATATTATATTTATATTATATTTATATTATTATTATTATTTATATTATTATTATTTTACGTTTAATTATTTTTATATTATATTTATATTATATTTATATTATTATTATTATTTATATTATTATTATTTATATTATTATTATTTTACGTTTATTATTTTACGTTTTTTTTATTTTTCTTTGTTTAGTAAGTTATAGGAGTTTATCCTATAATCACTTTGATCAGACCAAGATGAACTTTGTTTATATCTTACCAATATATCTCCATGTCCCAGTTATAACTGATTTTGGTAAATATCTAACATGCTTTTTCTTGAAGGTTGTTGGTTATCTTTTGTCCCTACTATCTTCCACAATGTACATGACCTCTGTATTCAGATAAGTGACCTCTGTATTCAGATAAGTGTTTCTTAGTTGTATCTAAAGTTTTTTTTTTTTGTTGGGGGGGGGTTTACTTCAGTTGAAAATTCCTTACATATGTTGTTTTTTTTACATTATTCATTTTTCAGACACTTTTTTTGTTTGGCCTTTTCCTTCATGATTTCATGATTTCTGTCTATACAACAAATATCTTGAACTCTTTCCCTTTGGATCAACATATTCATTGATCAGTCCTGTTTGATCAATCAGATATTGATCAATCTCTAGAATCTTTGGAAGAAATCTTTTTTAAAGGCTTTTTTTTTCTTAAGAAGACTAATGGATATGCACACATTCCTACACACATACTTGTGTATAAGACTCATAATTACACACACACATATGCAACGCACATGCGTCAGTATGACATACACACACACATACAGATGTACACAGAATACATTTATCTCTCTCTATATGTGTGTGTGTGTATGTATGTATGTATATATGCATGTATATATATGTATATGTATATGAGTGGTAGATTGTCAGATGAAATACCAACAGATAACGGGGTTAAGCAGGGAGATGTCTTGGCCCCAACTCTATTCTCAATATTCTTTTCTGTAATATTAACTCATGCATTCCAGTATTGTGAGAAGGGCGTCCTCTTGGAATTTAGAACCACAGGAAGAGTTTTCGACTTGAGAAGATTTAACTTCAAGTCAAAGACATCCTACACACTCATCAGAGAGTTCCTTTACGCCGATGACTTGACTTTCTCACTCATACTGATGAGGAGGATATTCAAAATATTGTGACCTATTTGCTGCCTTGTGCACTGCTTTTGGATTAAAAATAAGCTTGACGAAGACAAAGGTAATGTTCACCCCCATAAAAGTGAACCATATATCAAACCAACAATTACAATTCATGGTACTTGTTTGAATGTTGTTGAATCTTTCACATACCTGGGAATACACTGACTTGTGATGACTCTTTGGATGCTGAGATTCACCTGTGCATCCAGAAGGTATCTGTGGCCTATGGAAGGCTTGGAAAGACGGTTATGGTCTAATACCTGCATTACCCATAAAACAAAAGTTTTATAAGTCCTGCATGTTGAGTGTTCTATTGTACTCCTCGGAAACATGGACATTGTTTCAAAGACATTTGAAAATTCTTGAACACTTTCGTCAGAAATGTTTGAGACCCATTCTAAACGTCAAGTGAAATTCCAACACACCTAACACAAAGTCCTTGCAAGGGCAGGATGCACAAGCATTGAAACTCTTATCATAACAGCCCAAATGCGTTGGGCAGGTCATGTTGTGCATATGAGTGATGCTAGAATGCCAAAGGAACTCTTTTATGGTCAGCTGCATGATGGCAAAAGGCCATAGCATAAGCCTAGGAAGAGGTATAAGGATTGCTTAAAAAACAACCTTGTAAAGAAAATAGATCCTGACAACTGGAAAAGCTGGCACTGGAGAGAACTGACTGGAGAATTCATATGGATGATGGCTGTATGAATTTTGAGAGGGAAAGAATCATTCATGAAAACCTCAAGCGTCAACTTCGAAAGGGTTACACCTGTCATATTGGAGAGAACATCATCATCATCATCATCATGTCGCGCTATTAGCACGGATATCCATGACAATCTCTCGCCAACCTTTCCTATCATTCATTTTCCCAGGGAGGTCATCTGCGCAGCAACCTGCATCTTTGCTTAGTTGGTCAATGTAGGTCCTTGATGGGCGGCCCACACTAGCATGTCCGTGTGTTGGCTTCCACAGGAAACGTCACTTATGAGCTCATATGAATGGTTTGTGAGATGGGGGGCAGGTGGCCATATAGCTGTTTCCTCGTGGGGTGCTGCAAATGTGGTCGAATTCTACTTTCTAAGGCTGGATATGTTAATCATAGGAAATCTCACCAGGGTCAATTCATGCAAATTCCAGGAACAAACAATTTGTCTTGTGCTATCTGTAACAAAGTCTGCAAGTCAGCTTCTGGTCTTAATAGACATATGGTGGTGCATAAGCATCAAATTTTATCATCTGATTCACCTGGGAAGGACGTCCTTTCTATGTCATATTTGCATCAAATTTTGTAGATCTGCAGCGGTTTGATGAGTCATTTGAGGGCTCATGCAAGGAAGGGTTCTGGTAGTGGAGTTATGGGATTGCGAGTGACAGCAATGATCTGTAAAGATTATACTATTGCTGCTGCTATATATATATGTATATGCATATACACATATATATGTGTATATATATATGTGTGTGTGTATATATGAATGTATGTGTGTGTATATATATGTATGTGTATATATGTATATATATATATATATATATATATGTGTGTGTGTAAGTATGTATGTATATATATATATACAATTTGTATGGTTGGCACTATTACTTGAAGAGGCAGTAGTGAGAGTAATTAAGCTTGGATAGCATTAAACCATATGGTAGTAGACTTGTTTCCATACAAATAAATATATACTAAAATATATATTTATTTATCTATTTATTAATGTATATATATGTATATATACATATATATTGCTATGAACGGAACGTTATGCAACATAATGTACCATTCATAGCAAAAGACACATACATATAATGGTGAAACTCGAGTAGGTTATCACTTGGACCTATATTAAAATAAATTTGCTCTACCAACGTAGTGAGCACTTTTTTATTTGTTATATCAGTGCCTTACCTTTATGAACTTCACATCAACCACCGTAACCATATTCACCAGTAAGTCATCTTTTCCATAATAAATATTATATATATATATATATATATATATATATATATATATTATATATATATATCAATTGTAATATCATGGATTTGGACTCATAACTTAAAGTTTCATGGTTATGCAATCATCAGATGAGTCAATTGGTTGAGATCTTAAAAACCAGTACTCAAATAGTTGAGTTTTTTTTTTTAAATCTCAACCATTTGACTACTGGTTTTTAAGATCTCAACCATTTGACTCATCTGATGATTGCATAACCATGAAACTTTAAGTTATGAATCCAAATCCATAATATTACAATTGATTATAAAACTGCTCTGCTTTATTAGCATTGAGCACCTTTTCATGCCAATACTTTTCTCATTTTCTCATTCATTATATATTCATTATATATTATATATATATATATATATATATATATATATATATAATATGTGTGTATTATATATATGTGTGTTTGTGTGTGTATATGTATATATACATATGTATTTATGTTTGTGTGTGTATATATATATGTGTGTGTGTGTGTGTGTGTGTGTGTGTGTGAGCTACAAGACTTGGCTCACTAGTTTCTTGAAATAAGTATTTGTTTTTGACCTTTCAATTCTTCCTGCTTTTTGTTTATTTGTTTATTTGAACTGTCAAAATAAATGTCATAGTATTGATCCATATTCTGGATTCCTTTTCTCAGCAAATCTTTCAGATTTTGGGATTTCTTGGCTTAGAATAATCCGATCTTTTGTTGTGCAGCTTCATAACGTTCATTTCATTGAAACCATTGATTAATTCCTTTGTGTAAAATGAATCCATACAGTCCTGGATTTTAAAAGGTTTGATTTGGTTATCTGTTAAATGGCATATTAACTCCTTATGGGTTATCTAATGCTGAAATTTGATTTATTTGTAAATGCTTAATTATAATAGAGAAGAAGAAGAGAGAAAAATAGTGAAGAAGAAAGAAAGAAGAGTAGAAGAGAGAGAGAGAGGGGGAGAAAGAAGAGAAAGAGAGAGAGAGAGAAAGAAAGAAAGAAAGAGTGAGAAGAGAAGAGGAAAGAGTGAAAGTTTGGGATTGGTTTGGTTTATTTATTTATTGGCATATCAACTCCTTATGGGTTATTTAATTCTGAAATTTGATTTATTTAAGAAGAGAGAGAAATAATGAAGAAGAGAGAAAGAAGAAAAAGAGAGAGAGAGAGAGTGGGAGAAAGAAGAGAAGTGTGAGAGAGAGAGAGAGAGAAATGGTGAGGGGAAAAGGTTTGATGTGTTTTGGTTTATTTGTTTAATGGCATATCATGGTTATTTAGTGCTGAAATAGGATTCATTTGTAAATGTTTGATTATAATAGAGTGTTACATAATTCATAAGCAGCTTATGATTTATGTGCGTTCCTCTAGTTAGAATATTTGAATTAGGGTCCGTTAGATTCAGAATGACGGGGTCCAGTGGAAAGTTACTCACTACTTATTGACGGGTAATAACCTTTTTGCTTGACCCCTTGAAAAACACGCCATTACAAATGTGTGAAAATTAGTTTCAGATGTGAGTCGGCACCCTATGAGAGAGGATGTCTCTCAGGTTTCGAAACTCCCCTGCAGTTGTTGAATATGGGTTGGGCTGTGAACTAAAAGCTTTGTTGGGATTATCTTCCCTTTGCCTGGAAGAGTTATCTTCCCGCAGGGTTTCCGTGCCGGCCACCAGGGAGGTCTGGTATTTAAGCACAGGTTTTGAAACTCCCAGCTTCTTTTCTACATCTTCTGGTACATACCCACATGGGTTAGACACATTGTCACACGCTTCTCGGTGGGGGCTTCTGCCCCCATCACTAGTAAGTGATTTTGAATGTATGGACTCTCCAGTCCTTTAATTTTACTATTGTGTACATTCTTATTTACCTGTATGTCTTATTCATGTGCCTTACATGTATTTCATTGTTACTGTATTTTATGTCTTATTTCTGTGCTATTAAATATATAAAATGTCATGTTCACACAGCGCGTCGGAGTTGTATGTTTCAATAATAACCTTGAATCCTACAGCTTTATCAGAAAACAACCAATTCTTGTTAATTAATTATTAAAAACAAGAAATGACCAGCCCAACAAAAAAAGAAGAACCAACCCATAACAGAAAGTCCTGAAGAGAAGTAAGCCCAACAAAAAAGAAGATGGTGGCCGAGTTAGAACCAGTAAGCAGAATGTAACAAGTAAGAACCATCATCCCATGTCTAATCTACCTATCTGTCTCTCTCTCTTCCCGATTATATACACCCGAGTAAAGGGGTATATAACAAGAGAAGAAGAGAGAGATAGTGAAGAAGAGAGAAAGAAGAGAAGAGAAAAAGAGAGAAGAGAAGATGAGAGAGAAGAGAAGCAGAGAAAGAGAAAGAGAAAGATTTGGTTTTATTTATTTTTTTACCAGCACATCAACTCCTTATGTCAACCCACCAAGGGTTCTATGTCTAGAGGTTAGGGAATTGCATTCATTGTATGCTTGTATTTACATTTTTTGTGTAGTTGTTTCTGAAGAGAGTTTTTTGTTTTTTTTTTTTTTAGTCCAATCAAATATGAATGATTTTTAAGCGGATCTATTTAACCCATAGATGAAACCCTAACAGGTACTACCACTCCAAGTTAGAAGGATATTCCATAATCCTCTGTCTCCTCTGGAGTCTCAACATCAGATGCAATTTAGTGTCCTGCCCAGGATACCTCTTTTTTGTGGGCAGTAACACCTTTCAACAGAAGATACAGTCAGAATATTATAAAGTCGTCAGGGTGGCCTAAAGTCGGTATCAGCCAGACAGCAAGGGAGTCTATCCACTTTTCACTAATGCTAGACCAAGGAGATTGTTTTTGCATCTGGGGTGCACCTACCATCAGCTCCTTACTTTACCGCACAGATCCCTGTGCTATTCATATGCTAAGTTGGCGAGGGCCGGTATCGAATCAGGAACCTTGTGGTTCCTAGTTGCACACTCTACTGACTGAGCAAAACCAGCCATTTACAGAATATTATAAGCCCCGCCAACAGAGTGGATATTAGTTTATTTTGAATAAAAATAAAATTTTAGGTATTAAATCACTGTGATGTAACACAGAACGTCAGATGGTGAATTGTGAAAATATGTCCTTTTTAAGATGAATCAATTTGGAGATTGTGGGGAATAAAATAAAATTCCAATAGAAAAAATGACAAACTCCCATGAGCCTTCGCCAGAAGAACCCTCCGAGCATGTGCAGGAAAAAGGACCCACTTTTGACCCCCAAGAGAATCTCATGGCCATTCTTAGGCCTTAACTCGGACAAGATACTACTACTGGAGAGAAATTTCCTTTCCATGTGGTGGCTATAACCCGCAAATAAAGCCTAAATCATAAAACTACCTTTTGTCTTTGTCTCTTCCTTTTTCTTTCCTTGAATTCCTTCCTTTTAGCACAACCACCAAATCAGATGGGGTTAAAAGCAAAACCCTAGGAACACACACCAAAAATAACCACAGCCACCTTTTAAGCTTAAAACACAAAACCTCTTGTAATTCCATAAGACCAACGGTTCTAAGTTGACCTTTTTCTCTAAATGCAAAGGACAGTCAGTTTTTTTTTACTATAAACAATAATATCCGGATTCACTTACTTCCACTTAAGTCTTATCCTGGACAACAAGTAAATTTCAACAAAATCTTTTTTGTTCAGATCTACATTTGAACATAAACATCAGAAAATACTTAATGTATGATTCATACAATTATAACAGCCACATACTTCACAATAATAAAACACTTATTAGTATTTATATTAGGAATGGTCAGATATTAATGCAAGTGTTACTGGATGATAACATCCTTGAACCCACAACAAAAACAACAAAGTCATAGTTTGGTTGGTTGGTTGGTTATGGCATGTCAACCTACCTGGCTTATTTGATGTATAGGATTACAAGAGGTTTTGTTTTAGGTTTAAAAGGTGGCTTTGGTTATTCTTGGTGCATGTTCCTAGGGTGTGCTTTTAACCCCATCTTATTTGGAGGTCGCACTGAAAAAGGAAAATAGGGAAGAAAAAGGAAGAGACAAAAGGTGGTTTTATGATTTAGGCTTTATTCACCAGTCATAGCCACCATGTGACAAGGAAATTTCTCCCTGGCCGGTAGTAGTGTCTAAGACACAGTTAAGGCTTAAGTTCGAATGGCTGAGAGATTTTCTTGGGGGTCGGAATGAGGTCCTTTTTTCCATACATGCTCGAAGGGTTTCCAGTGAAGGTTCATGGGAGTTTTTTTTTTGGGGGGGGATTAAAATTTTATTTTAATCCCCGCAGATGCTAAAGTCAGACTTTTTTTCTTCTTCTTCAAGCAATTTTTTTTCTTCTTCAAGCAATTTTTTTTCTTCTTCAAGCAATTTTTTTTTTCTTCTTCAAGCAATTTTTTTTCTTCTTCAAGCAATTTTATTTTTCTTCTTCAAGCAATTTTATGGTTTCAAGTAAGTAATGATAATAACCATATGTAAACAATTATAGCTTCAAGTAGTTATTCTTAATGTAAATAATTTACAGTTATATATATTTACCCAACACCTCCACATAAGCAGGATGTGACACAAGGTCAATATTTAAGTGGAGTCTAAGATGTTTGAATTCCTATTTGATAATAATTATCAGTTGTTTGTTTGCATACAGTCAATTCAAAGATACAAATTCAATAAGTATGTCTATTAGTATAACTAATAAAAGTAATTATTTGTAAACATAGGTTCAAGTAGTGATTCGTAATGCAAATAACTTATGCACAATTAAAAACAATAAAATCATAGTTTCATGGTTGGTTCATTGGTTTTATTCAAGTATTTCTATCTAATAGAAATAATTTGCATACAATTATATGGTTTCAAATATTCCTATCTAATACTAATAATTTGTACACAAGTCAGTGTTTTGCAGGAATAACTCCAAGACGCGTATAAAAATACGTGTTTATTTGTCTACGTCATTTCTGGTACTGCTCCGCAGTCAAAGCCCCTTAAGGCATTACAGATATTGGGCCGCTTATGTATATAAGTCGACCAACAGTCAGTAGTCTTTTTCAGAGATCACTAGTCCTTCTCAGCAGTCACTAGTCTTTGTGGTCATGAGTCTTTCCCATAAGTCACTAGTCTTTCTCACTAGCCTTTCTCAGTAGTCACTAGTCTTTACCACCGGTCACTGGTCTTTCCACTAGTCACTCGTCTTTACCACTGGTCACTGGTCTTTCCACTAGTCACTAGTCTTTCCCACCGGTCACTGTGTTACATAATCTATGCAGTTGCATAAGATTATTGTCAATCCCCTGTATTTCTAAAAGGATGGCCCCTTTTCATATCACGGGCGGGACTTTCCATGGAATATTACAGAAAGCCCGCGAAATACGTGAAGTCATGTGGGTTGGGTTTTCAGTTTCAGTTTAGACGTCAGGCAGAGAAGATGTCCTGCCTTAACTGAAATGTTTGTTAAGTAAATAAAGGCTTAAGAAAATAACACGATTTTGTGGTTGGTGAATGTCTTGGTAACAAGACTGATCTAGAAGAAGAAATGTGTTAAGTGCGACCGACCACCAAGACAAAGTCCAGACGCTAGAAGAGACGTAAATAGAAAAGATGAACAGCAGAAGAATAGTAAGAAAGTAAAGAAGGGTATATAACAACTGGTCTTTCCACAGTCACTGGCCTTTCCACTAGTCACTAGTCTTTCCCACTGGTCATTGGTCTTTCCACTAGTCACACTAGTCCTTTCCCACCTGTCTTTCCCTGTAAGTCACTAGACTTTCCCAGCTGTCACTAATCTTTAGTAGTATCACCCAAACTTAATACTTATTTTGTAAATGCACACTTCTCAGAGCTCCAGAAGTGGACACATATTTTGAGTGGTAATCTTTGTTTATGATGTTTGGGCCTGGTCATTTACTGGGCTTCATAAAAAAAAATATATGTATACATATTAAGACAAAACTTGTTGGAAGAAAGTTTGGGAATACTGACTAGTAGAGAGCTGCAGTCATAGTGTTACATAATTCGTGGGTAGCCTACAAATTATGTATGTAAGTGTAGTTAGATTTTGAATTAAAATTCATTGAAATTCAATATCGGAGAGGGTTATATTATTGATAGATAAAGACCTTTAATTCATTCATTTGTTGCTGTTAGTCTTAGAATTAAATGCTATACTAACACCAATAACTGCATTCACTGCTGTGTATCATTGCTGCATATTTTATCAATGTTTCTTAGAATTAGAAAAAAAGTAATTTTTTTAAAAATTTGTTTAAGGAAGGTCTGCCACCATTTTTGTTCCTCAGGAGTGTAATTGAAATATTGCCAGTAAAAATTTAGAAAATATACATAACATTTTTATAAAGTTTATTTAGCTGTAAACATTTTTTATTAGAAATGGCTTCTATTGCCTCATTTTCATTTCACTATTTTAAGATTTTTGAAATCAATTTCAATTATTGATCTCTTTAGAACTTTGTTGAAGCAAGAGAAAATAATGGGTGAGCAGTGTTACCAACCAACATTAGAAAAGGAAAAAAAGAGAAAAACATAAATGATAGACACAATGGATAAATTTGTGGATGTTTTTTTATCAAATTAGTTCTTTTAGTTTTATTTCTTTTTGGTTTTAATTTAATTCAGTGCAATTTGATGTAAAATATGAGTTGAAGAAAAGAGTGAAATGGGGAAAGGGTAAAATTGAAAAGTTTTGAACTTCTACTGAAATGATATTTTTCATTGTGGGAAATGGAGTTGGCAACCCGGGTTCAAATCCTGGATGAGGCTGTTTGGGTTTCACTCTGCACTAATCTTTCGAAGGGGGGGGGGGGCAAAAAGATTTAAAAATAAAGGCTACTCTAATTCTCTCCCAACTGTAAGGAAAACTTCAAATAATCTCAGTCCTCAGCTTTCAATCTTCTCTTCTAACAGAACACCAATTTTCCTCACTCGCTTTGGTTATTTTAAGTACACACAAAAACCAAACATCCGGGCATGTGTCGAACCTTGCGTCTGTCCAGTACCTAGATTGCATTTGTTTTTGCATGCGGGCGGACGCGGGTTCGATCCCAGCAGGCAAGACAAAGTCTTGCTCTTTTTCGTCTCTGTCACAACTAATTTCTTTGGCAAAGGCATGCACCCTTCCTTTCTCCCTGCCTTCAGCTATTAGTAAATAGTAGGGCAGACCGGGCTCTCTAGTCTTGGTATGGGAACTGGTTTAGGAGAAAGAAATCTTTCAATTTAAAACAGCTTTACTCCACTTTATTTTTGTAGGAAATGAAATTGGCAAACCAAATTCAAATCCTGGATGAGGCTAGAGAATAAAAAATTTAGTATTAGCAAAGCCTTGAATCTAATCCCCACCCCCGTACAAAATATACTTCAATAAAAACATAACCTAGTTAGATAAAATAAGATACTTTGGCATTTATTTATTATCATTCAATTTAACTGTATTGAAAAAAAAAAGACATTTTATTTCTTCTTGTTCAAAATCACCTTGGCATTCAATATTGGCCCACTTTATAGTTACACACTTTCTTGGGTTTTCTTTTAATTTAAACGGCAAATGCCCACCAAAAAAAAAAAAAAACAGAACCCAAATAAATTTTATTTAATCTTATCAATGTCTATAAATTTCAAGAAACTTGTTGGACTAAAAACTTCAGCAATCATTAT
The DNA here is from genome assembly GCA_023376005.1 of Doryteuthis pealeii. Lineage (NCBI taxonomy): Eukaryota > Metazoa > Mollusca > Cephalopoda > Myopsida > Loliginidae > Doryteuthis > Doryteuthis pealeii. The sequence continues at coordinate 108,533,688 of CM042141.1, read as the reverse complement.
TTTTACAATATTCTAAGCACCAAGTTGACTGTATATTCTGAAAGAAAAAAAGAAAAGTAAAATTAACAGTTTTATTACAAAATTTGTGGGTTCTGTTTGTTTTTTTTTTTTTGTTTTTTTTTTTGTTTTTTTTGGGGGGGGTCACCCTGTATATTAATGGAAAATAAAATTGAAACACCCTAAAGGAAAATGTCACTTTTGATTAATTAGGTAGTATACATTTAAGGGGCCAGGTTAGCTCAGTCGGTAGAGCGTTCAGCTAGAAACCACAAGGTTCCTAGTTCGATACCAGCCCTCGCCAACTCAGTGTATGAGTAGTACAGGGATCTGTGTGGTAAAGTAAGGAGCTGATGGTATGTGTGGCGCTCCACCTAAGATGCCAAAACAATCTCCTTGCTCTAGCGCTAGTGAAAAGGGGATAGACTGCCTCGCTGATACCGACTTTAGGCCACCCCGACGACTTTACTTACATTCTAATAAGGTTTGCAGTCTTTGACCAACTTGTGATATACTATTGCATTTATTTGAGAATACAGGACTGTATTAATGGTTGGTTGGTTGGTTGGTTGGTTGGTATTTAACGGTATATCAACCCTTGTGGATTATCTAATGCTAAATCTTGTTTTATATATACTAGTACAAAATAAAAAACACCCTCCAGGCGATGTAAAAATAGATTTTTGAAACATATTGCCTGAGGGGTGGGAGTAAAAAATTCAATATCAGCGAGTTTGTACCCTAAGTAAGTAAAATCATCAGATTAAAAAATAAAACAATTTGAAACGTAAACTTTAAATATGTATTAAAATAAAACAAACTATATATGGATATATAATACCAGACATGTATTTATTAAAACTTGTTTTAAAAAACAATGAGGACTGTCTAATGTTGCATGTTCAAATTTTGAGTGTATTTATGTTATGACGATTTTGGGTAATGTGACGTAAGCAGTGACATAATTTTTGTTACAGACAAAAACCAGAATCGAATCTCCATTATTAATAGATATGGTTCGTTTAACCTCATGTGTATTAATAAATTGGTAGAAATGATTTTCGTTAACTTCATGTCAATCAATGAATTAGACAAAACAATTTCATACATACCCTTGGGAAAGGTATGCATCTAACTATTCTCCCTCTAGCTATGGGTAAATAGTAGGGCAGACTGGGCTCTTTAACCTTGGTTAGACAACCAGTCTAGAAGAAGGAAAACTCTGAATTCAAAAGTTTAACCATGTGTCACATCTTACTTGTGTGGAGGGGTTGGTAAATATATATACTTAACTTTCATGATATTTATTCATGGACTAAATTTTTTTAATTCCATAAATGAAACCTATGGGGGGCAACTCCCCCCAGCCAGACCTATTTCTCCCAAAATGAGGAATCCATACTCTATAACTTTTATTGTGTTAATTTATGGGCTAAATAAAATTAAAAACACTCCTCTAATGAAGTCCATAAGGGCAGCTCCCCTCAGCTGGAGCCATTTCTCCCAAAATGAGGAGTCCATACTCTATAACGTTAATAATATTAATTCATTGGCTAAATAAAAAATAAAAAATCCACAAGTGAAGTCCATAAAGGCAACTCCCCTCAGCTGGAGCCATTTTAATCTGGCCACTTCTACCTCACTCTGAACTTATCTTTTTGGGGTTTCTTCTGACCTCCCAACTCTTCTCTTTCCCTACAGATCTAGTGCCTGCCTTGGGACTGGGTGAGGCCACTGAAAGAAATCTTTTCGTAGGCCTCGGACTGGGACATTGCCAACTGGTTTACTTAGGGTGTGTCCAATCCACCCCCGACTTCTTCTCATCCTTGTTGGTGTTCTGATTCATTTTCTCCCATTGATTTCTGTTGAAAGATTTACTTATGTCACCTGTTTGTTGTCAAGGATGTGTCATAGGCATTTTGTTTATGAATTTCTAGAGTTTGTTGGTAAATGATGTTAGTCACACTGACCATGACTCAAATCTGCACAACAAAAGTAAAGATCTTTTTAAATAGCTTCTCTTATTCTAATTCTGTTGTAGTTTTCTTTCAATTAGTTATCACTATTTATCCAGAGCATATGTTCTGGGTGTGCTAGGTGATGAGGCTCACCCTCAAAAGATGGTGAATTCACAAAATTCATCAGAGATTAATATGTAAGTAAAAATGCCTTGATAAGACACTGTGGGGTTATTTTCGTATGTGCCTGGAGAGTTGTCTGCCCGTATAGTGTCGCTGGTTCCCGCTAGGGGCCTGGTCTATTTAAGTGGCTGATTTGAACTTCTCTCTCTTTGCCTGCCAACCTATGAGACACTATGGGTTAGACACGGTCTACCCCTTTCTCGTTGGGGCTTTGGCACCCCCCTTACATTACTGTAAGTGATTTATACAGCATGGACTATTCCTAGTCTCATGTCTGTTGCTTTTATGTTTATCCTTTTTACATGTAATTTTATATTACTTATGTATGTATGTATTATGTACCCTGTTAATTCTTGTGCTGTTATATAAAATGTTTTGTCCTTCAGCCTTTGTCGGAGTTTGTTTGTGTTCCAACGAGTTATGACTTTGTCATAACCTCTCAACCCTACAACACAATCACACACTAACAAACACATGCCTATATATAAGTATTTACCCGATCCCCTTTTGGGTGAGTTTCCATGGCATAGTGGTTAATGTTCTGGACTGTGATAATGAAGTTCAAACTCCAGTTGCACTATTATGTTCACTTTTGAACTAATACCCTTGGGAAAGGTATGAACCGCTTCATACCCCAGCTGTAAGTTAAATAGTACCACTACCGGGTTTTCTACAAGGATGGCTTTGGCATCAAATAACCCACAAGGAAAACAAAGAAACCAAACCAAATCCAAACCCTCCGCACGGTTTCAATACCCAACAAGAATGAATAAAACAAACGTCTTGAGCATAAAATAACTCTACCAAAATATTTACCACCAGTTTATTGATGCACATCTATTAATAATGAAGATTCGCTTCCGGTTTTTGTCTGTAATAAAAACTACGTCACTGCTTACGTCATATTACCCAAAATTGTCATAACATAGAATAAATACACTCAAAATCTGAACATGCAACATTAGGCAGTCCTCATTGTTTTTTAAAACAAGTTTTAATAAATACATAACTGGTATTATATATCTATATATAGTTTGTTTAATTTTAATACATATTTAAAGTTTACATTTCAAATTGTTTTATTTTTTAATCCTTTAATGAATATGATGATTTTACTTACTTAGGGTACAAACTCACTAACGTTGAATTTTTAACTCCCACCCCTCAGGCAATATGTTTCAAAAATCTATTTTTACATCGCCCTGAGGGTGTTTTTTATTTTGCTAGTGAAATTAATTAAAATTATTTCTACCAGTTTATTAATTGGGTTAATAAAAAATCTAATGTAAAAATTATTTCTACCAATAAATTGATACACATTGAGCTAATGTTACCTACAAATATTTGCTTACGAATCATATATATATATGATTTTTTGTATATATACAAAAAAACAATTTTTGGCATTAAATAGATCACAAGAGTTGATATGCCATTAAACAAAATAACCAATTAACCAACCAATTTTAAATATTAAATTTCTATATATAAAGGAGTCATATCTGTTTTGGTATGTACATGTTGACTTATAACTCAGAAAAAAGATGTCATTGAGCATTAAAATTGTGCATTCACTTTAATATCTATTAATAATGGAGATTCGCTTCCGGTTTTTGTCTATAACAAAAATTATGTCACTGCTTACATCACATTACCCAAAATCGTCATAACATAGAATAAAATTTATTCTATGATTTTTGGCATGTTCAAATTTTGAGTGTATTTATTCAATAAATACACTCAAAATTTCAACATGCAACATTAGACAGTCCTCATTGTTTTTTAAAACAAGTTTTAATAAATACATGACTGGTATTATATATCTATATATAGTTTGTTTTATTTTAATACATATTTAAAGTTTACATTTTAAATTGTTTTATTTTTTAATCCTTTAATGAATTTGATGATTTTACTTATTTAGGGTACAAACTCGCTGACACTGAATTTTTTACTCCCACCCCTCTGGCAATATGTTTCAAAAATCTATTTTTACATCGCCTGGAGGGTGTTTTTTATTTTGTACTAGTGTTTATAATAAGGAAAGATACAAAATTTAGTTTTTGATTTTTACTGATTAAATGATATGATTGAATAATTAAAAATCAATCAATTTGTGGAACTCTTTACAGTTCTTCATAAGTAAATACAAAAGAAATAATATAAATATTAATATAAAAAAATAAAAACCTTACAATCATTCATACTTTTTTTTTACATTATTTTTTTACATTATTTTTTTACATTATTTTTTTTATTACTATTTTATTTTTATTACTATTTTTTTTATTATTTTTTTACATTATTTTATATTTTTTTACATTATTTTTTTACATTATTTTTTTTACATTATTTTTTTACATTATTTTTTTACATTTTTTTACATTTTTTTACATTATATATTCTTTATTTTTTTACATTATATATTCTTTATTTTTTACATTATATATTCTTTATTTTTTTTACATTATATATTCTTTATTTTTTTATATATTCTTTATTTTTTTACATTATATATTCTTATTATTATATATTCTTTATTTTTCTATTTTTATTTTCTTAGAAAAATAAAAAATAGAAAAATAAAGAATTACAAAATTAATTATAAAAATAAAAATTCTTTTCTAAAAATCCGTTGCAGGCCTACGGGTTAATACTCATCCTGTTTGAATAAGAGAATTTGTCTAGTGTCGAACTTGGAATATGTCTTCTTTTTTCAAAAACTGTTACATTAAGAGATACATGATTCGGTGACTGAGATAAGTGTGGCGGAAGTGCTCATATTTGAAACTTTTTTGCAACATCAAGCTTTTCGTTTTGAATTCATATCATTTTTTTTTTTTTTTGCAACATCAAGGTTTTCGTTTTGAATTCATATGACTTTTGTCTCCGCTCTTGATAGTACGGAGTATAAACAAGCTCTGAAGATGATTTTTATGAAATCGAAATATTGTTCAATATTAGCTATGAATATGTCATAAAATGTTTTCACTTTAACAACATATTGTGTTGTTTTCATATCCTTTTATCTATACTCATATTAATATAAATAAACCTTGTTATATGCAAATTATTTTCAAACTTTTTAAAAATTTGATATGGAATTTGCTATATTATTTTCTTTATTCCTCTCTTACTCCTCTCTTTCCCCTTTCTCTCTCACTCTCTGGTGTTCCTAAAAGCCTTTTAGTCCAGTCATAGACCAGGTACTTCAACTAGTAGCAATATAAAAAGGAAGCTATTTTTTATTATCATGAATAACATTAACAAACGTTTATTGCTATCAAAATTATTTGTTATTTATCTGAATTTTTGCAATGAGACTAGATAATCTATATCATTTAGTTTTTTTGCACTGATGTCTTCATCTTTATTGATATATACATATTTACCAACCCCTCCGCACAAGCAGGATGCGATACAAGGTCAATTTCTTAAGCGGAGTTCAGCAGGTTTGAATTCAGAGTTTTCCTTCTTCTAGACCGGTTGCCTCACCAAGGTTAAAGAGCCCAGTCTGCCCTACTATTTACCCATAGCTGGAGGGAGAGTAGGATTCATACCTTTCCCAGAGATATTAGCGTTAAATGAAATGCAATTACCATGTCCAGGATTTGAACTCGGGGCAACGAGTCCATTTCCCATGCGCTTCCTACCATCTTTATTGATATATGTAAAACATTTTGGCCAATGTGCTTCTCGGCCTTCTTCAGGTATTTCCTGTCAAACTCGGGTTCCTTCTTGTCAAACTTCATGTTGTAATCGGGAGTCTTCTAAGAACTTCAAAGCAAACCCTTTATTTCAATCCATTGGAGTAAATTGTTCTCATTCTGTTAACCATGATAAGGTACAAGTGTTAAGCTATATTAATATTCAATGTTATTTTTGCCTATCATCAGGATTGAACCTGCAACTAACAGATGATTTTCACATAGAATTATTAACTCAACCCTTATATCCATTGCGCCATGTGTCCAACTGGAAAGCTATCAAGTTTGACAAAAAGGTTCTTGAAAAGGTTCTTGAGTTCGACAAGAAACACCTGAAGAAGGCTGGAGAGTACATCAGACGAAATATGTATATGACAATAAAGATGAGGATATGGTGGTTAGTATAGAGTTGTTTGATATATTCATTGTAAGGTCATCAGTTTAATATTAAAATTCCATGAAATATTCAAACATAAAAAAACACCATAAAACATTCAATTATTGTAGGCACATGGCATAAATAACAAGCCTCAATTTTAAAACAAACAACTTGTATTGAGAAAAGGTTTACAAAAAGGTAATGCAGAATACTGAGCAAAGTTCTTTCATTATTCTTTTCTACAAAATGTAATTTTTTGTAAAGTTCTTTATAACATGTAAGAAAATATGTTATAAGTTTTGAAGTGAGAAAGAAAGGGTAAGAATTCAAAGTCACAAAACAGTCAGTCGCAAGTAACATTGCTGATCTCGTAAAGGGCTGATTCGAGAGAGAGATAGAAAGATATAAATACTCATACCTTCTTGTAAGTGAATGTGATTTTGTCTTACATTAGAGTGACGTGGATTTGGTTAGACGAATAATTTCTTTCTGGTTGGGATCCGAAATCTCCATTATTTATAAGAAAAAGTAGGATTCAAATTGGGACTTTTTGATAAATTTCTTTTTGTGCGCGAACGTCTCTGATTGGTCGAAAATGTACAAATATTTATTTCAATTTTCTTTTTTACTAGGCTGCGCAATCCCCTTGCGCAAACTATTAAATTTTGTCACTTGACTTTTATTCGTCGTAGTAGGAACTACCAGTCCACCACAAGGACAACAGTCCCAAAAATCTAAATAATGCAAATTGAAGACAATGGATATAAATTTTCCCATCTTTTATGTCCTTTGCCTTATGTTATCAGCTTATCTATTTTTATTGGTTCGCTTTTATCTAAAAGACCCTGTCCGAAAAATGATTGTAATAAACAGCTTCTTTTGTACGTGCATGCAAATCAGGAAGAAAATTCCGAGTATTAGTGATCAATACTTTCCCCTCGGAGGTGGCCATGTGCTTGCATGACAGTTGAAGATCATTAGAGATGCTGAGAGAAAAATAGGCCAGAGAAAATCTTCAGTAACATGAAATCTATAAAATGGAGGAATGTTCAGCCTTTAGATTAATAAGATAAAAATACTGACAAGTATCAAGCATCAAACGAAAAAGAATGAGAGAGAGAGGGGGAGAGAGAGAGAGAAAGGGAGAGAGAGGGGAAGAGAGAGAGAGAAAAGGGGAGTGAAGGGGAAGAGAGAAAGGGAGAGAGAGAAAGGGAGAAGAGAGAGAGAGGAGAGAGAGAGAGGGGAGAGGGAAGAGAGAGAGAGAGAGAGAGGGAAGAGAGAGAGGAAAGAGAGGGAAGAGAGGGAGAGAGAGGGGAAGAGAGGGAGAGAGAGAGGAGAGAGAGAGAGAGAGAGAGAGAGGAGAGAGAGAGAAAGGGAGAGAGAGAGAAAGAGAGGAGAGAGGGGAAGAGAGGAGAGAGAGAGGGAGAGAGGGAAAGAGAGAAAGGGAGAGGGAGGAGAGAGAGAGAGAGAAAGAGAGAGAGGGGAAGAGAGGGAGAGAGAGGGGAAGAGAGGGAGAGAGAGAGAAATGTCCAAATGCATGTACATGTATTAGAGTTGTCTTCTAACTTCTGTTACTGATTCGGTTCTCTAAACAGGCTCTATGTATGTATTGAGCACTTTTCAATATTTGTTGTTATATGGAAGCGCGTGGCATAATGGTTAGAGTCATAGAAAATGGACTCGTCGTCCCGAGTTCAAATCCTAGACAAGGCTATTTGCATTTCACGTAGCGCTAATACCCTTGGGAAAGGTATGAATCCATATATTCTCCCTCCAGCTATGGATAAAATAGTAGGGCAGACTGGGCTCTTTAACTTTGGATAGGTAACCAGTCTAGAAGCAAACTCTGAATTTGAAAATCCTGAGGTCAGTTATTGATTGGGTTTGTGGCATTCCTTGTGCACCAATTCTTTCTTATCTACTGTGCCAAAAACTGTGGATGGTCCAACACAAGCCTTCACCACAATAAACAAACCGCTGTGTAGGTTGATCATTGGGTGAACCCTCAAGTGTTGAAATTGAGGGAGAGTCCATTAGTTGTTATTGCAACTTATTCGGTTTCTTTTTCTTTTTTTCCAACATCGTGACTTACTTTTTTTTCTCTTTTTCCAGTGAGTCATTTTCTTTAAAAAGAATAATCTATCTATCAATCTATTTTGGTACTGTTGGGATTATCTTCCCTTTGCCTGGAAGAGTTATCTTCCCGCTGGGTTTCCGTGCCGGCCACCAGGGAGGTCTGGTATTTAAGCGCTGGTTTTGAAACTCCCTGCCTCTCTTAGTTACATCTTCTGCTGGAACGACCACATGGGTTAGACCATTGTCACACCCTTCTCGGTGGGGGATTCTGCCCCCAACGCTATGCTACTCTCCTGGAGGCTTCTCCCCCCCCCCCATCACTAGTAAGTGATTTTGTATGTACAGACTCTCCAGTCCTTTTATCTCTACTCTTGTATGTTTATGTACATGTATTTTATTGTTATTGTATCTTGTCTTATTTCTGTGCTGTGATATATAAAATGTTTTGTCCCACAAGCATGTCGGAGTTTGTTTTGTTTTAACTAGTTATAACATTATTATAACCTTGAATCTTACAGTACAAATAATGTTCAATATATATAAAATAATGATTTTTTTAAAAATTGTCATATATACAGACCCACATTGAGATTTTCCCACTAATTGATCTTGCTATGAAAAAATCAGAAATCATTAATAACTTAAAAATGATTAGTTATGTGCCTATTTTGATAGAATTTTTGGATTTCTCAGACCAAAAAGCTTTTATAAACCAATTTTTAGGAGTAGGGAAGCTCTAGAACTCATTTTACAAACAAGAATAAATTACAAAAGGTTGTCTTTTTTTTGCACCCCCCTCCAAATTTTTTTAGTTTAGAATTGACATAGCTCGGCCAATTTTTGGAATTGGAAGCTCAAATTTTGGGGATTGTATTACTTTAACATAGTCCACACCTGGACAATATTTCAAAAAATTGAAGGGAGTGGGTGACTGGATGATTTATCAAGCATCAAACGAACGAGAGAGAGAGAGAGAGAGAGGGGGGAGAGAGATGTCCAAATGCATGTACATCTATTAGAGTTGTCTTCTAACTTCTGTTACTGATTTGGTACTCTAAACCAGCTCTATGTATGTATTGAGTCAACAGTATTTCTTAAATATCAGTCTATTTGAACACTTAGATTCACCATGCTTAAAAAAAACAATATTTGTTTATAACACACACACACAGACATATATGGGGTCGGTATTGGGTGCATCCATGCTATTATACATAGATATATATATTCAAAAATATTTACATTAAGTGATTTTACTGTCTTAATCAACAAACAACAATTAGTATCACTTACATTATTAATTCGGACACAATGGGTAAGTCAACAGTATTTCTTATATATTAGTCTATTTGAACACCATGCTTTAAAAAACTGTATTTTTATTTCTTTTATTTTTTATAGCATATATATATATATATATATAGTAAAGTCGTCAGGGCAGCCTAAAGTCGGTATCAGCCAGTCAGCGAGGGAGTCTATCCCTTTTTCAATAGCGCTAGACCAAGAAGATTGTTTTGGCGCCTGGGGTGGAGCACCACACCAACCATCAGCTCCTTACTTTACCGCACAGATCCCTGTGCTACTCATACGCTGAGTTGGCGAGGACCGGTATCGAACTAGGAACCTTGTGGTTTCTAGCCGAACGCTCTACCGACTGAGCTAACTTGGCCCATATATATATATATATATATATAAGTGCTTAATTGGAGTCGTACCTAATTTTGAAAATTAATTAATTAATAATGAATTAGGCGGGAATACCTATTAAATGTATGGCTAAACAAATCGAGAAAAATCAATCTCTGTATGTACATTTCGGCCTATTAGGCCTCATCAGCAGAGCTATAGATCGGAAGACCGCCCTGTGCGTGATTTGAAACCGGACTGCCAAGCTGACAGGCCGATCCCATAACCCCTACACTAAACGGACTTCTTAGATTTTATGATTTGTTTAGAGTAGGTTAATATTCCACTTCTAGTGACTTTTATTACACGACGATATGATAAGTTGTAAACAATGTACATACAGAGATTGATTTTTCTCGATTTGTTTAGCCATACATTTAATAGGTATTCCCGCCTAATTCATTATTAATTAATTAATTTTCAAAATTAGGTACGACTCCAATTAAGCACTTATTCTCCCTAAAATTATCGGCAAAAAGCCATTCAAAACAAACCGTGTTTACATATATATATATATATATATATATATATATATGGGCCAAGTTAGCTCAGTTGGTAGAGCGTTCGGCTAGAAACCACAAGGTTCCTAGTTCGATACCGGTCCTCGCCAACTCAGCGTATGAGTAGCACAGGGATATATATATATATATATATATATATATATATATACACACACACACACACACACAAGGTGTGTCAAAAAAGTATTGCAATTTTTAGTACTTTTTGACACACCTTGTATTCTGAAAAAATTAACGTTCCATTCATTATTCATTTCTATCTAGTAAATACAGCAAATTATAAAACTCTTTTAAATATACACCTTTCAAATCCCATATTGCTCACCATTGGATAACAGTATGTATTGCTCAATGTGTTTATTGTGAAAATGTCACAATTTTTTTAGAAATTTTAAAATTAAAACTTTTTCATTCTCAAATTTAAAATTTTGTTTAATTTTCAAATTCATTGTAGAATGATCAAAGAATGTGTGAGGATTAAAATAAAATTTAAATTTAAAAAAATAGAAAATATAACAATCTCCCATGAGCCTTCAGACAGGAAGAACTCTCTAAGCATATGCAGGAAAAAGGACCCACTTCATACCACCAAGATAAGGAAACAGAAAACAAGGATTCTGCTTAACACTGACAAACACAAGATCATAGGATTCTAGATACACAGACAAGCATTATAGGATTCTACTTAACATGGATCAAATTTAATGCCACAAGGGATCTCTACTGTAAAGTGCTCTCACCTGCAGCCTAAAAATGGCCTCACGAATTATAACAATTGTCGACAGTGTTAGGGTTAGGAGTTTTCTCTGAGTAATGGGGAGACAAAGCCGTGATCATCTTTCCAAGTAAAATTTGAAAAAAGAAAAAAAGAAAACCTTTATTTACTGTAAATGAAATATAAAAATTTAAGCACTTTAAGAGTACCATGATCTTACCTTAAAAGATACCCTTCTACCCACCTCAGCAAGAAATAAGAATTACAAAAAGTAAAATGTGTATTTTTACACAACAAGTAGTTATTTTTCAACATAATCTCTTTCCTTGTGTGTGATTTTCAACATAATCTCATTCCTTGTCAATGCACTTAATTCTAATGTTTCTCCATTAATTCCATAGATTGAATATTATACACTGAAAAATTTAGATAAAAAGTTCAGTTGATAAATGTTTTGAAATATCACAAGCAAGCATGGTAGTATTGTGTGAGTAAGGCATTCAATTCTAAGACTAACAACAACAACAACAAGAAAGGAATTAATATTTCCTTTAATTCAACCAATTTATTGGCTAGCACATGAAATAACAAACAACAATATAAAGTCCTTTCTGTATATAAAGTTGAGTTTAAGGGACTTACCGGCGCATTGGAGAAGATATCTTAGGGTGGTTTCTTGGAGCCCTTCAAATCGCTGCCTCGTGGTACCGCTGGTGGAATCTATCTGTCTGGGCTTTTGAATATTGCGCCTAAAACTCTGGGCTATCACGTGATTGGTATATCCATTTACAGAGCCTTTCCCTCACTCACTCTATATACAGGAATAACCATTTTACTGACCCAACAGTAGTAAAAGAAAAAATAGACGAGAAGGTTTAGATTAATTTCGTTTATTTAAAAATAAGCAAAAGCTGGAAATGTTGAGATGATAATTCCTTCTTTCACTCTGGTGTGAGAGCAGGTGTGGGGTGTGGTTGAAAATCTGTTTCTTCATTGGCTGATTTGGGTGAGGAGTTGAAAGTCTGTTATTGGCCGACGACTTGGTTCTGTGTGACATAGGAATGTGGTGTGGGTCGGAGGTTAGTAGTCCCTTGATCTTGCCCGAAGGAGTAACGCTGTGTACCAACGCCAGTAGTCAACTTAATTCTAATAATTTGGGTGAGGAGCTGAAAGTCTGTTTTTGGCCGACAACTTGGTTCTGTGTGATGCAGGAATGTGGTGTGGGTCGGAGGTTAGTAGTCCCTTGATCTTGCCCGAAGGAGTAACGTTGTGTACCAACGCCAGTAGTCAACTTAATTCTAATGATTTGGGTGAGGAGTTGAAAGTCTGTTTTTGGCTGACAACTTGGTTCTGTGTGATGCAGGAATGTGGTGTGGGTCGGAGGTTAGTAGTCCCTTGATCTTGCCTAACGTTGTGGTAGTGATCTGTTTTTGGCTGACAACTTGGTTCTGTGTGATGCAGCGGAGGTTAGTAGTCCCTTGATCTTGCCTGAAGTAGTAACGCTGTGTACCAACGCCAGTAGTCAACTGACTTTTCGACATTTTGTCAGCTGCTTTTATAATTATGAGTAGGGTTGAGAATTGCTTTGAAAGGTTGGGGGGGGGGATTTATGATTGGTTGAAAAACATTAAACAGGGGATATTTTTAATTGTTTATAAATTTGGTTTTTCACCTGGAAGCTTGCATGGAACCTATGTGCAGAAAACTTGTTTTCTTCATTTCGTTTAAAGTTACTGTCGAGTCAACATCCGTTTGATGTTACATTTCTTAGTAACTTAGGTTTTGTTCCGAAGTGTTTTGTTTTTTTAATTTGTTTTGTATGTGAATGGGTGTATTGACTTAGTAAAATTTGTGAATCAAGAGAGATATTTATTTCTGTTATAATAGTTTCAAACTGAAAAAAAGATGAATTCTCGTAGATTTCGACACATAAGGGTTCATCCAATGAATAACCCACACAATGTTTTGTTTATATTGGTGAAGGCTTTGTGTTGGACCATCCACAGTTTTTGGCACAGTCTATAGGAAAGAATTGGTGCAAGATATGCCACAAACCCAATCAACGACTGACCTCAGGTTTTTTCAAATTCAGTGTTATTCCTTTTCTTAAACTGGTTACCTATTCAAGGTTAAAGAGCCCAGTCAGCTCTACTATTTACCTATAGCTGGAGGGAGAATATATGGATTCATACCTTTCCCAGGGGTATTAGTGCTATGTGAAATGCAAACAGTCTTGTCCAGGATTTGAACTTGGGTCGACGAGTCTGTGGGGATTAAAATGAAATTAAAATTCAGTCTTGAATGAAATTAAAATAAAATTAGAATAAAAAAAATTAAAACATAACAAGCTCCCATGAGGCTTCACCAGGAGAACCCATCACACATATGCGAGAAAAACGACTCATTTCCGACCTCCAAGATAATCTCTCAGCCATTGAAATTGAGGCCTTGACTGTGTCTGGTCACTACACTGGCTAGGGAGATATTTCCTTGCCATGTGGTGCCTATGACCGGTGAATAAAGCCGAAACCATAAAAACACCTTCTGTCTTTGTCTCTTTCTTTGAATTCCTTCCTTTTCAGTGCAACCACCAAATAAGATTGGGTTAAAAGCAAACCCCTAAGAACACACATCAAGAATAAACACATACACCTTTTAAACCCTAAAACACCAAACCTCTTGCTAACCCATAAGTCCATTTCCTACGACTCTAACCATTATGCCACACGCTTCCATATGTTTCAGACTACAAACTTACTGATCCACCCTCAGATATAAGAAACAGTAGATCATAATGAATTGAATTGTAGCATGCAGTAATAAATTTTTTTTTTTAAAGGAATATCTGAATATTGACTTGAAATAAGTAAATTATCTTTCTGCAAAAAAAAATCTTTTGTCAGTCTGTCTGAAGAAAGACATTTGATTTTCTCTATTTTCACATTTTTTTTTTTTTTTTTTTTTGTTGTAATTTTTGTTTTCTTTCTTGTTCTTTCACGTTTAGCATTCAACAAATTGCAGCATCTCTCAAGAATACAAAAAAAAAAAAGAAGAAAAAAAAAGGAATGAACAACTGATCTCTTTTCTCCTCGTGCAGTTTTTATTTTTACTTTACTTACTCAAGCAGCTAATAATTTCACTTTAAGAGATTAGAGTGATTTAAAGTCTTTCATTTCAGCCAATCAGAAAATGTAAAAGAAAATCTCGAGCACTGTCTGATTTGCTGTATTCAACAACCAGACAATCTAGACATCCAGATGGGACAGAAGAAGGAATTTGAAATATTTCTATGCAAAAAATTCAACTGAATGTTGCATAAATTGTTAATATAATCTATCTATCCATTACTGAAAATGTTGTATATATATATATATTATATATATATATATATATATATATATATATATTCCCTCACCTGTTGTTTACAGACTTGAGTTCTCTGTTGATTGTAAAAACATACATCTACATAAGTATGTATCAATTAACTGTTTGCCTCTGACTGACAGTTTCCGACGGCCGTGAAGGTAAGGAGCTTGACAGACGAAAATTCTGTCGCATTTTGCTCCTAGCTACAAGTAGCTTTAAAAAGTTGAGCCGTACTGATGAGACGTAAATGTCAAAACACTGTATATATGTAAGTATGTATGTGTGTATATATATATATATATATATATATATATATATATCCTAGAAAATACGTGACCAGTTGGGTCACCCATTGTGCTCGGGTTAGATTGTTGGAAAAATCACATGATAATATTATTTCGTTAATTTAAAGTTTTCCCAAACTGTCCAAATAAGTTATTTAAACTGGAGTAAACATTTTCATTTGACCAAAGGAAAAACAAGAGAAGGGTCACTTGGTTAGTTAATTTGTAATTAAAGGTAATTAGGATTTTAATCATGGATATCCATGACAATCCCTAGTCAACCCTACCCTATCAATCATTGCTCTCAGGAGGTCCTCTGCACAGCATCCAATATCTGCATAGAGTTGGTCAATGTACATCTTTGCTCGACGGTCCACACTGGCATGCTTGTGTACTGGTTTCCATACAAACATATCATGAGTTTGTCCTTGATTCTCCAGCTGTGTCCAGCATCAGCACGTTTTTTAGCACATTATGAAATATTTTAAATTAAAGATGGCAATTAAAGTAAACGAAAATAATTTATTTGCTAAAAGAAAAGGTATGAAATTATTAGTGAGTTGGTCTACTAATAATTTCCTTTACCTATTCTTTTAGTAGGTACCACCAATTTTACCCTGTGAAATTTAACCCCCTATATTTAACACCATGAAACTTGCAGAAAAATTAATATTTTCTTGAAAATTTTTTTCCATTCGAAAGAAAAAACATTAAACAAACTCCTGATGATTTAAAAAAAAAAAAATTTTTCAGATTAGAAAAATAATGAAAATTATGATTGAAAAACAATGTTTTCATTTTTGCACTGTTAAATCCACTGAAATTTAACGTAGCTAAAAACAAGTTACGATAAGAGGTTTTTTTTAAATTCTATGAAAAATCAATTAATGGTCTGATTTCACGAAAATTTCCATAAATGTTTACCATTGGATGTAAATACCTCTGAAATAGTTTTTTTCTAAAATATATTAGGGAAATATTTTTTTACGAGGTCTATTTTATTTTATGAAATAAAAAAAAATGATGCGTTAGAAAAATTTTGTACTTTTTTTTCTATAAAGATAAGAGTTCTATATCAATGAAATTGTAAAATGTACTGAGCTATAGTTTTTTTAGGAAAAATTAATGAAATCGGAGATAAAAAGTGCAAAAAAATGTCATAATATTAATATTTTAAATTTTTTTTTTTGCTTTTGTAATTGGTATGTACTATATTCTATTAAATTGTCAAAAAAAAAATTTTTTTTTTCAAGAAATTAATTTTTAAGAGATTTTCAATCTTTTGTGTGATTAATATTATTTTCTGCGTGAAATAATTTTTTTTTTTGCGTGCTAAAAAATATATTTTTAAAAAGAATTTGTAATTTTTATTGTTGAATAGTAATGTATGGGTCTTAGAATATACGGAAGGGTAAAACTGACATATTTGTTTACAAAGAGACGAGACACTTCTGAGTAACGAAGTTTGTTTTTCTTTGGTCAAAAAAGTTAAATAAAATAATTTTTTATGCTATTAGAATAAAAAGTAAGTATATATTAATTATTTTATCAGTTTTTCTCTTGGAAAAAATATTCAAATTTTCATTTCATTTTCGATTTTAAAATTTTTTTTTGAAAATGATACAAATGAATACGGTCATAACGTCACAGTCTACACGCATTTTCATGCATACGCGCTTGAAAACATACGCACACATGCAAACAAAAAAAGCGCATTCACATAAACATGCAACATGAAAATACAGTTATAAAAAAATACCATCTGTATCATTTTCAAAAAAATTTCATTTACTTAAAAAATGCCATAGCAAGACGACAACTACTTCAGTTCCAGTGTTCTTCTGAAGAAGAGATTTTTTCTTGAAATATTATGAATAAATCACAGGTTAACAAACAACACTATTGTTACCTTTTTTTTTCTTTACACTTGCATTGTGAAAGCCTTCAAAACCAACCTCCAAACAAAAATGGTACATGCATAAACCAGAATCTGTTCTTGAGAATGAAACGCATAAAATTCTCTGGGACTCAGATCACCCTATCCCAGCCAGGAGACCAGACCTAGTGCTGATTAACAAAAAAAAGAGAACGTGTCAACTAGTCAACAGGGTGAAACTGAAGGAAAATGAAAAGATGGATAAATACCTGGACCTTTCCAGAGAACTGAAAAAGCTATGGAACATGAGAGTGAAAGTGATACCAATTGTAGTTGGTGCACTTGGAACGGTCCCAATAAACTTGGAAAAAAGACTGGAGGATCTAGAAATCAGAGGAAGAATTGAGACAATCTAAACTACTACACTTGCTGCAATTGGCTAGAATACTCAGAAGAGTCCTAGAGACCTGAGGAGACTTGTTGTCACTCAGACTCCAGTGAAATACCATCAGCTAAAGCTGATGTGAAAAACTCAAAGGAGGGAAAATGATAATAACAATAATAATAATTATAAAAATAATAACAATAATAATAATAATATATACATGTAGAATTAAACAAAAGACACATCTCCTGTTTAACAATTTTATTTTTGATCTTTTCGAGTTTTCTAGCCAACTTTTTAATATTTGGGTGGAATTCGTGGATAAGTCCACCAAAGTTCAAGTCCCAAGTACTTTAGGCACTTCGAAGTGCCATCATCAGGGGTGATGTGTTCCAGTTTTTTTTTAATTATATTAATGTGGAGGCTGGAAGGAGAAGGATTGATGAGAAAGGTGTTATAGGCATTTTAAAATGTGTGTACTGCATTGGAAATTAATTTTGTTTAAGGATGGTTTGTATTGTTTTATGTATAAAGCTTCTAGTATTTGGAGTTTTTGTTTATTTTTTTCTTTCTGCAGAATGTGTGTATTTTCCGTTAGAATATTTCAGTAATTAGAGTGGTGGCATGAATGTAATTTTAGGTCTTGTGAAATGGAGCTATTATCTGTTAAATGGAGGGTTAGACGACGTGACAATGTGGTTGAGGTGAATCTAATGTTTGTATTTTCATTTTTTTTGGAGAGACTGCAATCTCCTAGGGGACATTTAAATCTGTATACTACATTGGTCTCATTAAGCCGACTTGTCTGGGGAGAGAAAAACTCGAAAAGATCAAAAATAAAATTGTTAAACAGGGGATGTGTCTTTTGTTTAATTCTACATGTATAAATGAAAGAATGCTGCCTAAATACACATTATATATATATATATAAAGCCTATACCAAGTAAAGGGCTAGAAGACATGGAACTGGAAACAGGTATATTGTGGCCTAAATTACTACTAACTTACAATTCTTGAGAAAACATATAGCAATGAACTTATTAATGATATCCAATAATTATCTGATGAGCAACTATTGGTATTACAAGGAAATTATTATAA
The DNA here is from genome assembly GCA_023376005.1 of Doryteuthis pealeii. NCBI lineage: Eukaryota > Metazoa > Mollusca > Cephalopoda > Myopsida > Loliginidae > Doryteuthis > Doryteuthis pealeii. The sequence goes on along the minus strand of CM042141.1, from coordinate 108,515,454 downwards.
TTTTTTATTGATCTGAAAGCAGAAAAAAAATCTCTCTCTATAAATCAATCAGAAAATGATTTCAAGTTTTACAAAATATTCATCAACAAAGCAGAAAATCCATAAAAATTATATATAATAGGTTTTTTTAAACACTCTGGCCATATGTTGTTTTTAAAAAAATTTAATTCACTTTCCAAACTCTCTTTTCCCTAATCCCAATTATCTAATGAGAGCTCAATGGGTGAAACAACGGGTCACATTTTGTCTAGTATATATATATATATATATATATATATAATATATATATATGTAGAATTAAACAAAAGACACATCTCCTGATAACAATTTCATTTTTGATCTTTTCGAGTTTTTGGCCAACTTTTTAATATTTGGGTGGAATTCGTGGATAAGTCCACCAAAGTTCAGGTCCCGAGTACTTTCGGCACTTCGAAGTGCCATCATCAGGGGTGATGTGTTCCAGTTTTTTTTTAATTATATTAATGTGGAGGCTGGAAGGAGAAGAAGTACACACATTTTAAAATGCCTATAACACCTTTCTCATCAATTCTTCTCCTTCCAGCCTCCACATTAATATAATTTAAAAAAAACTGGAACACATCACCCCTGATGATGGCACTTCGAAGTGCCGAAAGTACTCGGGACCTGAGCTTTGGTGGACTTATCCACGAATTCCACCTAAATATTAAAAAGTTGACCAGAAAACTCGAAAAGATCAAAAATAAAATTGTTAAACAGGAGATGTGTATTTTGTTTAATTCTATATGTATAAATGAAAGAATGCTGCCCAAATACACATATATATATGTGTGTGTGTGTGTGTGTGTGTGTGTGTGTGTGTGTGTATGTGTATTTGTAAAGTTTGGAATGAACTTGACAATATAAGAAAAAAAGAAAGACAATATTGAAAATCAGATTGACATGCATAAATGTTGGAAGATTAAGATGATTCTGATCTTATAGCAAAATATATCAATCTGATTGCTCATACTTCCTTGCTTTTTCTCATATGTATATGTGTATGTATGTATGTAAACATCACACAGCAAAAACAGCACATTGTAGCAAGATTTTTATTAGAGCAATACACTTATAATGCTCTCACTTGAGAATAAAGTCACTTCCAGTCCAATTTGCAACTGAATATTTTTTTGGGGGGGGGGGATTCATTTGCACTGAAAGTTATTTTTTAATCATCCAAATTCTCCATATAACAGGAAAAAAAACTATGAAATACTCATTAGATTAGTTGGTCATGATTCTATTGGTGCTTTTCCTTAGAAAGGAGTAAATCCTTCCTAAATAGAAGCTCTGATATAATCATGGACTGTAACAGAAATTCTGTCATAAGAAAGGAATAAAGACAAGACAAGCATTGTCTTTAAAAGAGGGTTTATTTTTGTGTGGTTTTTAGTGGTCTTAAGTCACATTTTAGGGTGAAGAATTCTGTTGTAGGCTCATTCGTTGTTAGGTCTGCTGCTAAGGATTTCGACCATGTAGTCTCTTTGACTACTGATATTTCCAGGAGAGACATGGTCCCTCTCTGAATACCTTTACTGTTCTACTAGTAGGGATGTCCGCTTTCATCCACTACTTTTGCTGTTCTGAATATTTCTAGGGTCTTCGCCCCCACCCTTCTGGTCCCTTACTTTTAGTACCGAGTCAGGGGTGGATAACCCATATATTTAATAAGGGCCAGTTTAGCTCAGTCGGTAGATCGTTTGGCTAGAAACCACAAGGTTCCTAGTTTTATACCGGCCCTCGCCAACTCAGCGTATGTGTAGCAAAGGGATCTGTGTGGTAAAGTGAGGAGCTGATGGTAGGTGTGGCGCTCTACCTCAGATGCTAAAATAATCTCCTTGTCTAGCACTATTGAAAAGGGGATAGACTCCCTCGCTGTCTGGCTGATACCGACATTAGGCCGCCCCGACGACTTTTTATTACAATAGGAACCCAATGGATTCACACCTTCATGTAAAATTGAAACAAGAAATTCTGTTCAATACTTTTTTTGCTTTGTGCTCTGAAGAAAGAGACACAGTGTTGTGACTGAGTTTATCAATAAACAACATTGAATCTAGAAAAGGTTAACAAATAGTGTTATTTCCTTTTGTTACTGTTACGTTATTAGAGAGGCTTTGGATAATTCAGGTTCAAAAAAAGGATCAGTTTTAGTAAAAATAAAATATGAGTGAAGAAGAAGGAAAAGAAATACTTTGAAAAAAGATTTTGAAAGAAAGAATTGATTTGGTATGCATTTGTTTGAAATGTTTATTGAAATTCCATCAGAGAATTGCTGGGGGTTGAATATTTTCAGGAGAATTATAAACACTGGCCAGAGGAATGCCAGATTGTTTTGGCTAAAATTCTAGTGTAGCAATTTGACAATATACAATGGAATTAAAATATGTGTAAGAAAATAGTCAACTGATTATTGGTAAATTATAAAAGAAGGGGTGAATAGTCGAAGCAGAAAACAACAGGAGAGTGAGTGAACTCCAGACCACAAACAGTCTATTGAGGAGACACGCAATGCGTCTGAATTAACCTATAGAAAAAAGAACAGCTTTTCTTTCTTTCTCTTTCCTAACCCAAAGCTGACAGCTGACAGGCGAATGTCACAAGCTTATTGTATCTAATTTAAGTGATTCTGTTATTGTAACAACCTTTCTATCTCTCTTTGCTTCAACGACTACAACTAGGGATGCCACAGACTTAGTTGAAGGGACGTTTTCACGCAAGAAGAAACAAGCTCACGCATATACAAGAAAAAAAACCCCATAACACCACAGGGATATAAATAATGGAATCAAATGTGCAGTTCTTCAAACAACAGTAATGAATACGCTGTTCGCAAGACTAGCTATCTGGAATGGTATTACCTGTTAGGGTTGCATCTATGGGTTAAATAGATCAAAAATGAGTTTTTTAAAATTTGAATACCCAACAAAAATGAATAAAACAAAAACGTCTTTGGCATAAAATAACCCAAGGGCTGACACGCTGTGAAATCCAACCTACCAACCAACCAACCAACTAATGAGTACACACCTGCCTATATTACAAACCTTTATTTCTCTTTGCTCAGCTCTCACTGCCTGGACTGATCTCATGACCCTAAGCCTGTCAATCAGAGGCTCCTGTTATTTTTCCCATCTTCCTTCTAATGCAGGGATCACCAAACTTTTTTCATGGTGGGATGAATAATTGAAAAAATAACAAGTGCAGGCTGGATAATTGAAAAAAATAATGAGCGTGAGTCACATTATTGGTGTGTTCAATACTTGCTAGACAGAACGAAAGCTCTGAGAAAAAGATGTAAAACAAAATTTATCTTTCCATGTTATATTCATGGATGGGTGGCATAAGATGCACAAAAACAAATTTAACCAACATATTTATTTTCAAAACATTATCAAAGAACGCCAGATTAGCAGAAAGGTTTAGTGAGATTTGTGAAACTGAAGTTTGCCTTTCAAGATATCGTCAATGTTTGGTTTGGAATTGCTACATCCAATCAAGAGAACTGCTTTCAAATGTTTATCAGTCAATTTCGTTCAATGGGTTGATTCTGTAGTCAAGTCCATGAGGATTTAGTAAGCTTAACATGATACCTAAATTTAAATGGTATCAGAACGTCTCGTATTCAATTACTGTCGGCGGGCCTGGCCCATGGGTCCGTAGTTTGGTGACCCCTATTCTAATAATGCAACCCCTCACCAGTATACATTAAGCTATTACATAACACATACATATCTCATTCCATGATGGTTCTAAAATCAATATCCATCAAATATTTACTTCTTTGTTTAAACTGACAAATCAAATGTAGAGTTTTTTGTGTTTTGATTTTAATCTTCACCATGAAGTTTTAAATAAATACAACCGAGTTTGAAAAAAAAAAACAATCAATACATTATTAAACAAATACAAATAAAAATAAAAATATTTAGATAGAGGCCAGGACGCATTTATGTGATATGCACTGAAAACACTTTTACTGCCAAAAGTACATTATCTCTCAGAATTTAGAGTAATCTTTTTGGAAGATTAAAGATTTTATGGAATTAGCAAATATTGAGGATGTTCACCTTAGTTTTTCATTTAGCAGTAAATAAAGTAATAACACATAAGATGCAAAACATATTTTGTTTAATAGCTGAATATTCTGGCTTAATAAAATATGCCTTAAACAAACTAAATTAAATTATTTAAAATTGTGTTATTCCATAATATTTTCCTTTATATTTAATTATAATTTAAATAAAATTTTTGAATTTTCTATTTTTTTCTATTTTTTATCCGTTACAAAATGTCTAAAATACTTCAAAACAAAAAAAATATTCCAATCCCCCAGTTTTCACAAACCTTTACAGACAACAATTACCACACACTAACTTACCACCAGACTATCAAATTTCTTCAATGGCAATAAATGACCCCATAAAAAGTACCACCCCCACCCCACAAATAAACCCATTACCCTTTTTCTTCACTTCCCTACTCACACATCCAACACTCCCTCTTTCCTTTCCTTTTGCCTCTCGTCTTATCTCTCTTATGCCCCTCTCATCTTCTGCCGCCCCAAAATTACCTTTTCAGCATAAAAGTAGACTGTAGAACCTATATTATATATATATATATATATATATATATATATATATGTGTGTGTGTGTGTGTGTGTGTGTGTGAATTTAACATTTTTAGAAAAAACAAATGTTAAATTCATACTGTCGGATTAACTTCCATTTACTTCACACACACACACACACACACACACACACACACATATATATATATATATATATATATATATATATATATATGTACACAAGGTTAATGTATATGTATGTATGTGTGTATGTTAGTTTATAGTGGAGGTAACATATAATAAAGATAATCTCAAGTGAAGTTACTGTTAATTGTAGTTAAGGATAGGTTGGAGATATTTAAGAATGTTCTGAATAAAAACTTGATGCTAATCACATGAATGCGTCCTGGCCTCTTGCCCTAAAAAACGCTAAATGATGCCTGCTGAAAATCTATCCCATGTTACTTATGAAGTCCTAGCTGTTTAAAGGCATTTTTCACGAAAAGTTAATGTGATATGAAAGTGATATTTTACCCTCCACCTCAGGTCTTTTCTCGGCAAGTAAATGTAAATATTTTACCCTCCCCCCTCTTTAAAATATGTTTTTTTAGCAGTTTGAAGGCACTTTTATCGACAAATAACTTTTTTTTAGTGGTTTGAAGGCGTTAAAAGTAAGCCACCCCCAGGTTTTTTTTTATTGACAAGTGAATGTGAATATCTTACAAATATTAAAATATTTTTTTTCGGTATTTTCATTTTATTTTAATTCAAAACAACTGTCATGAAGTTTTAAATAAATACAACTGAGTTTGAAAAAAAAAAACAATCAATACATTATTAAACAAATACAAATAAAAATAAAAATATTTAGATAGAGGCCAGGATGCATTTATGTGATATGCACTGAAAACTCTTTTGTTGTTATGGTGTTATGTATGGGCTGTTTGATGTCAATATTTAATAAAAGTGTTCAAACATTTAAAAGACCATAAAACAATCAAGCACATGGCATAGAAGACAAAACTCTTGATTAAACAAACAAAATTGTATTAACAGAATGTATACAAAAAGGCAGCATTGAATACTGGGTGAGGTTCAACCAAAAGTTCTTTTTTTAAAGTTCAATGTAAAATGTAAGCTGATATTTCACAATTCACAAAGTGAGAAAGAAAATGTAAAGTTTTTAAGTCACAACAATCAGCAGTCAGGCAATAGTTGAACTGATATTTAGTTTGTCTCTGAAAGCAATAATTATTTAGAGAGAGAGAGAGATAGATAGATAGTTTGTACCTTCTGCATTAAAAGTTCTTAAAACATGTAACAGGGATTCTCTTAGGCAGGCAAAATCTTTCTGGTTGAAAATGAAAAAGTTTGGGTTTAAATAGAATTTAGGTAGGCTCTGCAAGGCTCTATTTGATAATTTTTCTTTTTAAGCGGGAACGCCTCTGATTGGTTGAATTTTACGAATTTTATTTTTTTTAATTCTCTTTTTTCTAACATGCGCAATCCCATGCACAAAACAATCATTTTTGTCATTCGATCTCTTTCTGTTGAAGTATGAACTTCCGGCTCGCCACACTGTCAAAAGTACATTATCTCTCAGAATTTAGAGTAATCTTTTTGGCAGATCAATATTAAAGATTTACTGATATCTTGGATACCCATTTTTAAAAGACTTAGAAACCTGGTCAATTGATGGCATCACTAGACTAGTCAGTTGCAACTGTGAGTTGACAGCTTCCTTATCCACTATGTCCATTACATTTCTATGTGCAATTTAGCATGAGATTTGGAAGTCCAGACAGATATCTACTTTTGTATTTTTGGTTGAATTTGTTTTTGATATATCCAGGTTAAGGGATAAATTATGAAGTTGGTATTTGGTATATTATCGCAGTAGTAGTTGGTGCGTCGAATAGCTGTCGTCTTCCGAGCAGTCGTGGCGTAGTCTGGCGAGTAAGCTTAGGCTTGTAGGCTTAGGTTTATTTTCCCAGTACCCCACTCGTACCGAGTCAGGCACGAAGGCCTATTTATGTGGGACCACCCACAAGCCGAGACTCATGGGTGGCGGGTAGAAAAATTGCATCGATCCCGTCGGCATTCCCCCTCAAGGGGGGCGCCTCAGGCGCTAGGCAATAAACCCAGCCCTGCCCCTTTAAGTCAAGGGGGCAGGTATTGCCTGGAGGGATGGCCCTCTGGGATCGACGCTAATAATTTACCATCTCACTGGTCCAGTGGCCGAAGCTCACTGGACCCCCGCCTGAGCGGGTTGTAGGCTTAGGCAATTGTACTACCAGTGTCGAATATTTATACATGACACTGTCCAATCAGATTATAGTGAAGGGGTACCAAGGTATTTACATATTCATTACATCAGTTTTGTTTCATAGCATATCAACCTCGGTGGGTCATTTAATGCCTACTAAGTTTTGGATTTGTGATAGTTTGGTAGAAAACAAATGTATTTATGTATATATTTTAATTATTGTTCAATTACTCATACTTTTTAGTACAATCCCACTTCTTTTAGGAAATGTAAAATCCTGGATGATCTTATTTTCATGTCAGACATACATTTTCTAGAAACTAAACTTTTAACACAGTTAATATCACTTGTCTAGCTGTAAGAAGAGTGCACAGTTTTCTGATGAAAATATTGATGCGAGGGTGTTACGTATTATGAGTAACACGAAATTGATTATAGAACGAAACTCGAAAGTTAAAAGGGAACACCCCAGAACATTCTTGAAAGTCTGTGACGTCAGAGCTGAGGTACGTGTCCCACTAAATGACCCCAATCTGGAGCAGAATTTCTTTGACCAGTATTGTCACATTGGCCGGTCTCTGGAGAAAAGGAAGGCAAAGAGATGAACAGAAATGCACACTGCCTCTTTTGGTGGGGAAGGGAAGAGATCCTATCACTAGTTGAGCTTTCACTCCGGACCCTCTTGACGAACACAGTAGGGCTCGTCACCTCGTTGAGGATGGGTGATGATAGTCTTCATGCTACCTAAAGAATAAGTTTACTACTGTGACCAGTTGGGATCCCGATATCACCTTCAGGTGGACAGAAGTAATTAGACCCAGAGTAGTCATTCACCCAACCAGGAATAGAACCACTAAATAAGCGAGGCTTACCAAATGCAAGTCCATGGATGAATCGACAAAATTAAGATAAGTGTCCCTTTCTGTCATGAATTCTTATAGAGATTACCACCTCACACTTTGCTTCAATTTACATGTGTATATTTTGACTCAAATTATCCCGATAAATATTCCTATTGCGGATATATACAGATAATTATGCTCATGAACTTTCCCACCTTTTTCTCTCCTCCTGACTCTTGACTGCTGAATAAAATGTCTTAAAAATATGTATTACATCTTATTGTTCTTTGCCAATTTCTGCATGTGCACCTTTCATTTTCTTTGGTCTCTGATGGAACAGCGTGTAAACATTTAAAAACGATAGGCGAATGTAACAAGGGTCATTCCAAAGGTAAAGTCTTCAAAATATTTAAAAATCACAGAAATGTTTATTGTTTATCATCAATGTTATATACACAAATATAGATATCACTCGATTCACTAATTTGCGCACACACTGCAATAAAGAGATATACTCGCCAACAAAATAAAATATAAGTTGCTGACGCCAAACGGAAGTTTACTCAATGGTAGCCTAAAACAAGTGACCAAAATAACACGGTTCTACGCATAGGCTCCAGCTGAACTTCCGGCTGGAAAACAAGAATTCCTAAACAATAAAGAAAATAATTTTGTAAATTCGCATTTTCATCCAATCCAAACGATTCGCGGGTGAAATGAAAAAGATCTCAGTTGATCCGATTGTGGGTCCCGACAACCTATATAAAGTTGGCTTTGAAAAGCTGATGAATCAGACACCAGCGTGACAACATCGAGCACATCACAAGGCGGTGGACTTACTTCTATCCCCTAACCCCTACTCTGACCGACCGGCAAGTTAAAGGGGCGGACATCCTACAACAACAAGAGTACACCAACTATGATACACGATACCAACCCACTATCGACTACTAAAACACAAGACGCTGCCCACCTAACCAACACCTAACCACTACCACTGGTTCACCTGCCGACATCACCGCCAACACTACAACTGATTCGGCCACCGTACATTTCACTGACTTTATTATTCAAGACACAACTATCACCAAAATCTCCTTTAAATTCACTTCTAGCCTTTCCTCACTTTTCATGTTCCTTTTACCAATACAATTGTTGAAACTTAAAATCTGTGTTTGTTTTTCCTCGTCACCATACGCTTCATACTAACCCTGTTTATAACATCAAACATGTTTACATCATTTTAAAGTTTCAGCATGAATCTATTTTTCTACATAATCACCATTTCAGTCAATACATTCTGTAGGCCCTATAGCAGTTTTTGTTGCCCATATCATACCAGCTCACCATAAAGTTGTTGAGGAAGCATTGAACATGATCATCATTGCAAACTCCCTACCACACTTGTGGATATTTTACACATCCATGCTGACTCACTATCACACCTCCACTTACTAAGCCCTTGTCCTTCTGAAGGCATTGGCAATGTGTCTAGTTGCGTGTAGGTAAACTCCCTCGGACAATGACGACTCTGACAAAATTCCATGGGTACAAGACAGGTTTATTCACTATACAAAGGTGTAAAAAGCTGAAATGTAAAATAAGCTTGGAATAGAAACAAGACGGAACAAACAACATCAAACTAACTCTTTTAAAATGCTAACAGTTAAATAAAATAAGGACGAGGAGAGTCTAAGTCTAACACAGAGGCTAGGCTACATAGCCTAAGTGGTGGCCGCTAAAAGGCATGGTGGTTTAGTCTAAGTGTTTACTACTGTTGGGATTATCTTCCCTTTGACTGGAAGAGTTATCTTCCCACTGGGTTTCCGAACCGACCACCAGGGCACCTCTGTTTTTTAAGCGCGGGTTTTGAAATTCCTTGTCTCTTTGCTACCTCTTCTCGTAGGTACCCAGATGGGTTAGACACATTGTCACACCCTTCTCAGTGGGGGCTTCTGCCCCCAACGCTATGCAACTCTCCTGGGGGCATCACTGATTTTTAATGTATGGACTCACCAGTCCTTTAATCTCTACTGTTGTATGTTCATGTACATGTACTTCATTTTTACTGTATCTTGTCGTATAAATGTGCTGTTTATTATATAAAATGTCATGTCCAGCCCACATGTCGGAGTTTGTTTCGTTTCAACAAGTTATAACATTGTTATAACCTTGAACCTTACACTACTAAAGGCAATGGCTTAGTATTATCAACAGTTGAAGGAAGTGGCATAGGGCAGTCAAGTTAAACAAAGGGCTGGCTGATAGCTGTTAAAGGTAGCAAGGTGTGTCTGATATAGCATTGTCTTAATCCCTAAATACAAGACAAATAACAGGAAAGAAATATATATGAGTTACTGAACTGGAGTTTTAGGTTAACATGAAAGGAGTATAATAAATGTACATTTTGTTGAAATGAACACCAAGAGATATGGACAGGAGAAAGTTTATTACAATTAAGCAATGTACTTTCATTAGAAAAACATCTCAAAGTACAGAGAGAAAAAAGTTATTATTTAAAGGTCTAAGAAGAAGAAATGACTTTAAGTTAAGAGGTGAATAACAAAGAAACAAATTAATAAGATAACTCAAATGAGCTTTACCTCATGGGCAGAGATGGTTCTACATCTTTCTTGTTTGACGTTTAATGTGGAAAGAAGGAATTTAGGCACAGGCGGTGAAGACGGAGCAAAACTCATGAATTATGTAATAGCGTAGTTCAACAGTCAAATTATTAAAAATGATTTCACTGGTTGGATCATTACTATGCTCAGATACACAGGAACACCTGAGGAAGACTGGAGAATACAGTTGCCGAAACATTGTGTTTATACACGTGGGTATTAAAATAAAATTAAAATTTAAAAAAAATAACAAACTCCCATGAGCCTTCACTGGAAGAACCCTCCGTGCATGTGTGTGAAAAAAGACCCTCTTCTGACCCCAAGAGAATCTCTCAGCCATTAGGACTTAGGCCTTAACTTGGACAAGACACTACTACTGGCCAGGGAGAAATTCCCTTGCCATGTGGTAGCTATGACCGGTGAATAAAGCCTAAATCATAAAATCACCTTCTGTCTTTGTCTCTTCCTTTTCATTCTTTGAATTTGTTCCTTTTCAGCATGATCACCAAATAAGACGAAGTTAAAATCTATTGGAAATTCCATAACCAATTATCTCCCCTGCCGCTAGGGGGCAGGTCGACAACATCATATGTTGGCGCCAAAAACTCGACTTATCTGGGATCCGTTAACAATGAGAGACATAAAAACAAACGCTCTCATCACTTAGCCCAAACAGGGCCTACTTATCACAGAGCACCCACTGAGGGTAGTCGTGTAAACAGCGGTCCCTACACTTCATTCATCACTTAGCCCAAAAACAGGGCTTACTTATCGAAAAGCAGTTACTGGACGAGAGACGTAAAAACACCAAGCTCTCATCACTTAGCCCAAAAACTTATCACCATTACTCCAAGAAAATTACTCCACAGATAAGTCTAGTAGCAAATACCATTAAAATTTGCAACAATTTTATGTAATTTTTGTCAATACAAGTGTCTGCATTTACTTTTGTGTTTGTTCCTTCTTTGTCCGACAACTACGGAGAAATAAAAGCTCCTTCGAAAACTGTAAATACTCTTAAATCAAAACCAGTGAACATGCACCAAGAATAACCACAGCCACCTTTAAACCTTAAAACCTTTTAGCAACCCCATATACATACCACAATAAAGATGAGCACAACAATCCAAAACATCAAAATTATTCACATCAAGCCTCTTTTCAAAAATACAAATAACTTACAATTTGTGCGTGTCCCAGAGAAAAAAAAATAACCTAGGAGTGGTTCCGAGAAGAATTCACCCCTTTCGCCATGGCAAGAAGAATAAAGAATTTTCTGGTCGAGTTGGACCATACAAAGAACTCTCTTTAACTAAAAGCATTATAGAGAACTAGGTTGCATCCCCTCTCAATATCGCTATTTAGTGAGAAAGATATACCCACGAGGGGAATTACCCCATGGATTCAGGAAGTTTATCTCCTATCCAAAAGACATTTTCTTAGCAAAAAGAACAGCATATTCGTAAGCCTACACAAGGCTTCGTAATTTTTTCACACAAGTTTGAAGTTGGCAAGTCAAGGAAGAACAACAGGAAAAAGTGTTTTTTATGTTATTATTTTTCTTTGTATTTGTCTTTGCTGTATTTTTGTTGTATTTTTAAAACAAGTATTGTATTTTTTTTCGGTTACTTTGAAGTTTATAAAACTTTAGCAGGAGGAAAATTCTTGCAACCACAATAGTATCTTTTGTAGCTAATAAATTTATAGTTTTAGGCTTACAGCAGTATTTTGTTATTTTTCTGAGTAACCATTTTTTTTTTTTTTTTATATCAGACAGCAACTACTACGACATTGGTTAGTTTTATTTTTGAGGTACCAACCTCGAGTATAAAATTCCGACAATTTTTAATTTTAATTTTATTTTAATCCCCAAAGGTGCTATACTGCAACTATTATTCAAGTTGGTATTTACCCAACCTGTTCATCACAGGTAGGATGAGAGACAAGGTCGCAATTATGGGGCATTCAGCGAGGATTGAACTTGTGGCGAGCCGGAAGTTCTTACTTCAACGGACAGAAGTCGAATGACAAAAATAAGTAGTTTGCACATGGGGATCGCGCACCCTAGTAAAAAAATAAAATTTAAAATAAAATTCGTAAAATTCAACTAATCAGAGGCGTTCCCGCCTAATAAGAAAAATTATCGAATGGAGCCCCACGGAGCCTACCTGGATTCTATAAATACTCAGACTTTTTCATTTTCAACCAGAAAGATTTTGCCTGCCTAAGAGAATCCTTGTCACATGTTTTAAGAATTTTTAATGCAGAAGGTACGAACTATCTCTCTATCTCTCTCTCTTTAAATAATCATCGCTTTAAGAGACAAACTAAATATCAGTATAAATATTGCTTGACTGATGATTATTGTGACCTAAAAACTTTAAACGTTCTTTCTCATTTTGTGAATTGTGAAATATCGTCTTACATTTTACATTGAACTTTAAAAAAATAACTTTTCGTTGAACCTCGCCCAGTATTCAATGCTGCCTTTTTGTATACATTTTGTTAATACAATTTTGTTTGTTTAATCAAGAGTTTTGTCTTCTATGCCATGTGCTTGATTGTTTTATGGTCTTTAAATGTTTGAACACTTTTATTAAATATTGACATCAAACAGCCCTACCTACCACCATAAACTCAGTATTCAGTAGTAATGGATCTGCGAGACTAGCTTGCTAACCATTACACCATGATGAGACATTATCATTCAGTTAGGTATTTACTCAACCCATTTGTCATGGATTGGATGTTAGACAAAGTCACAAATATGTGGCATTCAGCAAAGATCAAACTCAATATTCATAAGAAATGGTTTGTTTGGTTTGTTTGTTTTGTTTTACGGCATATCAACCTCAGTGGGTCATTTAATGCCGATAAAGTTTTGAAATAAATCAATTCTTAATGGATAATACAATTTTGTTATAAATCATTTTTCTATTTAACACATAGATGGGACCCTAACAGTTACTACCACTCCGGGTCAGAGTGGACCAGGGAGCAATGGTGATGAAGGGTGCTCACATTCCCCAAACCTCCAAAACTGGAACCTCACCATCAGATAGAGTTTAACGTCATTCCCAGGACATGTAGACCCTCATCACCGCCTTCTAGCACCCATATGATAAAAAGGGATTGAGGCTTGCCATAAGGGCAATAGGGTTGGGAAAATCATATAGGTGCTAGGGCTTGATATGACCAGCTGATTGATCGGAGGGGGCCTCTCCGACCGCCCGTCTAGCCCAAGATAGGGCCAAAGTGGAGTATTGCATGTCATGAACTGCTCATCCACCTGGGCTCTATCCTTAAGCATCACGGGTCGCCACCCACGCCAACAAGTGGCCCCATTGGGGGAGTCTTACCCCTCTGCAGAGGTGCAGTCTGTGCATTCTAATGCCCCAGCCGACAGGGCGGCATAAGAAATGGATCTACAAGACTAGCTTGTAAACCATTACACCATGATGGGACGCCCTTATCATTCAGATAGGTATTTAACCAACTCATTTGCCACAGGTCAGATGTGTGACAAGGTCACAAGCATGGGGCATCCAGTGAGGATCAAACTCATTCAATAATAATGAATCTGTGAGATTTGCTTGCTAACTATTATGCCATGATGGGACGCCCATATTATTCAGGTATGTAATCAGCTGAAAGAAAGAGAAAGAGTTATAGCAGCATATATATTGTATTAAGGTCTGTACTTATTTTTATATGTACAGAACTATTATGTTTATAAGTGAAGTATTAAAATGTTACTGTGTTAATAGTCACTTGCCAGAAGACATTCATTGGATATTGGATTTAAGTCATTGCATGAGAATACTAATTCGTGAAGTATACTTGAATATAGGATATAAATAGCTACTTATTTGGGACATGAACAAATGTGGCCCAGATGGTAAAGGACTCATTGATATAATATTTCTATTTCTCTTTATAGTAATTACTCACTTTGGGTTTGAGCTCCAATTTATGATAAGCAAACTAAATTTGTTTTTTGTTTTTTTCTTTAATAAAATTATTCTAAAATGATTTGAGAGCCGATACTTTTCATAATCTGGTATATAAATTCCCTTCAGTGCAAAATATTTAATTTGGGACAATAATAAATTGGGGTTATATTTTTCACTCTGTGGGCACCTCATGTGGTGTAATAGTTAGCAAGCTAAATTGGCAGACTATTGTTAGTGAGTTCGATTTTCACTGGGTGCCCCATTCATCTGGCCTTGTGCCGTATCTGAGCTACGCTTTGTAAATGATTATATTTTTCACTCTGTTGTGAAATATCAGCAAAAGAATAAAGATATTTTTCATTTTTATTTTTATCCAATTTTTGATCATTTTAGTTCTGTAAAGTAAAAGACGCACACACAGACACAGTTGGTCATGAGTCAGTTAGAAGCGCTTACCCACTGACGACAATTGACCAATCAGAAGCGAGTATTTGCCCGAGACGAGAAGTGACGTCGTCAAAGTTTTAAAAAGAGGCGCGATCAAAATGGCGGAGGAGTCACTGGAAAGTGAGTTTTCCTTATGTTTGTTATTAGAAGTTGTAACTCTATATATTAAAACCTTTAGGCTTATATTTAACACTTTCCAAAACTCCTTTAAGACCTGTTATGGTTATTTTGTCTATTCCTAACATTCTACTGCAAGCGTGCTTTAGCTATTCGATCTGAAAACAACCCTAATCGTCATGTTCGCCTGCCGAACCCATTTTCACTGATCCAGTCTTAATTTCTTTTTAAAATTGTGGTTGTTATATTTTTGTGACGGGTATCTTAATACTTGTCTCTTTCTTATAAAGTCTTTAATCTGTATTTGTTTAGTGTGAGGCTAATTGGATATTTTATTCCTTCCGTCCGAAACAATTTTTTAATTAGTTTGTTTTGTTGACATTTTTTTTAATGATTGCCATTAAAAAGAAAACCCCAAAACGAAGACGTGAGAAAATGTTCTCTTCATAAAATACAGACCCTCAAATTTTCACTTTGCTCTGATCTTAAAAAAAAACAACAACAATTTTTGATTGAATAAATTAAATACTTATTCAATCAGCGGTTAGACTCTAAAGATTTTTTTTTTTTTAAATGATAACATATGTTTTTTTTTGTTGTTTTTTTTTACTCACGGAAAGTTATTCTCTACGTGCAAAGATTAAATTACTTTTTTGTGCTGAGGATTTATTTTGTCTAAATGAAAATATTTTCAGAATTATTCCGCTTAAAAATGACTACAGGAATCTTATTTTTATTGTTGGTTTTCTTTTTTGTTTATCTAGAAATATTAGATAATTTTGTACGTAAACAAATATTTTTTCAAAAGTTGTTTCGAATTTCGTTCCAAAAAAAAAAAAAAAAAACGAAAATGAAGTTTTCTTTTCCTTTTTAAGTGAAAAAAAAAAATCATCGAATTCGCTCGATTCGCATTTATTACAAACAATTTAAACTTTTCTCTTCGATTTTGGGTTAATTAAGTAAATGTT
Organism: Doryteuthis pealeii; assembly: GCA_023376005.1. Taxonomy (NCBI): domain Eukaryota; kingdom Metazoa; phylum Mollusca; class Cephalopoda; order Myopsida; family Loliginidae; genus Doryteuthis; species Doryteuthis pealeii. The sequence goes on along the minus strand of CM042141.1, from coordinate 108,499,646 downwards.
TAACTTTTGGCGAAAACTAAACAGTAAAAAATATTTGTTTTGATATATTTTCTCTTATTTTTAAATAAAATAGTTGGGACTAACAGCGGCTGAAAAATGTTTATTTTTAAATATTTGTTAAGAAAAAAAGTAATAAAAGTTGAGGAAAATTTAGTGATAGTATTTTTTAATTGTATAATTTTCAAATTAAAATCACTAAAATGTTATTTTCTTCAAAAAATTTTTTCATTGTTTCTTTTTTAAGTCTTTATCGTTATTTTATTTTCAATCCAGAAAAAAAGTAAATAAAAATCCTAATAACAAAAGTTTTTTTTTAATTTTTTTTTATTTCACTTCGGTTTAGGTGTTATTAATAAATTCTTGATTTTAATTTCATTTTATAAAACCAAACATTACAGCTGATTTTTATTATATCTTGAGTAGATGCCTTAAATAAAAATAAAATTATGTTGATCAAAGAGAAATCGTAAAATTAATAACCAATTAATTTGAATTTTATGGCGAAGAATCGACATTTATTTATTTTTTATTTTTCAAATCTTGGCTTTTATTTTTTGTATTGAAAAATTAGTTATTTCGATACCCCCCCCCCACCCCCCAAACGTTGGTGTTTATTGTTTAAAATCAGATAAATTAAATCTTTAAAAAATACATTCAACAATCGTTTTTAAGTAAATAATTCTTTTGAAAAATAAAACATTTTTTTTCCCCAAAATTTTTGATTTCCCTAAAAAAATGTCTTTTTTTTTTTTTAATTTATTTTTTTAGGTTTTAGAATTTTATTTGGAGTTCGATACAATAATATTGTTTGAATTTATTAAATTTAAAAGCAATATTAGAAATTGAATCTTAAACTATTTTTTAATTTACATTAATTTCTTTTCGACATTCAAAAAGATAAAAAATATATAATTTTGCATGGATTTATTTTAATTATCCCTCTTCCAAAATTTAACGAAAATAAAAGATTTTCTATTGTTTTATTCTGATTTTCCCCATTAAATACATTAAAACTGCAAATCATTTTCCACAAGATATTTAACCCCAAGAAGTCTCAAAACATTACAATTTCTTAATTTAAAATTGGTTTCTATTTTAAAATTACAAAACAGTTATCCTGCTGTTATTGTTTGTAAAATTATTTTATGTTGATTTGATATTTGAAATTTCTAAACCACTAAAGATGATTATTATTGTCTAAATTATAATCTTTCTTTCATCATTTAATTGTTTAAAATATAAAATGTCCAAATTGGATTTTCTGAAAAGGACTTTAATTTACTTAGTTGAAAACCAACTGCATTTAAATTTAAAATTGTGCTTTCATACTTCTTATTTAACTCCTAATTAAGTCACAAACACAAAACAAGAGGAAAGGTTTTGATAATACTTGTAAAAAGACATTTTATGCTATTTTAAATTTGTTTGTTTTTTGTTTTGTTTTATTTTATTCTATCTATCTTATACTAATAAATAAATAAAAATATTTTCAATGTCAGTATTTTTAATGACTTTTGATTTCTTTTACTTTATTACTATTGATGAATGTGATTTCTTGTAGCCATTTCTATCATGGAATCTTTTTCAGAGAAATAAAAACATTTAAGGACATGCAGGCTGATTTGAGGTGGGATTCCTAATTAAGAAAAAATCATTTTTTTTAAATTTCTTTTTAATTTAGATTATTTGAAAAATAATGTTAGTATATTTGCTGAGGACATTTGATTACCTTTTAGCATAATACCACACATTTTCCTTGAAACAAAAAAAAAAAATCTTTTATCATCTGTACTTGTTGAAGGAAGAGTAATAGTTAACAAGCAAGTTACTTTACTATTGGGATGTGGCCTTATGCCAAAATTTCCTTTGTCCAAACAGTTATCTAAGATATAAATAACCAGTCTCTGAAACCTTATATACAACTTTTTTGTTGAACTCAACAGACAATTCTTGTCTAACGAGTTTTTTTTTTCCAATCCTTTCTAATTGTCTGGCCATCTTTTTAATATCAGGGTGGAATTGGTGTATTAACAAGCAAGTTGCTTTCTTATTGAAATGTGGCTTATGAGGTGGGATTCCCAAAGCATGTACATTGGTCTCACAACGACGACTTTGTCATGCTGGTTAACACTACATTTAACGGATACAAGCTCCATCAAGCAACACTTAAAATCACATTCATGCCCCCCTCTAATTACCAGAAAATTCTAACTGAAAACACATATATACTGCACAAATAAAAAAAAACAAAGAAAAACTTCAAATACTCAAAGCCCTATACATCAAACAAAAAAAAAATACCTTAAACAAGATCAACTTAAAAACCAGTCAACATATTCTCAAATGCCTATAATTTCCTGCCAATTCTCTCACAAACTTGTGAGCCCCTCCTCCTACTTATTCCTATTTCTACTGTTTGTTTAAAAAGAAACAATGGAAACATCTCACCAGTTCCACACCTGATGATGGCACTAAGTTGTGCAGAAAGTACTCATGTTAGAACCTTTGGTGGATTTATACACCAATTCCACTCTGATATTAAAAACATGGCCAAACAATTAGAAAGGATTGAAAAAAAAAATTGTCAGACAAGAATTGTCCATTGAGTTCAACAAAACATGTTTAAAAGAAAAAATGCTGCCAAAATATATATATATACACATACATACAGTGATGCTGATAGCTTTTTAATTTAGTGCGTCCTGGGATGCATATATTTTATTTGAATGAGTCCCCAGGAAATTTGTTGGGTCCCAACTAAAGTTTCTTAATGAATTATAGTGTTTTTATTTATGAACAACTAAAGCCGTCTAACCCTTACCTTGTACCCAATACAGTGTAATTCGTTTCCAAGAAGATATTGAAATATATTTACAGTTAGCTGGAAATGGTGGGGGAAGAAAAAAAAACGCTGGGACGCATGGATACAATTTTACTGCGTCCTTTTAGATTTTTATGCGTCAGTGATGCAGGACGCGTACCTATCAGCATCTCTGTATATAAGAATGTTGAGTGATGCTATATTTCCAGAATAGATGCAATGTTTTTATTTTTACTCATAATTATTTTTTGTTTTGTTAGGTTCTTCAGCCAAGGCTCTCGTTAGCTTGAGAGAAGGTCAATATGGTACGGTATTTTTTTTTAAAGTGCTATCAAAATAAAGATGATCTTATGAACAATTATTTCTTTTTCAAGGCAAAGTTAAATGTGAAAAATAATTAAAGTGGTTTATGTTTTGTGTTGACTATTTTCTTGTGTGGACCAATTGGAAAACATTGGTTATTTTAAAAATCATGACATTGAAAAATAACAAAACAATTTCTAAATTTACTGAATGACTTTGTTTCATTACGTTTATCCCAACTCTAGAAACTTTTTTCTTGCCTAGGATTTATTTTATGAAATTTGTTTTTTGATTCTAAATTTAGTTTTAATGCTTAAAAGGTTCAGTTCATTTTAATGTGGGATACAGAAATTTAAATATTTCAAATGTTTTTAATTTGGTTTTTCTGTTTTAAATTTTAGGTTAAAACTTTATCTATGTCAAATGATAATTGATAAAGATGTATTTTTATACCTTCGATTTCATAGATTTTAACATTTTATTTTATTTATTTTTAAAAAATTCAGTATTTAATATTTTGTCTCTTTGCTTTGAGAATACTTTGCCTTGATAAACAAAAAAATAAAACTTTAGTACAATTTAATTTCTGTAATCCAATTTGAAATGTGGCTTTCTGATTTTTTGGCTGTTTTTTTATCAGCTTAATATCTGATTGGTGTCTGAAGCTATAACTTTATGTTTTGGTGACATATCAAAGTCTCCCACCCCCTTTAGGGGCTAGTTTAGCTCATTTAGTAGAACATCAGCTTAGGAATCAGAAGGTTCCAGGTCCCCGCCAACTCAGCCTATGAGTAGCAGTTTGGGTAATCTGATCTTTACGGGTAAAGCTTCTGGGAACTGACGGTAGGTGTGGCGCTACACTTCAGTAAAGCAGCCTCCCTGGTATAGTGCTAGGAAAAAGGGATAGACTCCCTTGCTGTTCGGCTGATACTGACAATAGGTCATTCCACAGAGACTTTATCAAAGTCTCCACATCAGGGACCTCTCAGATAATAAGCTGATAAGAACAGATACTATGCTTTACTCTTAGCCACAATTCCAATGGGACCACATAAATCAGATTGTGCCAGAAATTCTATTATTAAAATCGATGCTAATAATGAAATCTTGTGTCAAAAGTCTTTAATAAAATGTTTAATTTTGAAAAATAAATACTTATATTTCTTGGAGCATTTCAAAGGTTTCAGAGAAGGATATAAAGTTCTGATTTTTGTTTTGTAATTCTGATTGAACCTGTGAAAAATTCAATATAAAAATTGTTTTTTTTTTTTTTTTAATTATATTTACTTTGTTATCATTTTCAGGGAAAAATTACAAAACTTCCCCTCGGCGAGGCAACGTGAGTATACCGAGCCGGTTTAATACGGTGAGCAATCTTAAGTATTGGGGTAATTTTTCATTTCTATATTAAAACATAGATGTTTAAAATTGAAATTGCATATCATTAACAACCACAAAATATGTCTCGATTTTATTGAATTTGTGAGGTGGTTTGTGGTGTGATAGTTATTGTCGTAGGAAATGAACTCGGTGAACTGAGTTGAAATCCTGGACAAGACTGTTTGCATTTCACATAGTGCTAATACCCTTGGGAAAGGTATGAATCCAATTATATTCCTCCAACTATGGGTCAATAGTAGGGCAGACTGGGCTCTTTAACCTTTGTATGGCAACTGGTCTAGGAGAAGGAAAACTCTGAATTCAAACCTGATAAACTCCACTTTAAAATTGACCTTGTGTCGCGTCGGGTAAAAAATACTTTATTAAATTTGAACATTTGAAAATAAAAGTTATATGGTTATAATTTTCTTTTAAATACAATTTAACCTTGTCACTTTTTGAGACAAAGCATCTTGTAATAAAGACGATTGTGCTGGTAAATATTGATCAATTCATATTTTAGAAACAATTTTCTTGAGATGCGGGAATAAGGTTTTTTTTAGCAATTTGATAATTAAATTATTTTGGATTTTACAGTCTAAAGTTAATAAAATATTTCATTGTATTTTGTTATCTTAAACTGACCAATACAATTTGCAAATTTGTATTATTTGATTGTTGTCCACATCTTTATTCTTATATAAACAACGTTGGAGGTTGAAGGTTCAATCCTGACTACAGGCGAAAATAACATAAAATACTTAACACTTGTAATTGATCATGGTTAATGGAATGAGAACAATCTACCTCAAAGAATTAAATAAAGGGTTTGGTTTAAAGTTCCATGAAGGTTCCTGATTTTGACAAGAAACGCCTGAAAAATATTGTGTATATAACAAGAAAGATGAGGACTGTAGTTGAAAAAATCTAGGGTGCATATTGCATAAATGCGTCCTGGCTTCCTGTCCTAAAAAACGCTAAGCGGTGCCTGCTCAAAATCTGACACCTGCTACTTATGAACTCCCTAGTTGTTTGTAGGCATTTTTTCCCGAAAAGTTAATGTGATATGAAAGTGATAAGTAAATGTAAATATCCCCCCACCCCCTTTAAAAAAATTTTTTTGTGTGGTTTGAAGGCGTTTTTATCAACTTTTTTTAGTGGTTTGAAGGTGTTAAAAGTAAGCCACCACCCAGATTTTTTTATCAGGTAAATGTAAATATTCCCCCCTCCCCTCTTTAAAATCTTTTTTTTTTGTTTCGGTTTGTTCATTTTATTTTAATTCAAAACAACTGTCACAAATTTTTAAATAAATGTGACTGAGTTTCGAAAATAAAAACAATCAATACATTAATAAACCAAACAACTGTCACGAAGGCAGTTCAGTAGTAGCGTAGGTTGGATTTTCAGCAAGCACCACTTAGTGTTTTTTAGGGCAGGAGGCCAGGACGCATTTATGCGATAATACCCAAATCTAGATAATACAAATTATCAAACCTCATGTCAAAAATTCAGACAAACAATTGGCCAAGTTCAAATTTTAGTGTTCCATTGAATTCTGATCATTTGGAATAGCAGTATCTTGAATGTAGCAGTCAACTCACACTCTCTTCTTTCTTCTCAAGCTTCTGCTTTGAGTATTTCAATTCATATGAATAAAATCACTATACCCCATTTTTTATTCCTAGTTGAAAAGCAATCCAGTTCAGGTTAGCTTTTTCTTAGTTGTTCACCATGTGTGCATGTTAGATGTTGTCCTTAATTATAAGCAATGATGCTGATAGCTTTTTGACTTAGTGCATCCTGGGATGCACATATTTGCTTTAAATGAGTCCCTGGGAAATTTGATGGGTCTTAAATTTTCTTAATAAATTGAAGGGTTTTTATTTATGATTTAGTGAAATAATTAAAGCCGTCTAACTCCTACCTTATAATCTATCCTGTGTAATTTGTTTCTAAGAAAATATTGAAATATATTTACAGTTAGCTTGAAATGGTGAGGGAAGGAAAAAAGAAAAACACTGGGACGTATGGATATGATTTTACAGCGTCCTTTTAGATTTTTATGCATCAGGGAAGCATGACGCGTATCTCTCAGCATCTCTATAAGTGTTTTCAATTCCTTTTAAGAAACTCTTCCATTTATACTTGCATGATTAAATTGATTCTACCTCTCAAAAAGATATCCACCCTGTCGGCTGGGGCGTTAGAATGCACCTCTGCAGAGGGGTAAAACTCCTCCAATGGGGCCACCTGTTGGCCGTGGGTGGCGACCCGTGATGCTTAAGGATAGAACCCAGGTGGATGAGCAGTTCATGACTTGCAATACTCCACTTTGGCCCTATCTTGGGCTAGACAGGCGGTCGGAGAGGCCCCCTCCGATCAGTCAGCTGGTCACGTCAAGCCCTAGCACCGATATGATTCCCCCAACCCTATTGCCTTTATGGCAAGCCCCAAGCCCTTTTTATCATATGGGTGCTAGAAGGCGGTGACTGAGGGTCTACATGTCCTGGGAATGACGTTAAACTCTATCTGATGGTGAGGTTCCAGTTTTGGAGGTTTGGGGAATGTGGAGCACCCCTTCATCACCATTGCTCCCTGGTCACTCTGACCTAGAGTGGTAGTTCCCATCTATGGGTTAAATAGAAAACATGAGTTTATAAACAAAATTGTATTATCCATTAAAAATGAAATTATTTCAAAACTTTGTCGGCATTAAACATTTTTGAACACCAAATTACCAATAGAAATATTCGGCATAAAATAACCCAAGGGGTTGACATGCCATAAAAACCAACCAACCAACCAAACCAAACCAAATAGATATTTTTCTAATTTATTGATACAGTGGTACCTTGATTTATAAGTGCCCTCACTTCCGAGTTACAAGCTGTTACTTGGTTGATTTTTTGCTTTGTGTTCTGAGCTAAAATTTGAGGTACAAGCAAGCTTCAGATACGCTTATGTTAATAAGTTCACTAAAAACATTTAATTTTCCAAATTTATTACGCCAAAGAAAAATATTATTTATAAAAAGATAAACCTTAAGATATATTACAGTACATAATTCTTTACATTCTATTTTATTATGTTTTTATACAATACAATGGTATTTTTCTTATTAACCCTTTATCTACCACTGCCATCCACAATAGCATGGTTGACAAGCTAGTATTGTATTGCTGATCTTTACTACAGAATAGAAATATATTCATTTAATTAATTTCTCTATTTTGACATTAAATCATTTTCTAAGAGCTGGCGAACTTGGGCATTTTCGGAGGGTCCTGCATTTTGATTGTCAGGCGGTTTGGGGTGCTCTGGTAGATAAAGGGTTAAAAAAAAAAATTAGGGTATTTGGGGGAGTCTGGCACTGATTCATGGCATTTTAGTTTATTTCAATGGGAAAAATTGATTTGATATATGAGGCAATTGAGTTATGAGAGGAACAAATTAAACTCATAAGTCAAGGTACCACTAGTTATAGAATTCATTAGGAATTGAAAAGGAATTTTGCTTGTTTAAAATTTAAAGTATTTCATAAATCTAAGAAGAAAGTATGAAAATAAAATTTAGAAAAAAAAAAAAAAGACAAGAAATACACATTTAGAGAAATGTAACAAAAGAAATTAGGATTTTATTTTTGGTTTGGGAACGGATTTATGCCATTTCAGTTTATTCCAATGGGGAAAATTGATTTGCTATACAAGAAAATTGAGTTATGAGGGGAATGAATTAAACTTATAAGTCAAAATAGTACTGTAGTAAGATTTTTTGTCAAATGTTGTCTGTCTTTTTAGTTATCTGTTATTAGTCTTTGATTGTTTTTGCTAAAAAAAAAAAAAAAAAAAAAAAATTAATGAATGATTTATACTCTTTGTTTTTGTTGTTTAGCCTCAAAGAATCAGGAAAAAGAACTCAAGATTTTATAATGAAGAAGAAGAAAGTGGTTATCTTACAAGAACTCCTAAGAAGCAGGCTAAAACACCCACACCATCCAATGTACCATCTTCAGTAAGTATGATGATGTCATTCACTAAGATTTTCTTAGTCCAGCATATAGGACTCAGCTTGCTTTCAGTTTCTGCTGTTACTAAGTGATCACTCATCTAAGTACTGAGCAGGCTCATCACTGCTTACCTTTGGTAATCTAGCAGGAACCTTTTTTTTAATTTTCTTTGGGGATCTAGCAAGAGACTTTTCTGTTATTTAATAAGCTTTCTTTAGTCTTACACACAGACCTCGGGTTGCTTAGTACCTACTATGGTCCCCCATCTAAGTACTGAACAGGCTCATCACTGCTTAACTTTAGTGATCTGGCAGGAACCTTTTTTTATTTTCTTTGGGGATCTAGCAAGAGACTTTTTTGTTATTTAATAAGCTTTCTTTAGTCTTACACACAGACCTCAGGTTGCTTACAGTACCTACTATGGTCCCCCATCTAACTGAACAGGTTCATCACTGCTTAACTTTAGTGATCTGGCAGGAACTGGTGCTTTCAGTTTGATTTTAACCATAAGTCACTAAGTATAATAATATTGCAAGGAAAAGTAAACTTAATAACCCTGCTGGCACGACTTAGAATATGCCAACTGCATCCCCTACAAATAGGGTGTGTGTGTCCTGGGAATGGCACTAACCTGCATCTAATTGCAAGGTTCTACTATCAGGTCTATTCTGATCCAGGGTGGTAGTATCTATTAGGGTCCATCTAGGGGTCAAATAGATCTGTTTCAAAATTATAAGTATTAGATAGGAATACTTGATACCATATAATTGTGTAAATTATTTGTATTAAGAATAGTTACTTGAAGCTATAATTGCTTATTTAGGATTATTTAAAAAAATTGGCATTGGATAACCTACAGGCGTTATGCACTTATATAAAATAACTTAATCTAGATTTCCATATGGTTGATAACCTGTCAATATCAATCCATGTTTTACCTATTTGTAACATTGTTTTCAGTAGATGAGATATTGCTGCCGAGGTATACAAATGACTCATATTTTCTTACTTTTGGAAGCAAACGTTATTATTGCTGACATGATTGTAATGAAAGTCCATGATTTTAAGAATTGTTGAGTAGAGCTTATAGAAAATAGAAAACAGCTGTTCTGATGGGTGAAATCATCCAGAAAAAAGTAAAATTGTCACCCACCCACTTCAATTTTTCTTAAACTTTGTCCAGGTGTGGACTATATTAAAGTTAGACAGTCCCCAAAATTTGAGCTTCCAATACCAAAAACAAAAGCAAAAATCAAGATATCCTTTTGGTACAAATAATGTTTAATAGATGTGAAATAATAGACAAATTTTTTGTCATAGATGCAATGCCACATTGGGATATTGATCTTGCTATGAAAAAATAAAAAATCATCAATAACTTGAAATTAGTTAACTTTAAGAATTTTATTATAGCATCTTTGGATTCCTTGGGCCCAAATGCTTTTATAAACTAATTTTTAGGAGTAGGGAGGCTCTAGAGCTCATTTTACAGACAAAAATAAATTACAAAAAGTCACCATTTTTCGCCAACCCCGTCAAATTTGGAGAGCTATAAATTGACACAACTCTGCCAATTTTTAGAATTGGAAGCTCAAATTTGGGGATTGTCTAACTTTAACATAATCCACACCTGGATAAAATTTCAGAAAAATTGATGGGATTGGGTGATATAGCCTGGATGATTTGACATGGAATTATCCTGATGAGATATTTAGTATATGTTGTTTTTTTTAGGATGTATTTAGATTCTGTACACAAATCTTTACTGTATCGCTGTGAAGGTCTATCTAAACCTGATTTATTTTCTATTTCAGCATAAGATAAGCACCCCCGATAAGAAAACATCATATGCCATTGGTATACGGTTGCGTAATTTACTCAAGTTGCCAAAAGCTCACAGATGGGTCTGTTATGAATGGTTTTATTCAAATCTTGACATGTAAGTGATATTTTGGTTTGGTTTTTAATTTTCAAGGGAGACAACTCTTCATTTAAAAAACTTTTTACATTTAAAAACTTGCCTATTTCATTAGTTGGATCAAGTACCCCGGTTGTGAGCTAGATTCAAAGGGACTGGTTTTGCTTTTTACCGTCAACTTCCAGTTGTTTGTTAATTGACAATATTTTAGAAACGTTTTCTTTTTAGTTATTTCACTTTGTTACTTCAGTAGCAATTTAAAAAAATTATAAAACTATAAACGAAAGACGTTTTTTTACAAATTACTTATTTCATGTTCTTAATTTAATAGCATTTTTTTTTAAATTATAAAACTTTAAACGAAAGACACGCTTTTTAGTTATTTCACGTTGTTGTTACTTCAGTAGCAATTTTTTTAAATTATAAAACTATAAATGAAAGACACGTTTTTTTACAAATTACTTATTTCATGTTCTTAATTTAATAGCATTTTTTTTTTAAAATTATAAAACTTTAAACGAAAGACACGCTTTTTAGTTATTTCATGTTGTTGTTACTTCAGTAGCAATTTTTTTAAATTATAAAACTATAAATGAAAGACACGTTTTTTTACTTCTTTCATGTTGTTGTTAATTCAGTAGCAATTTTTTTTAAATTATAAAACTTTAAGCGAAAGTCATGTTTAACACGGGAATGGTTAAGTTTTATGGGAAAATCCTAAAACACGCTCAATCGCTCTGGCACCAGAGCATTACTTTAATAAATTTTTTTTTGCTTAATCAGAAGTTGATGAATATTTTTCAACACTAACAATAATTTTTTTTAAACTGTTAACCATTTCCATGTTAAACGTGTCTTTCATTTAAAGTTTTATAATTAAAAAAAAAATTGCTATTGAATTAACAACAACAACATGAAATAAGTTTTTTAAAAAAGTGTCTAAAAATCTTCTGTTAACCGGAAGTTGACAGTGAAAAGCAAAACCAATCCCTTTGAATCTAGCTCACAGCCTGGGTACCTTACTTGATCCCATTAGTTTACAAATACATCAAGTTTTATGGATATTATAAATCTAAATATCAATTTTAAAAAATTAATAATAATAATAATAATAATAATAATAAAAAGTTTATCATAATGCAAATCCAATTTTTTTTCAATTAAACTTTATCAGAGTTCTATCTTGAAAATCCAATTAATAGCTTTAATTTTTATAAAGAACCATTTTTTAATATGCATCATTAATAATGTAATCAAAAATCTTTTGTTTGGCAATACAGTGGTACCTTAACTTCTGAGTTTAATTCATTCCACTCGTAACTCAATTTCCTTGTATATAAAATCAATTTTCTCCAGTGAAATAAACTGAAATGGCATTAATCCGTTTCAACCTCCCCAAACACCCTAATTTTTTGTTATGTTTCTTTTTATTTAATAAGAAAAATAGCATTGTATTGTATAAGAACATAAGATAGAATGTAATGAATTATGTGTTGTAATTGATATGTTTTAATATTTATTTTTTATGAATAATATTTTTCTTTGGTGTAAATAATTTGTAAACTTAAATGTTTTTAATGAACTTATCATCATAAGCCTATCTGAAACTCACTCATACACACATATTTTAGCTCTCAACACAAAGCACAAAAAAACACCAATCAATGCTTGTAACTCAGAAAAACTTGTAAGTCTAGGTATCACTAATTTTTCAATTTTATTTATTTATTTTCATTTTAATCTTTGCCTGCTCAAGTTGATGATTGTTGACAATGCAATTAGTCCAGGTTAAATGTACGGTAAAGGTATCCCAAAGCTGGACCTTCTTTTTCTTTTTTTTCTACACCCCCCTTTTTTTTTGTTGCTATGCAGATATTGGAGAACAAGGAAAGTTTTTGTAAATTGGTCAAAGCCTGGCCCATTTACCAAAACTTTTCTTGGTAAAAGTCTGAAAAAGTTCAGCTTTGGGTTACTCTTACTGTGTCTTTAATCCTGACTAAATTGTTTTATTTCTCTTTTTTATTTTTGCATTTAAAAATACTTAATGAAAGAAATCATTTCTATTTTTAGGCCTTTATTCCAAGGTGAAAATGATTTTTGTAACTGTTTAAAAGAATCTTTTCCCCAGTTGAAAACAAAACACCTAAGGCGGGTTGAATGGTGTAAAATTCGACGTCTTATGGGTAAACCACGCAGGTAAGTGAACAGATTTGACCTCTCAAAAAATAAATTGTTTTTAAATCTTTGATTTCTAAAAAGTTAAAGACAAATTAAAGCAGTATTTTCCTGCACCCTTCATTAAATACTGGTTTTTAGGGCTTTTTAAAAAAATTTTCAATATCAAATAATTCAATTATTGGTTCATTTCTCAGTCAGTAGAACATCCACCTAGGAATTGCTAGGTTCCAGGTTTGATACAGGTCCTCACCAACTCAGCACATGAGTAGCACAGCTGTGTGTTATTTGATATGTTATTTCTTCTAATTAATTGATACACATGAAATTAAAGAAAAATCTTTCATAAAAATTATTTCTACCAATATATTAATACACATTGAGTTAATAAGTTATTTCTATGGGTTTATAAAACCAAATCAAGCAAATGTATTTACAAACTATTAAAAAAAAAACAAGATTTGGTATTAGATAGCCCACAAGAGGGGGGGGTGATATGACATTAAACAAAATATCCAACCAATGTCATTTTGATATAAGATTTTAATTTAATTTGACTCCAGTCACAGTATTAAAAATACTTTCATTTATTTTATTCCTTTAGATTCCTTTTTCTTATTCTTTCTTCCATTTATTTCCACATATGCCAGATTATTCATTCATTTAAATAATCCATTTGTTTTGAATAAGACATCACTAGTGGGCAAGGGAGTCTTTGTGGTGTAGTGGCTCACATGCTGAACTATAACTTTGTAGTAAGTGAATTCAAACTCTTTTGGATTAATGCTCTTGGGAAAGGTATGAATCCCCTTGTCCTGCGAGCTATGGGCTATAGCTTTGGCATTAAATAAGCTACAAAGTTTGATATGCCATTAAACAAAGAAACCAAACGATTCTATTTCCCACAGCGATAACCATTACACTAACAGTGATGCTGATAGCTTTTTGATTTAGTGCGCCCTGGGACACACATATTTGCTTTGAATGAGTCTCCAGGAAAATTTATGGGTCCCAACTAAAGCCGTTTAACTCCTGCCTTGTAACCTATCCTCTGTAATTCATTTCTAAGAAACCATTGAAATGTATTTACAGTTAGCTTGAAATGGTGAGGGAAGAAAGAAGAAAAACACTGGGATGTATGGATACGATTTTACTGTGTCCTTTTAGATTTTTGTACGTAAAGGCTGCAGGACGCCTACCTAAAATTGTATGTAGTCTCCAAGTCTATGAAGAGAAATACATTTTGCAATAGAAAATGCAAAAGAAACCAAGGCAATAAGGGTTAATATAACAAGGGAGATAATTGTGGTTGTTCGCTTTCTGTTTACATTATACTTGCTGATATTCATTACTTGCCCAGAAGTTATTTACTATTTGTGGAATCATTTGAATATTAAACTCTTCATATTAAATGGATGTTGATACTTTTACTTATTCATTGGAAACAATTGGCAACTTGAAATATTTCATTTCTATCATTTATGTTGCTGTGTTCTTTTATTGATGTCAATAGGAAAGAATGTTTTGTTTTGTATTTTCAAAACTCTAAAATGGTGTATCTTAAGCTATTATTTAGAACTAGAAGAGGCTACCCAGTGTCACCTGGGTAGTGGAAGGCAAAATACCCTGGTGTATTGATTTGTTTACTTTTGAGATTTACAAATTCTGGCCCTTTTTAGTCGAATTTCAATGCTATTTCTATGTAGATTTTAATTTTTAACTATCTTCGAATACAAATCAAATCTTGATAATTTTTGCGTAAAAAGTAAGTTCATCTGGATATAAATACACACCAACTGCCCTTTATATATGCATAGATAGATAGATAGATGTTTTAATATTTCACAACTTTACCCAAATTTTCTCAGAATTAATAAAGAAGCCTATAAATTTATTTGTGTAAAATTGATTAGTGATTTGCCAAGTTTTCTTTATTTTCACTGCTACGTGCTTTTTGTTTCTCTTTTTTTTTTTTTCCTTAGATGTTCCGCAGCTTTCTTCCAAGAGGAACGAGATGCACTTGAGCAGCGACGTAACAAGATCCGCTTATTGCAGCAGAGAAAATTGGGAGAACTCACCAGTTTTAAGGATTTGCCCGAAGAAATTCCAATGCATTTAGTCATTGGGACTAAAGTAACTGGTAAGAATTCTTTCTAATTTAACTTGTAGATGTTGATTCTAATAGGAAATGATAATTTGGGCAGAGGTTAAATTCTTAATGAAATATAAAACTTTTTATTTTCATTATCATCATCATCACTATCATCATGTCATGTTAGCAGCATGGATATCCATGATAATCTCTCGCCAACCGTCCCTATGACTCATTGTCCCTGGTAGGTCCTCCGTACAGCATCCAGTATCTGCACAGAGCTGGTCTATGTAGGTCTTTGCTGGACAACCTGCACTAGCATGTCCATGTGCTGGTTTCCATAGGAGTACGTCAATTATGAGTTCATTTTTACTTCTTCATGTTAAGTTTTTAAATGCCATCCTTGGCCAGTTGAAAAGGGCTTAAAGTAAGTAAGTCCTGAGTTATGGAATCCTTTGGTAAGCGAATAAGTCCTATCCTGCGTATTGTTAAAGGTCCAGTGATTTAATCCTATGTCCTTCATCCACGAAAGTCGCAGTAGTTATGAGTAGTACTGCCGGTTTAAGTATTGTATCAGCAGCAGAGTACTGCCAGTGATTGGCCAAGAGTTTGATCATATGATTCTCACCGAGTCTATAAATAGGAGCAGGTATCTAGCACGCACCTTATATAGAAAAGGTATGAATCCTACTCTCCCTCCAGCTATGGATAAATAGTAGGGCAGACTGGGCTCTTTAACCTTGGTTAGGCAACCGGTCTAGGAGAATGAAAACTCTGAATTCAAACCTGCTGAACTCCGCTTAAGAAATTGACCTTGTGTCGCATCCTGCTCGTGCGGAGGGGTTGGTAAATTTATATATATATAGAAAAATTTCTCAACACTTCAGCAGTGTCTATTATGTCTTGTAAGGAACTTGTAAATGGGCAGATTTAAATAACAGATGATATTAGATGCTGTAGATCAGTAGTCTCAGCCTCATGAACTCAAAAGGACCATTATATTCGGTGGGAAGAGGCACAGCAGGTTAAAAGTGGGGTGGGTGAGTTTTGGGGGTCGTGATTTCCACTAGTTATACTACTAATCTGATGGAGGCATGTGGTATAATAGTTAGTCATAGGAATTGGACTCGTCGACCCGAGTTCAATTCCTGGATGAAGCTGTTTGCATTTCACATGGCGCTAATACCCTTGGGAAAGGTATGAATCCAATTCTCCCTCAAGCTATGGGTAAATAGCAGGGCAGACGGCCATTTAACCATGGCTAGGTAACAACTCTAGGAGAAGGAAAACTCTGATTCAAATCTGTTAAACTCCACTTAAGAAATTGACCTTGTGTCACATCCTGCTCGTGCGGAGGGGTTGGTAAATATATATAATACTAATCTGGAATACAGCTGATGGGCTGCTATTTATTTATTTTTCATATCAAAATGAACACACATGATAGCATGTGAGATATGTGAATTATATTTTTCATTTTATTGTATGTGGGCCCTCATATTTGAGACACATGCTGTAGATTGAATTGAGTGTTGTGTATTTTTGGCTTTAGTTTCATATGGAAAGTTTTATTTTTGCAGCTCGTTCAAGGAAGTTGCAGGACGGACTGTTTACTGGATGTGTTGAAGCTCTGGATACTGTGAATAATACTTACCGGGTAACATTTGATCGACCTGGTTTAGGGACACATTCCATTCCAGATTATGAAGTATTAGTAAGTAATCAACTTTAATTTTCTCTTATTTGAAAAGTTTTTTATTTATGGTATTCACTTATTACTAATTATCAGATACAATTAAAATATTTCATATAAAATGTTAATGAATTTTTGAAGCTGAATTAGATTTTGTGGTTTCTATTGAAATATTGATATAGTTTCAGAGATTTTTCTCTCGAGTTTGAAAAATGTTTCCTTTTTTTTTTTTTTTTTTTTAAGATAACTTTTCATAATATTTCTCTTAATTTTTGAGATGAGGCTTGATAATTAGTATTATTTGGAATATTCAGACTATTGTCCGATTGGACACATAGCGTAGTGGATAAAGGCGTTGATTTTAAGCAGTTCTAATTGACAGTTATCTCTAGGTTGCAAGTTCAATCCTGGTCAAGGGCGATAGTAACATAGAATAATAATTAACACAGCTTAACACCTGTACCCCAGCTATGGTTAGTGGAATGAGAACAGGATACCCCTGTGGACTGAATAAAGGATTGGGTTCAAAGTTCGGTGATGGTTCCTGAGTTTGACAGAACTTTTCCAGTTGACAGCCTATATGTAGAGGCTTATGAAGCAACCCTACAGCTAAGATGCGAAAAACTAGCTTTGCAATACTACACAAAACTCAAATCCTGCCCATCCAACCCAGCTTATGACTGCACCTTCAACCAAGAATACAAGGAATGTTTTGAAAAGAAAGAAAAATCAATAAAACCTTTCGGTCTCCGGATGGAACCCATCCTCAAAGAATCTAAAATTCCTCTCACAAATATTCACAAAACCATTATACCAAAAACACCACCTTGGATCATTAAAAAACCTAAAGTGATCCTTCAGCTAAGTGAACTCCCCAAAACAAAAACCCATCCTAGCACTTACCAAG
This sequence comes from Doryteuthis pealeii, assembly GCA_023376005.1. NCBI lineage: Eukaryota > Metazoa > Mollusca > Cephalopoda > Myopsida > Loliginidae > Doryteuthis > Doryteuthis pealeii. The sequence continues at coordinate 108,482,351 of CM042141.1, read as the reverse complement.
ATAAACTCCACAATATTCTAGAATGCTACCCCAACCACCTACACATCTTTACAGATTTCTCTAAAGACAATGACAAAACAGCATGTGCAGCTATTTTAAATAAAAAAAAATGTAAGAAAAGCTCTCCCAAATGAAAGTTACATTTTTTCAGCTGAAACTTGTGCAATAGATCTAGCACTTGACATCATCTCTGAAAATAACCACAAAAATATAACATCTTCTCAGACTCACTCTCTGTCCTACTATCATTAAGAAATAAAAAACTGGAAGACCCTCTCATCATTAAGCTCCTGAATAGATTAGACTCGATGTCTAACTCTAAGGAGATTATGATATGCTGGATCCCAAGCCATATAGGAGTGAGGGGGAATGAAAGAGCTGACTCTGCAGCTAAATCGGCTTTAGATTTGATTCCTGACACGTTGAAGATACCATATACTGACTTGAAACCTAAAATTAATAGATTCCTTCATACAAAATGTCAACAACACTGGAATAACAACATCCACAATAAACTCTTCCTAATCAAACCCACTTTGGGAGGCTGGAGACCAACTTTAAGGAAGTCTAGAAAGGAACAAGTCATTATGTCCCGATTATGCATTGGTCACACAAGACTAATGCATTCCTATATACTCAAACAAGAACAACAACCACAATGTGGAACATGTCAAACACCTATTCATGGAATGCAGGTTTTTTGCTCACATCAGTAAGCATTATTTTAAAGCAAACAATATGAAAGATCTGAAAATGTCAACATGATATTCTCTCCTTTTTGAGGGAAATAAAATTATACCATAGAATATAGACATGAAACTAATCAATACCATACAACATAATGGCTGTCAACTCGTGATTCGAGTAAGACCATTTCCTGCTTTTTCCCTTTTTTTTTTTTTTTCATCATCATATTTATATGCCAGTTGTATTTGACTCTCCATTCCTGTGTTTTCTCAGATGACTGACCAGGCCAGCCCTGGAGAGACATACTCTTCCACATAAACCACATGCTGGAACTTCTCCACTTTGAATGTTGCTTGGTTGAAAATTACCCTTTCTAATTGACGGTTTCAGTTTTTGGTGTTTGATTCGGTTGGACTCAAATTCTTCCACAGACAGGTAGATAGTGGCTCTCCAGCTAGGTCTATTACAAGCTAGCTTCTCCCAGTCCTCAACAGCAATAGCAGTGTTCTTCAGAGTTTCCTTGAGGCAGTCCTTAAACCTCAATTTGGGTTTGCACCAACGATGTTTGCCAGTTGAGATTTCCCCGTAAAATAATTGTTTTGGGATTCGGCAATCATTCATGCGGACCAAATGACCTGACCAGCGGAGATGTGATCTAAGGATTAGACTCTCAATACTAGGTAGATGACATCTTTCAAGTATTGTGGTGTCTGGTGTAAATGACAACCATTCTATCCCTAAAATCCTGCGTAGGCAATTCTGATGGAATCTCTCGAGTGTCCTGAGATGTCTTTTGTAAACAACCCAAGTCTCGCAGGCATACAAAAGGGCAGTGAGCACACAGACTCTGTATACACTCAACTTGGTGGAAATTTTTATGCCACGCTGGCTCCAAACCTTTTCAGGCAAACCAAAGGATCTCGTTGCTTTCTGAATCCTAAGGGAAATTTCTCTATCTAATGATTTGTCCTGGGATAATGTGCTACTGAGATAGACAAAATAATAAGGCGTTCACCATATACAAAAATAGTGGGATCCACAAAGCATGTGTTTGGGGCAGGCTGATACATGACAACAGTCTTTTTTATATTGATGGTTAATCCAAATGCTGTACATGCCTCGGAGAAACAATCCATTAGGTTCTGCATCTCATCCTGTGTGTGTGTTACCAGGTCACAGTCATCTGCATATCCCCAATAATACTAACACATCTGCATAATCCCCAATAATACTAACACATTGTTAAAACCAATTACTAAAAAGTATAAATATAAGTACATGATATGTATTACTTCCTAACTGTTAGGCATGTCATAACCCCAGATAGGTTGATATGCCGTTAAAATCAATAAACAAACAAACAAACCAAATATAACTCAAATCTTCATTATTTTTGCTCAAAAACCAAGCCCTGGTGATATTTAATGTGTATATATATTTATTTTGTCGTTAATTGTTTTATTTTCGAAGTTTCCTCCAGACATACAGATACACACAACTGCCCTCTATATATGTATAAAGATAAAAGGTGGCTTACCGGTGAAAATGGGCACAATCGTTGGAGGTGCAAAATTCAGGGGTTAAGTCAGCGATATAACAAATACAAAGTGCTCAATACGAAGCAGAGCAAATTTATTAAAAATGGATACAAAAGAAACCTACTCGAGTTTCACCATAAGGATCTTCAGGGTTAAATCCACTGAATTAATCAAGGTACCGATTAATTCAGTGGATTTAACCCTGAAGATCCTTATGGTGAAACTCGAGTAGGTTTCTTTTGTATCCATTTTTAATTAATATATATAAATATAGATAGATAGATATAGATAGATAGATAGATTTGATTTTTACTGAGTTCTCCATACTTGTAGCTTTGTACCCGGCCCTCGGGCCAGTGTCCTAAAGCTTCGGCCTCTGGACCGGTACTGTAATTAACAGTGTTATCCCAGGGGGCCATCACCCTAGGCAACACCTGCCCCCTTGATTTAAAGGGACAGGGCTTGGTTTGTTGCCCAGTGCCTGTGGCGCCCCCAGAGTTCCCACGCGTCCTGGAAAAGGAAATGTACATTTTCCGGTACTGGAAAACCTGGAAAAAATGGTGAGGTTTTGTTAAAAATCCTGGAAAAAATTTGTAATTTATCCTGGAAAATTAGAATTATCTAAGACAAAATTAATGTTATTGTTACACTTAACAAATATAAAAAATATAGTAAAATAACAAGGACAGTGTTTTTTGTTTTTATTTTTAATGCTCACCGAATCTACCCAACATTTCCCAAATTAGTCATGAATTTTCATTTAACGGTAAAAATGATTCCGATTGGCTGGGTACTTGTTGATTTCATCCGATGACGCGATATTTTGATTTATTTTTATGTGACACTAAACATGAACAAGACAAAAATTTATCAGTATCAGGCTATTTTAAAGATGAGATATTTGTTAAAGAGTTAAAGGCTTAAAAAATAAATTCCGTTTTACAAGACATGAAATTTCGTAAAATTCAGAACATTTAACATTTTCTTATGTACCGTGATGTGTTTCTCACTTTTTATCAACAAATATATGTAGATATTATACAATCCCCCTGTTTATCGGCACATTAATTTAGATATTTTACAAACCACCATTTCAAAAAAAATTAATTTGTACAATCTTTATGAATTTGTACAACACACAATGCCCCCCCACCCTACCTCGAGGTGTAAAATCCTTCGGCCTTTTTCAATATTCTTATTTTTAAAATGATTTTTTAAAAAATTTGATTTAGCCTTTTTAATGATTGATTCCCATATTGTATTCATCTCTGTATTTGGTCTACTCAGTAGGTCACTACAGCCCAACATATAAGCTGCTTCTTTAAGACATCTTGTTTTCCATGTCCTTCCCTGTCTATTATTCAATTAATATAGGGCTGATTTAGCTCAGTGGTAGAGCATCTGCCTGGGAACCACAAGGTCCATTGTTCAATAACTGCCTTCGTCAAGTCAGTATATGAGTAGCACAGGGATCAGTGCGGTAAAGTAGGGAGCTGATGGTAGATGTGGCGTTCCACCTCAGATGCAATAACAATCTTCTTGGTCTAGCGCTAGTGAAAAGGGGATAGACTCCCTCTCTGTCTGTCTGATACCAACATTAGCACCCCCCACCCCGACGACTTTACTTTATTTTTATTCGATAGTATATAAAATATAATACAAATATAAAGCAATGGGGGGGGGGGTCATTGTAAAATATCTACATATATTTGCTGATAAAAAGTGGAAAAACACAGCATGGTAAATATTTGAAATTTGTACAAATTCAATTAAAAAAAAAAAATTTATTTAAAACATTGGGTTGGAGTGTAAAATATCTAAATTGATTTGCTGATACCCCCCCCCCCAGTCAATTTTGTTGTACAGGATGTCCATAAAGTCAGTGTGCTTTAAATAATTCATAACTTTAAAGTGCATATGGACTTTGTGGACACCCTATGTAGTTAATTGATAGATGTAGGCATTATCTATAATGAACCCAAGATACTTGATTAACCCTGCATCATAAAAAAGTAAGAATAAAACTGTCTAAATGTGTCGATATTAGATTAATATCGATTAAATTATGAAATTGCCATGAACAAGTCATGGAAATGGAAAATTTTTAAAATGTCCTGGAAACATCCTGGAAAATGATTTTCTAAAACGAGTGAGAACCCTGCGCCCCCCTTGAGGGGGAATGCCGATGGGATCTACTCATTTTTTGCACCCACCATCTCATGAGCTTCGGTTCATGAGTGGGCCCACATTAAAAAGACCTTGTGTCATACCCGCATACGTGGGATGTGAGGTAAATAACAATTTGTGGCTTTATGCTTAGCTAAACTTAGTAAATATCTTGTCCATTGCATACGTGGGATGTGAGGTAAATAACAATTTGTGGCTTTATGCTTAGCTAAACTTAGTAAATATCTTGTCCATTGCAGTATAGAAAACCTGCTTTAATGTAAAACATGTTTACTTATCTGTTATTTTGTTTGTAGAGCACAGAACCACAAGAGACCACACCATTGTCAGCATTCCAACAACGACATCGGTCCAGATTAACAGTTGTCTATCCACCTCAATTTGTCCCTGGCATAGGTTCACCTAACTCACACTTGGTAAGATATTCCCCCCTTTTTTTTTCTTCTTTTTGTCAGTTTATTAATACTTTGGTTCAGTTTTGCAGGAATTTTGTGATTTTACCGTATTTATTTGATAGGTACACATCTTGCGTTCCTGACGCAGTAAAATCATTTCCATGTATCCCAGTGTTCAAAGCAAATATATGCATCCCAGGACACACTAAATCAAAAAGCTATCAGCATCACTGAAAAATTGGATGGTTTTATCTGTCTTTAGACAGGTTCATACAAACCTCAGACCACCCTGTCAGCTGAGTTTTAAAAAGAAATTGAATACCCAACAAGAATAAATAAAACAAAACTTCTTTGGCATAAAATAGAAATCTTGAAAAGATGTTATAATAAATTTTACTATTTTGAGAAGATTCAGTAATGCATAGACTACAAATTAAAATTGAATAATTGAAATAAAAAAAATTATAGAGAAAAACATTGTAAATTATCTGAGCTTTGAATCATAAGAATTGAAAGATTCAATGAATGTATAGAAAACATTTAAATAATGAATATATAGAAAACTATCAGAATTCAATGTGTTGTTTCTTTCTATTAATATATTTTTCATAAATATTTTACTTTCCTATATTTTATAAAAAAATGATTTTTATATAGCTTTATGGTATTTTTATTAAAATATTTTACTTTCCTGTTTTTATTAAGATATTTTACTTTCTCATATTTTCAAAATATTCTACTTTCTTATATTTTATTAAAAGATAGTTTTTATATAGCTTTATAGTATTTTTATTATAATATTTTACTTTCCTATGTTTTTATTATATTTTATTTTCCTATATTTTTATTGAAATATTTTATTTTCCTATATTTTCATCGAAATATTTTATTTCCTATATTTTTATTGAAATAATTTATTTTCCTATATTTTTATTGAAATATTTTATTTTTCTATATTTTATTGAAATACTTTATTTTCCTATGTTTTATTAAAAAATAGTTTTTATATAGCTTTATGGTATTTTTCTTCCTCTTATTCCACTTTGTTTTGTCAGTTTAAATATTCCAGCCTTATGTATAACATATTTATATATGTACTGACCACCCAATTAATAATGAATCAAGTAAAATTTCTATTGGATTTTTTTCTTTGCTAATCTCTGTTCTTAATTTTTCTTTTCTTTTTAGGATAATGATCCTCTTCTCAGCGGCTCCCCTATCAAAGGTCGGTTGATGAGTTTAGAAAGAGGCACATATGGTGGATTTCCGATAAAATTTTTAGTGCTTGTGGTAAGCTGATCATTGTATTTAATAGTTTTTTTCTTGTAGGATGTTAAAATCCTTTAGCTCTGCCCATTGTGACAAAGGAAACATTTTACAATGCAAATTAAGCAAAGTTGTTCATTATAGTAATGTTTAGTGTTAATAACATTGATCTTAATCAACCCATCTCTATTTGGGCTTTTTATATTAATTTATGTAGGGTTTAATGAGGTCTAAGGAGAAGTATTCTCATGGTTTTGTTTATTAACATGATAAATCTGTACAATAGTTTCAAAATTAAGTTTTATTAATTTTTACTGAAATATATCCAATGGGTAGCAACATTTATATATTTTTTTTCTAAAGAATCATTTCAAATTCTATTTTGAATGATTTTCTATTTTGAGTATTTTTCCTTTGTCCTTTTTTTTTAATTGATTTTTTGTTTTATATCCCACAGACAAAATTATCTAAAATCCTTTTGATAAAAAAAGATTGGATTCGGCAATTAAGAGAAATGAATAGCCAAGCAGAAAAGTTGGTAAGTGTTGTGTTACACATTAGATTAGATTCTCTATTGTTTATTTCTCTTAGTGGCCCTATATTTATTAGGGTACATTTTCAGAATTGTCTCTGGCACATGACTTCTTGTGTTGTCCCTTTATCAGTAATAAGACCTTAGCTTCTCATATGGAGCTGTTTGCTTATCCTTCCTAATTAATCAAATGCTTTAGTCCATTATGTTTTTCTATGTTGTCTCTGTAGATGTGTGTCTGTTTCAGAGTAAACGCATGCATTGTCTTTGATGGTAAAATAAACGCCTTTCCAAGCAGTCAATAAACATGATGAAAACTAACTTTGCTTCAGAGTTGTGATTGCTGAAAGTGTTTCGTCATTACAGGGGATTTGGATAATTAAGGTTTGAAAAAGGATCAGTTTTAGTAAAAATAAGCTGTGATTGAAAAAGAAGGAAAGAAATATTTTGAAAGAAAGAATTTCTCTGAATGTTTGAGATGAGGCTTGAAGATTAGTATTATCTGTGTTATTCGGACTATTGTCCCCATCTTCATTGTTATTTGTACAACGTCTTCAGGTATTTCTTGTTGGACTCGGGAACCTTTTTTTCAAACTCGGGAACTTTGTCGTAATCGGGAGCCATCACGGAACTTTGAACCTACCCCTTTATTTAGTCCACGGGGGTATCCTGTTCTCATTCCGCTAACCATAGCTGGTGTAGGAGTTGTGTTAATTATTTTTCTAACTGCCTTCACTCAGGATTGAACTCGGGTTCCAGAGATAACTGTCACTTAGAACTGTCTTAACCTAACTACCTTATCCACTAGGCCATGTGTCCAATTGAACAATTCAGTGTGAATTTTGGGAACTTATAAACCTAATGTCTTGATTTGGCTAGAATATCTACCTATTTACTTATGTATAATTTTTTTACCTAGACTCATTGTTTTGGTTTTTTTTGTTTTTTTCTCAATCTGATCTAGCCTTCTTAATTATGGGTTCCCATATTGTATTCATATCGGCCGAAACATTGTACAAATAACAATGAAGATGGGGACAATAGTCCGAATAACGCAGATAATACTAAGAAAGAATTTATTTGGAATGCATTTGTTTAAAATGTTTGTTGAAATTCTGTCAGAGAATTGCTGGGGTTGAATATTTTGGGGAGAATTGTAAACCTGTCAGGCCAGAGGAATGTCAAATTGTTTGGTTAAAATTCCATTGTATACAAAATGACATAATCCAATGGATTTAAAATATGATGTAAGAAAATAATCAGCTGATTATTTTGTAATTATAAAAGATGGGGTGAATAAACAAAAGGGAACTAAGAAGAAGAGGGGAGAGAGCGAACTCCAGACCGAATGGTCTATTGAAGAGACACGTGATGCGGTTGTATTAGCCTGTTGAAAAAAAAATAACATTTCTTTCTTTCTTCCTCTCCAAGCTGACAGCTGACAGGCGAATGATAAGCTTAGCGTATCTAGTTTAAACAACTCTGTTATTGTAACCTTCTTTCTATCTCTTTCTGCGTCAACGACTACTAGATTTATCATGGCTAAAAATAGATATTTGTTGACGATAAGTTGCAGAGTTGTTTTTAATAGACTGAGTGAAGGGACGTTTCATGCAAGAAGAGACGAGCCCACACAAAATAAAACAAAAGACTCATTACGTAAATGGCAACAATGCTGGAATAACAACATCCACAATAAACTCTTCCTAATCAAACCCACTTTGCGAGACTGGAGACCAACTTTAAGAAAATCTAGAAAGAACAAGTCATTGTGTCCTGATTACGCATTTGTCACACAAGACTAATGCATTCGTCACACAAGACTAATGCATTCCTATATACTCAAACAAGAAGAACAACCACAGTGGGAAACATGTCAAACACTTATTCATGGAATGCAGATTTTTTGCTCACACCAGAAACCGTTATTTTAATGCAAACAATATGAAAGATCTATTTGAAAATGTCAACATGGAGGCCATTCTGTCCTTTTTGAGGGAAATAGAATTATACCATAGAATATAGACATGAACCTAATCAATACCATACAACATGATCCCCAATGGTGCTAATACATTGTTAAAGCCAATTACTAAAAAGGTATAAATATAAATACACAACATATATTACTCCATAACCGTTAGGCATGACATAACCCTAGATGGTTTGATATGCCGTTAAAATCAATCAATCAACCAACCAACCAATCATTACATAACAAAAGGCATTTATCTTACCATCAAAGACATTTACCCTGAAATGGATGGCATTGTAAATAAACCAGATTTTATCAAAGTAAATTCTCTTTATATTGATTACAAATTTATTTGTTCATGGACATTAGAAACCACAAGGTTCCTAGTTTGATACCGGCCCTTGCCAACTCAGCGTATGAGTAGCACAGGGATCTGTGCAGTAAAGTAAGGAGCTGATGGTAGGTGTGGCGCTCCACCTCAGGTGCTAAAATAATCTCCTTGGTCTAGCGCTAGTGAAAAGGGGATAGACTCCCTCGCTGCATGACTGATACCGACATTAGGCCGCCCCGACGACTTTATTTACTTATGGACATTTTATTGAAGAAGAAAAAGTTGTATTGATGTAATTTTTTTTTAACAATAAAATAAGTGGAAAAATGATGAATTTAATCTGTTTACAGACATGAATTTATAAACATTTCTTTTTATTGTTATTGTTTTTTTAATTTTCGGTTTTTTTTCTTCTAGGAATCTTTGCAACAACCTATAACATTTGAATTCCAAAGGAAATATGCTAGCATTGTATTGGAACTTGAACATCTCAATAAAGACTTACAAGAATATCTCAATGGTGTGCAAGAATTTTGTCAAAAGGTAAAGTAACTTTGCTTCATAATCAACTCTTTCTCTATACAACATAATTTCAAAACTTCTTTTTTTTTTTAATTTTGTGTTCATTCAAACCTGAGATCCACCTGAAAAGCAAATGATATAAATTGCAATTTCTCTTGACACATAATATTTTAATCCAAATAATATGAAAGATCTATTTGAAAATACCATCATAGATGGCATTCTCTCCTTTTTGAGAGAAATAAAGTTACACCAAAAAATATAAACGTAAACCTGATCAATACCTTACAAAAGTAACCTCTCAACATGATCTCCGATGATGCTAATGTATCGTTAAAACCGTTTAGTATAAGTACATGCAATGTATATTATTCCCAAACCTCTAGGACAGGGATCACCAAACTTTTTCACGATAATTGAAAAAATAAGGAATCGAAACAATGTAATGATTTACATAAATAATAAATTGTGTTTGAATTTGTTTTATAAACAATTTTTTTTATTAATCTTGAAATGTTTCAAGTTAACTATTTTAATTTGATTTTTTTTTTTTTTTTTTTTTTTTGTATCCTGTGTATGATGTTAAACTGCATCTAATGGTGAAGTTCCAATTTGGAGCTTCGGGGAGTGTGGAGTACCCCTTTATCGCTATTACTCCCAGTTCCACTCTGACCCGGAGTGGTAGTACTTGTTAGGGTCCTATCTATGGGTTAAATAGAAAAATGTGTTTATAAAAAAATTGAGTATCCATTAAGAATTAATTTATTTCAAAACTTGGTCAATAATGACCCACTGAGGTTGATAAACTGTAAAACAAAACAAACTAAAATAAAAGTAAAAGAATTTGAAATCTATATATTTACCAACCTCCGCACAAGCAGGATGCGACACAAGGTCAGTTTCTTAAGCGGAGTTTAACATGTTTGAATTCAGAATTTTCTTTCTCCTAGACCAGTTACTTAACTAAGGTTAAAGAGCCCAGTCTACCGTACTATTTACTCATAACTGGAAAGAGAATAGTTGGATTCATACCTTTCCCAAGGGCATTAGCGCTGTATGAATTCTTGTCCAGGAATTGAACTTTGGTCACCAAATACATTTCCTATGACAATAACCATTACAGCACGTGCCCCCATAAAAATTTGAAAGTATAGTGTAGAAAGTTGATTGTTCTATCATTTTTTACAAACTCATTTTCACCACACTGTAGCATGGTGAAATGGTTGACAAACTAGTATTGTATTGCTGATCCTTTACTACTGAATAGAAATATTTTTCATTTAATTCATTTCTCTTTTTTAACTCTAAACCATTTTCTAAGAGCTGTCGATCTTGGGCGTTTTTGGAGGGTCCTACATTTTGATTGTCAGGCGGTTTGGGGTGCTCTGGTAGATTAAAGATTAATCTAAGTCTTGGGGGGGATGGCCTAAAGTCGGTATCAGCTAGACAATGAGGGAGTCTATCCCCTTTTCACTAGTGCTAGACCAAGGAGATTGTTTTGGCGTCTGAGGTAGAGTGCCATACCTACCATCAGCTCCTCACTTTACCGCACAGATCCCTGTGCTACTTATATGCTAAGTTGGCGAGGGCTGGTACCGAACTCGGAATTTTGTAGTTCCTAGTTGAACGCTCTACCGACTGAGCTAAACTGGCCTTTCAAACTTAATTGTTAAAATAATTGTTTATTTAAAAACAAAAAACAAAAAAAAAAAAAAACCAGCATTTTTAAAGAATTTATGATTTTTTTCTTAGCAAGTCTTAAAATAAAGCATTCAATTAGCATAAAGTTTTCTCCGTTCATCTTAAATTTCTTTGAACTATGTTTTCTTCTTTTTTGTTTTGGTGTAGATGGCTCCAGAGCAAGGCTTAACTGCCATTGATCAACCATCTGAGATCAAACGTCGTTGTGAAGAAGAAGCTCAAAAAATGGTTCAGAAAGTCAGTCAAGTAAGTCTGCGTACAGTAAATTTTTTTTTTTTCATTTTTTGTGTTTCTTTAAATTTTGTTGATGAAATTAATGAATACTAAATTAATTTTGTTTTGTTCTCTTTTAATTGATAAAGTAACATCCAAACTTATTTGATTAGTATAATATTTCTGATTTTTTTTTCAGATTCTATCAATGAATTGTTGAATTACTTGTACAAAAGTTTTATTTATGGAAGACTTTAATCCCACTATTTACAGAAATGTCCAAATGTGTGTAAACATTTTGTTTCAGTTATATTTTTATTTGAATTATTAAAAATAAATAATATTTGTATTTAATTCTCTAAATGATCTGTTGCTATCAATTTGAATTGTTTAATTAACCAAATAAGAAATTATAATTTCTTCAATGATTTCATAACAGAGCCATTTCTTATATTGAGAAAATCTTAGTATATGATAACACATTATTTGTCTGAAATTTTGAGATGAAGTTTGATATATATTATTTTGATTTTTCAAACTATTGTCCTCATCTTTATTTTGATATATAAAATATGTTTTTTTATATATCACAATAAAGATGAGGACAATAGTCTAAAAAATTAAGATAATATAACACATGTTTAAAAACTTTAACAATTGTTTACTCTGCTTAAAACTATGAGGGTGATTCAAAAAGTAATGCCATTTTGTTTAGGACAGGGATAATTACCAACACAGCAACATGTATCATACATCAAAATGAAGCTGGTCCGCTGTGGATCACATCTATTCTTCTCCACATAGTCACCGTTTCTTTCAATAGCAATGTTCCACATTCGAATGGGAGCATGTATCCCTGCCCTGTAAACTTCTGTTGACTGTTCTTTGAGCCACTTCTTCACTACAGATTTCACTTCCTCGTCACTGGAATAATGTTTGCCTCTCTTCGGCCTCATGAAAGATGGTTTGAGAGTTAGTTGAATCATATATTTGTTAACACTCCAGAAATGACAGCTATAAAAAATACTTCTTTTTAGAATTGATCTCTGAAACTGATCTTTATTTTAATATAATCTCAGATAAAATAATCTTCTGTCTTATTTGCCTGAGTATATTTACCATGATCATTTTATTTACAGTAGTGTAATGATGTGACAGCTATTCTCTCAAATAAAGGAGATAGTGCATTCTGTATTTGTTATATAAAACAATACCGATCAGCCTTTTTATTTTATTCTAACATAGGATATGTACTTACCCAATTCTTCTGCCATGGACAGGATGTGACAGATGACCAATTTTTAAGTTGAATGTTGGTTTGAATTCAGAATTTTCCTTCTCTTAGATTGATTGCCAAACCAAGGCTAAAGAACCTCTACCTTACTATTTACCCAGAGATCGATTCATTCCCAGGAGATGTTGATAAGTATGCGTCCCGGACGCACAAAAATCTAAAAGGACGCAGTAAAATCGTGTCCATGTTTTTCTTCTTTCTTCCCTCACCTTTTCAAGCTAACTAAATACATTTCAATAGTTTCATAGAAATGAATTACACAGGATAGGTTACAAGGCAGGAGTTAGATGGCTTTAGTTGGGACCCATAAATTTTCCTGGGAACTCATTCAAAGCAAATATGTGTGTCCCAGGATACACTAAATCAAAAAGCTATCAGCATTACTGCATTTCCTTGCCAAGAGCATTAATGTGAAATGAAACACAAACAGCTCCATCCAGGATTTGAACTCAGGTCAACGATTCCATTTCTTACACTGGGTATACCTTAACTTTTAATAACTTTAATATAAAACCAATTTCATTCAATTGAAATTTTGCTCAGAATTGGTTGGATTTAATTGTGTTTTTAAAAAATAGGAATCAATTTATTGACTTGTACTTTTAATTGAATCTAATTTTTCAGGTAAATTTCCTTTTGAAATTAAAACTGGCTCTCTCTCCCCCGTTAACTTCATTGGTGATGATTTCCAATGTGACATCAGAAAATGTAGATGAAAATTTACTATCAAGTTTTTCAAATCATTTCTATATGCAGTTTTAACAATAAAATGAAATAAAAATTGTTTTTCTTTTTTAGAGTCTTTGGAAATGTGTCAAAAATGAGAAAATGCTGAATTTAATTGTTAGTTTGACTTCTCTTATGCTTCAAGTGAAGGTAAATCTTTTTTTTATTTTATTGAGAAAAAAAAAACAAAAAAAAACTTAGAAATCTAAAAATGCAGTTTGTAAGATTTTAAAAGATAAATATCTAAATCTGATGAAGCCCTAATAAATGTTTTGGTTTTATTTAAACAATGATTAAAAAAAACATTATGATATGTAAGTGACTGTTGAGTTGAGAATTCAGTTTTTAATTGATAGACAATTTGATAAGAAAAATTGTTAGCAGTTTTATTGTCTACTGATGAAATCCACCCATGTAAATATGGTCAATGCAAATTATCAACTAGTACCACAGTTGTTCTACTGACTGAGCTAACTTACTCAGTCGGTAGAGCGTTAAGGGTGGATAACTCAGTTATCCTAACACAGGAGTACAGTTGGAGAGAGTTCACACATACAAACTGTTGGGGGCAGAAAATATAGCTCTGCTTACAAAAGGGATAACTTAGGTATTCAAACAAAAACTAACAAAAATGCTGATTTTATGTTTGTAATACTTAATCTAATATGGGAAAGTAAATAGACATTGCACATTTTAATGGGAAAACAAAGAAAAAAGGATAATCAGTGGTTCTTAGCAGCTTCCTAAACAATCTCTTAAATTATTCTTAAAAGAAATCCATTAACAAGAAAAAATAACTCATTTTATTCTTTACTTCTTATTTTAACTAAATAATTAAATTAGGAAAATTTAGCAATGAAAGATGGAAGATGGAAGAGTAAATTTCAGTTGTTCTATTTTTCGATTATACCCCCCACCCTCTGTTTCAAATCTTTTTATCTGCATTCTTATTTGGTTTCATATACCTTTCTAATTTAATATGATATTTTATTACATTAAAACTTAAATACTTGCACCCAGAGCGTGCATATATTTGCTAGTATATTTAAAGTAAATACTTGTTAAACAAAAGCTAACATCAACAGTTGATATTTGTTTGATCCTGAAGAAGATTGGAGATGCATGTCTGATACATATTTAATTTAGATAGATGGTTGATATCTATTATATTTGAATTTATTACAATAATTTAGTTATATTTCTTTCTTTCATAAATAATGACAAACCTAATTGCTGACCATAATTTCTCAATTTCACACTTCAAAAATAATTTTTCAAAATTTCAAATCCCATAGAACATCTTAAACATTGAATGATTACATTCTTTCAAACAGGAACACTAGGGTTTTTTCAAAAAATGTTATGATGTAATTTCTTGCATATGAATATTCCTTCTTGTATCAATAGTTAAACTAGCAACACCAGCATTTTCGTTGATTTTGATGGACATTGACAAATTCCAACCTTAATTGGTTTAAATCGCAATTTCTCGTGTATTTCTGGTCCAAACTTAAAAATATTTATATGGTTGCAAGGAAAATAAAATAATCTTTCTAAATCTATAATTTTTATGTGTTTTTATCTATTGAATTATTTTTTACGGCAAGTTAAAATGGTATTTTGCTTCGAACAGCCGAAAATGTGTATTGTGAGTTTTTTTTCCCAGACCAAATTTTACATGGTAATTTCTTTCATAAAATCAAAGTAGCTAATCTTTATCAATATTCTTGAAATTTTACATTTAATTAGAACACACCTTAGAATACAAGCAGGAACTTGTTTTTTTTTCTTTTCTGACCATTGGAAGTGAAAATATGATAGACAAAATTTGACAGAGATTGCATCAAAAAATGTAAGATCAGCAAAAAAGAGCACTATATCACTAATAGAAGAGTCTCAGAATTATTTTCATATATAACATGTGAAATATTAATGATACTGTACTGTCAGGGTTTTTTTTTTTGTTAAACATATGTAAATAGGTTTTCTATTTCTTGTATGTAATTCAACATAAGTATTTAAAAATGTATTTTCAAGTTCAAAGTGATGTTATTTATATTTAAATTAATACTATATATGTGTATACATGCAATATTAAAATGAAAGTGTTGAATAATCTTGTGGTAAACTTTTTTTTAAAAAAGAGAAAAAAAGCCCTGCTATCCGTAACTCTTATTCTCTAAATAATGAGTTACAGCATAGAGATAAATACAATTCAAGTGCAGAATTAAAAAGAACATACCATTTTACATAAGAATTCCAAGTTTGATCAAAGTTGCTCCTAAAATAAAGAAATGGTGAAGAAATTACTGAATTTCTTGTTATGAATTGGTTCGTGATTTGACATTTTTTTCACAAAATGATGTCCACTTTTGTACCCCCAATTTTAGGTCTTTAAATTCTCATAACTTCTAAACCACTGGGGGTATTTACATAATCAAACAGTTTTGAACTCCATTTACACAGCTCTATTCAACTAATAACATGAAGAAAAAATCAGCAGGGAATGCTAGTAAATATTTTACAATCCCCCTTTTAAGAAAGTCAAAGAGTTAAATCTAGATTATTATGCTTTTTACATATTGAACAATTTAGCAATAGTTCTTAAGTACTAATATCAAACATTGCAATAATTAAATTATCATACTGGGAATGCTAGTTAAACAAAACCTTACATCAATAGTCAATATTTGTTTTGACCTGAAGAAGATTGGAGATGCATATCTGATGTTAAATATATGTTTGATATTATAAAATTGAAACGTTGAACGTCAATTTAAAAAAAAAATCTTTTTTTTTTTTTTTTTTTTTTTTTTCAAATCTTATTATAATGGAGATTGAGTGTTTTTCTGTCTGTAACCTATATTACTACTCAAGTCACCCTTAGTTATAGACATCACATTCTCAATGATTGTATTTTTATTTTAAAACTCAATTATTAATAAATATAACCATACCTACATACTAACAACATGCAATTATATTTATATATACAATAAAATAGCAGTTTACAGTGTGAACGGGAAGGTTAATTTGCATATTGATATTAAAAAATCGAATTTAATAAATATGTGCTCAGTGTTATTGATTTCTAACTGTTTGGTTTTATTTTAATGAATATAAGCAAAAATCTCTTCACTGAATCTTTAATGAAATCCATTAACAAGAAAAAATAACTGTCATTTTATTCTTTACTTCCTCTTTTAACTAAATACTTAAATTAGAAAAATAACAATGAAAGACAAGAGTGATGGAAGAGTAAGTTTCAGTCGTTCTATTTTTCAATTATACTCCCCTCTGTTTTAAATATTTTTATCTGCATTCTTATTTAGTTTCATTAGCCTTTCTAATTTAATACGATATTTTATTACATTAAAAATAAATACTTGCACCCGGAGGGTGCATATATTTGCTAGTATTAATAAATCATCTTTATATTTGCTATTTTTCACTTTGATTTATTACACTTCCACATACTGTCAGATTCATTTCCATTTTTCTCTCCTGCATTTCCTGATATTATCTCTTTAATTTCTTGTTTGTAGACGTTTGCTGAGAATGATTTCAATTCCTTTGAATTCCGATCTCTTCAAGACAGTTTGAATGACATCAAAAAGAATTTGGATGGCAACAATATCAAGTGCGTAGAACATTTTTCTTTTCCCATTTGACACAATGTTGTGGACTAGCCTATCTTATCTTTTCTTAAAGAGTAAATGAACTGATCCAAGACTGCTTGTGTACTGCTGTTTAGAACAGTCAGCAGATCATTATGAGAACCATCTACTTTAGAACTCAATTCTTAGCACTTTGTTGCTAAGTACTTTATTGTTAACATCAACCCTTATTTGGATGTACTAGCCTATCTTATCTTTTCTTAAAGTAAATGAACTAGTCCTAGACTACTTTTGTACTGGTGTTTAGAGCAGTCAGCAGATCATTATGAGAACCATCTACTTACAACCTCAATTATTAGCACTCTGTTGCTAAGTACTTTATTGTTAGTGTAAACCCTTATTTGGATTTACTAGTATACTGAAACATTCTATGTTCCAGTATAATGGATAGCAATTTTTATCTCCATCCCGTTGTAAAAGTGTAATTTTGTAATGTCACAGTAAGAAGAAAATACAAAGTGCCCTTCAGAGGAATATGGATTTAAAGAATATACACATGTTGATATCTAATGATGTAAAGAAAAAAAGAAAGAAACCAAGGCTCAGTGCATAAGCTACTCTTATATGTAATGAATGAGTTTAAAAAAAAGAAAGAAGTCCAGGTAGGTAAGAGCAGATTAGCATGGCTCCACTCAGTCGGTAGAGTGTTCGACTAGGAACCACAAGGCTCTTGGTTCAATACCGGCCCTTGCCAACTCAGCATATGAGTAGCACAGGGATCTGTGTGGTAAAGTGAGTAACTGATGTTAGGTGTGGTGCTCCACCTCAGACGCAAAAACAATCTACTTGATCTAGCACGAGAGAAAAGGGGATAGGCTCCCTTGCTGTCTGGCTGGCACTGACATTACCCCAACGACTTTACTTTATTTATAATTAAAATCTTTTTGTTTTTCTTTCTATGAGGGTGAGTCAAAAAGTAATGCCATTTTGTTTAGGACAGTATAATTACCAACACAGGAACATCAAAATGAAGCTGGTCCTCTGTGGATCACATCCCTACTTCTCCACATAGCAATGTTCCACCTTCAAATGAGAGCATGTATCCCTGCTCCGTAAAATTCTGTTGACTGTTCTTTGAGTCACTTCTTCACTACAGATTTCACTTTCTTGTCACTTGAGGATGAGGTAGTTCTCCACCCAAATGAGATGATTTTCTCCCCTATCCTGATGCTTGTGTATGGTCGAGCATTGTCATGCAGATGGAGGACATTGTCGATCGGCAAGTTGGGTCTTACTCATCAGATTCTTGCTCTGGGCCTCATTAGGGTCTCAATGTAGGCCTTAGTTTTATTTTTTTTTAAATCTTCACATGAAATAAAGAAAATGGCATTACTTTTTGACTCCCCCTCATATATTTCTCAATTTACATGTTGTCTTTATTGGTTAAATAAATGTTACTTTGTATCAGACAAGACTTTCGTTCTAATCCTATATATGAATTCCTTCGTGATTTAGACGTTACTTTTCCGATGCAGGTATAATTGGGGAATTAAAATCTTTTCCTTTTTCTTGTAATGTATTAATCGTGCAGTTTTATTGTTATTTTGTCTTTTCAGTTCTTTTCAAAATAATGTGGAGATTCATATCAATCATATCCAGAGTGGCCTTAGTCAAATGGGCAACTTACATGCTTTCTCTACAACCACCACAAGTGCAACAACCTGCGATCCTTGACAGAAAAAAATAAGTAAACCTCATCTGCAACCATTGTCCACCATTGTGTGACTCCCATGACCATTGCTGCTGCTGCTGCTCCTCCTGCTGCTATTCACTTTTTTCTTGCCTGCTTCGTGTCATTGAAAAAAAATGGTGGCTGTGCAGCATCGTTAATGTTGACAAGTCGACATTTACAAAAAAGAGAATAGCTTTTTTTTTTTATTTTTTTTTTTTTTTTTACTATTGACAGTAAAGATACGTTCTCTTAATTTGTTTGGATATTTATTGGTTAAAATACCTGGATTTTTACTTTCCTCTTTTTTTTCTTGTCCTTTCATAAATTTGTCCCTTTTTCTTAAAACAGGTTCTAATTTTTCTCTCTTCAACGCTTGATTTACTTGACATTTACTTATCTTTAATATTCTATTCTATAAATTTAAAATAATCCCTCATTATTCTTTATTTATCAATTAAAATAGACTGTAGTCCATTGTAAATACATCAGAAATGGAAATGATTGCATAAATACTTATGAGTGACATTTATTTGCTTGTCTTCCTTTTCACATGTTTTTAAGGCATCCTATCATGGTGTAATGGTTAGCAAGTTAATCTCGCAGATCCATTACTACTGAAAAGCGAGTTTGATCCTTGCTGGATGCCACATACCTGTGACTTTGTCACATCCTACCCATGGCGAACAGGTTAAGTATAAAAGGGTATCCCATCACGGTGTAATGGTTAGCAAGCTAGTCTCACAGATCCATTACTACTGAATAGCGAGTTTGATCCTCACTGGATGCCTCTTTATTTGTGACTGTGTCAAATCCTACCCGTAGGGTAAATCATTTTTTTTTTTTTTTTTTCCTTTTCCTTTCACATTGGGGATTTTGTGATTGTTTCAAATACTTTGTAGGAATTTGTTTCTCCTCATTACAGTTTTTTTATTTTATTTTTTTAATCTCACATGTAAATTATCAACCATCCAAAAGTTGTTCTTTTGCGATATCCTGCCAGCAAAAATGCTTATTCAACAAAAGAATAAGATTCGTGCTATACAAAAACAGTGATGCTGAGAGCTTTTTGATTTAATGCGTCCTGGGACACACATATTTGCTTTGAAGGAGTCCCCGGGAAAATTTATGGGTCCCAACTAAAGCCGTCTAACTCCTACCTTGTAACCTATCCTGTGTAATTCATTTCTAAGAAACTATTAAAATGTATTTACAGTTAGCTTGAAATGATGAGGGAAGAAAAAGGAAAAACACTGGGACACATGGATACAATTTTACTGCGTCCTTTTATATTTTTGTGCGTCAGGACCTTACTTATCAGCATCTCTGAAAAAAAAAAAAAGGTTGAATTACATTCAGCTATTTTATGTGTGTGGGGGTAGCGTTGATATTGTGTCTAAAAAAAAAAAATTCAATCATCTTTTATGTTGAAATCCTTTCAATATGTCTTTAGTTGCAGTGACGTTTTAGATTTAATATTCTTTGCCCTCTCGGAAAAAACTTTCCTTTTAAAAATTTCCTGTCCAATATTTTGTCTTTGAATTCTGTAGCTTTTTATTTGTGTGTGTGTGTGTGTGTGTAAAGTTTTGCACTTTGTTGGAATTTTGTAAAGGCTGTGATGTATAAAAAAAAAAAAAAAATCCTTCCCTTTCTGTGAATACAAATAACAATTAGAATTTCCCATTGACAATTTTCAGGTGCTATCATCATCATAATCATCATAATAATCATCATCATCATGACACTAACAGAAAGAATGAACTCCAAAATCTAAGGCTTTTTTAATTTTACTCTTAACATTTTGGGGATAATCATATTATGTTAGAATTCTTTTTATCTAAATTTTGTAAATGCTGATAAACAATGACTCTTAAATGTCATTCCATTTTGAAGATTTTTAAAAAGTTGAGTTTTTTTTTTTTTTTTTTTTTTTTTTTTTTTTTTGCTGTTTTTGCTTATTCACTTCATGAAGAAACGATTTAGAAAAAAAGAAAGAAAAATTAAGACACCCCCCCCCTTTTTTGTTTTTTTTCTTTCTTTTTTAAGAATTTTCTTTGCTCTTTTGGTTATTTACTTTATGAAGAAATGATTTTAGAAAAGAAAAAAATCAAGACCCCCCCCCTCCCCTTTTTGTTTTTTTCTTTCTTTTTTCTTTTTTTTAAGAATTTGCTTTGCGGTTTTGGTTATTTACTTTATGAAGAAACGATTTAGAAAAAATTAAGACCCCCCCCCATTTTTTTTTTTTTCTTTTTTTTTTTTTTTTTCTTATTTTAAAAATTTTTTTTTTTAAAAAGAATTTGCTTTACTGTTTTGGTTTTTCACTTTATGAAGAGATTTTAGAGAAAAAAATCAATACCCCTCCCCTTATTTTCTTTTCTTCTTTTTTTTCTGTGCAAAAATCTTATGCCAAAGAGACTGGAAATTCCTTTGAAAGAAAAAGAAGAAAAATTTTTTTCTTTCTAATGGATCATTATTTTTGTAGATATGACAACCACATTATTTGCTGGTGGATTGAATATTTAGAATAAAAACAAAGAGATAGAAATTATGTTCAAACAAAAATTCTATTTTTGATGGATGTTTTTTTTCTATTTCACTAACATTTACCATTCATGTTTTTGTTTTTAAAACATTTAGGCATTCATCTTCATTTAAGTTGATTACAGTCAAGTCACACTGGACACACCAGTTCCCGCTAGTTCACCAAAGTTAATCAGCCTGTTCAATACTTAATTGGGTGACCACTTAAGCAACAGCAGGTACTGTAAGCAACCTGAGTCCTTTGTTTATCAACATGACTTGATTCTGCATTAAATGACTTGAAAAGGGTTGATATGCCATAAAAAAACAAAGCAACCAACATTATTTAAGTTGATGATTTTAGCCATTGGTCAGATCCTGATTGTGCCCTCCTCCTGAATTACCAATGCCACTGATGACAGATTATAAAGTCTGAAATAGGCAAAGATGTAACTCCTGCAAACTTATTTCCTTAAGACCGGATGATAAAAACTTGGTAAACATAGTATAATAATTAAATGTAGTTTTAGCTTTATTTTCTAAACCACTTTGTATAATACATTAGCAGTGATGCTGATCGCTTTTTAATTTAGTGCATCCTGGGATGCACAGATTTGATTTAAATAAGTCCCAGGAAATTTGATGGGTCACAGCTAAAGTTTCTTAATAAATTGTAGAGTTTTTATCTATGAACAACTAAAGCTGTCTAACCCCTTCCTTGTACCCCATACAGTGTAATTCGTTTACAAGAAAATATTGAAATGTATTTACACTTAGCTTGAAATGGTGGAGGAAAAAAATCAAAACATTGGGATGCATGGATATGATTTTTTCTGTGTCAGTGACACAGGACGTGTACCTATCAGCATCTCTGCGTTAGGAGGCTTCAGAGAAACCTCTGAACATAGGTGAATATATATATATATATATATAACAAAATACAGACTTTATTGTCTGAGCACATTCAGCAAAGAATACAAATATAAAACAGTTGAGAAAAACATCCTAAGGAAGGAAGAAAGATTTCTTGTAGAGTTAATCTTGATGTTACTAAATGGAGAATAGAAGAGTCACTTACTGCATAGAAGCCATGTGGTAAGGGTCTCTCCATGAAGACATGTGAGTGCAAATAGGCATGTGTGTTACATGGACACATAAAACGGCGGGTGAACTTAAAACTTTTACTTGGATAGAGTATAATAGACTACATGAAAGCATATGTATAAGCTTTTTAATTGGGGGGCAAGCCCCCCCCCCAAGTCCAAACAGACAGAGACCAAGTAGATCCCAGATGAGAAAGAGAGTTAGTCTTTCCTGGGCTGTGTTTAAATAGCCAGGTTGTGTACACCCTCTAGTAGCAAACCCTGGCGGCAAGAGAAGATAACCCTTTTCCTAAATCAACCACATCCCAACAAGGGAAGACAATCACTATAATAGATTTGTGAATTACGCCTCCAACCCAGCTACCTTCTTGGTTTTCTGACATTCATTATTTGCTACAGTCTGTAAAATCTAGAAGGTAATTATGGACAAGATAACCAAGTTTAGCCTTTACGCTGTTATAATAAGTAGCAGAGTGTTAAGTGGTTGAGTACTGAGTATACAATGGAAAACAAAAACGTTTTTTTTATCAGAATTCCCTTTAATTCTTCCAGGCAGGTTAATAATAATAATAATAAAATTTGCTCTCTTGTTATTTATTGACAAACTAATATAATGATTGCTGAAAACACAGGTTCCCACTAGAGCACCAAAGTTAATCAGACATGAGCCTGTTCAATACTTAACTGGATGACCACTTAAGCAACAGCAGGTAGTGAAAGCAACCTGAATCCTTTGTTTATCAAAAATGACAAGTCGGCATTAAATGACTTGAAAAAGGGTTGATATGCCATAAAACAAAACAACCAAAGTGAATGAAGTCATCATAATCAAGATAGATTTTTTTCTTTTTTTTATGCAATTTGAATAGTTTTTAATCTTTAAGAAGCAGAGCAAGAGACAGAAATACAAAAGCAGTAAATTATTTCAGATTCTTTGAAGTGGTTTTTTTTTTGTTTTGTTTTTTTCTTTTTTAATAAAGCAATATTTTTATTTACCAATGAGTTGAAAAGTATTCAACTGATTTTGGATTTAAGTTTTGTTTTTTTATTTAATTTTTTTTTTTTAATGTTTGTGCTTATGTTTTATTGGTTTATGAATTTTTTTTATTTAAAAAAAATTATAAAAAAAATGTTTTATTGGTTTATGAATTAAAAAAAATATATATTTTTTTCTTTTTTAAATGTTTGTGCTTCTGTTTTATTGGTTTATGGAAGAAGAAATTGCCTTTAATTTTAGTTGTGTTGATATTGTAATTACTTTTTCATCAATACTCAGTATTTTTTGTCTGGTTTTTGACATCCAAATATTATCAGCATAATTTTATCTTCCGTTCGCCCCCCCCCCCTTTTATTTTCGTTTTTCTTTTTTAATTTATTTGTTCTGCTTTTTCAAATATCAGGGAATTTGCCAATTTTTTTTATGTCCAAGAGAATCTCACTAAAATTGGAAAATAATAATTCTCAAGTGTTTGCTTCTATTCACTTAATGCTCTTTTTATTGGAAAAATTTAAGATTTAATTTATTGATTTATTTAAATTTAAATTTTTGGTAGGGGGAGGGCTTGAAAAATATTCTTTTAAACCTCCCACTGCACTCAAAAAAAAGCAAACATTATTAAATTGTGTTTAGTGAAAGCCTTTTTAAATCTCTTTGTGTCTTTGATATTGTCATCACATTGTTTCTACAAATCAGTCTAAATATTGCGTTAACAATATCGGGCGCTAGAAATTTAAAGGTTTGAAAAAAACTTGGAATATTGATGACTCTTCTTAAAATTATAGTGATTACATTAAAACAAACGTTATTCCAAAATAGCAATTATTAATAAAGAATTGCAAAAATATGAATATATATATATATATATATGATGAGAGGTATCCAAAACTTGGTAGTAAGGGATGATTCTATATGTAAATTCTAAGATACACTGTATTATTATAGTATGATCCAGTATGTATAAATACAGTGAATCTTTAAATCACTAAAAAGAGCTCAATGTATAATAAACTT
>CM042141.1:108440504-108455504 GCA_023376005.1 Doryteuthis pealeii | reverse complement strand
ATATATATGTATGTGTATATATATAAAGTTTTGTCGTCAAGGAGCAAAGGTTTTGCTTAAACCTAAATATGTAAAAGAAATAAGTCTAATTACAAATTTCTTATTGTAGATATGTTGCCTTTCCATTCAGTTGTTTTATCAGTCATGATTAACCACATAATCAAAATGGACATTTAAAAATTATTGTGTAGAAAAAGTAAAAAGAACAAAATTATCCTTCTTTGCTTTTGATTATTTCAAAAGAAAAAACATCTGAAAAGTGTGGAAAACTATTTGTGATGTTCACTGAAAAGAAAGCACAACGCCCCTCCCCCACCCCTCAAAAGTAAAAGAGGAAAAAAAAAACTGATCCAATTTCTTCATCCAGTTTTAATGGAAACTTTTTTTTTTAATTTAAATTTTTAAAAATTTTTCTTTATTAATTTTCTTTTTTTTTTAAATTTTTCTTTTAAATTATTATTTGATCAGGTTTTTATATTTGTAAAAAATATTAAAGAAATAAATAATGTTGGATTTAAATTTACCTTTGAGTCTTTCTCTTTTTCTTTTTTCTCAATCTTAATCTTAAATTTAATAAAAAATGAATTTTATCTGCAAACGTTTTAAGGGGAGAAAATTCCTCCAAATTTCATGTCAAAAGTTTTTAATCATTTGAATTTTATGGGTCACAAAAATATAGAATATTTTATTGTATTTAGATTTTTCGAACTGTTGTTTTCATCTTTATTGTTACTAGCAAAATAAAAAAAACCTTTGTGCGACGTAAAATCAATATTGCTTGAGGGGATGGGATTTGAAAATTTAATATCAGAGAGTTTGTATCATAATTAAAGTAAAATCATCAAATTTATTAAAGGAGTAAAATAAAATAAATTTATTAAAGGAGTTAAAAATATTTAAAAAATTGAAATGGAAACTTAGTTCTGATAACTTTTAATATATATTAAAATAAAACAAACTATATATAGATAGAAAATACCAGTCATGTATTTATTAAAACTTGTTTTAAAAAACAATGAGGACTGTCTAACATTGCATGCTCAAATTTTGAGTGTATTTATTCTACGTTATGATGTTTTAGGTAGTGTGACGTAATCAGTGACGTCATTTTTGTTACAGACAAAAACCGGAAGCGAATCTCCATTATTAATAGATATACACAACATTTCAGCCTTCTTCAGGTGTTTCTTGTCAAACTTAGGAGCCTTCAAGGAACTTTGAATTGAGCCCTTTATTTAATCCATTGGGGTAGATTGTTCTCATTCCGTCAACCACGACTGAGTATGAGTGTTAAGCTATGTTTAGTATTCTATGTTATTTTTGCCTGTGGTCAGGATTGAACCTGCAACTTACAGATGATTGTCACTTAGAACTGTATTAAACTCAACCTTTATGCCCGTTGTGCCATGTGTCCAGAAATGGATTAAATAAAAGGTTTGGTTCTAAGTTCCATGAAAGCTCCTGAGTTTGACAATGTTCCAGAGTTTAATAAAAAAAACACCTGAAGAAGGCTGGAGGGCACATATGATGAAATGTTGTGTATATAACAATAAAGATGAGGACAATAGTACAAAAAATCTAAATAATACAAATTATCAAACCTCACCTTAAAAATTCAGACAAATATTTTATTTCATTGACAGAATTCAATCTTCTGAGTCCCTTGGGGCACTTGGCCCTTAATTGGGCTAGACGGGTGGTCGGAGAGGCCCCCTCTGATCAATCAGCTAGTCACGTCAAGCTCTAGCACTTATATGATTGTCCCAACCCTATTGCCCTTATGGCAAGCCCCAACCCTTTTTATCATATGGGTGCTAGAAGGTGTGACTGAGGGTCTTGATGTCCTGGGAATGACGTTAAACTCTATCTGATGGTGAGGTTCCAGTTTTGGAGGTTTGGGGAATGTGGAGCACCCCTTTATCACCATTGCTCCCTGGTCCACTCTGACCCGGAGTGGTAGTACCTGTTCAGGTTCCATCAATGGGTTAAATAGAAAAACATGAGTTTATAAAAAAAGTTGAGTATCCATTAAGAATGAATTTATTTCAAAACTTTGTCGGCATTAAATGACCCACTGAGGTTGATATGCCGTAAGACAAACCAAACCAACCAAACCAAACCTGGTCAGTTAGTGTTGATGGGCGTGGGGGGGGTGTCACTCACCCAAGCAAAAGAAGAGGTGAAGTGTTTTGTGATCTCAGATATAAAAAAATCTCAGGATTTGTTCTGTTTTTCTTGTTTGGCATCTGGGGTGCGAATGTACAAAATGTGTCAATTGTCTATTTCTCCTTGCATCAGGAACTCATGGTTGGTTGAATTTTACCGTATGTCAACCCCTGTTGGGTTATTTTATGCCAAAGACATTTTGTTTTATTCATTCTTGTTAGGTATTCATTTTTTTTTTCAAACTTAAAAACCCCAACTTTTTACCTCTTTCTCTGAATGTTTGAGATGAGGCTTGATGATTAGTATTATCTGTGTTATTCGGACTATTGTCCCCATCTTCATTGTTATTTGTACAACGTTTCAGCTGTTATGCTCTCCGGCCTTCTTCAGGTATTTCTTGGTTCCTGAGTCCGACAAGAAATACCTGAAGAAGGCCGGAGGGCATATCGTCCGAAACGTTGTACAAATAACAATGAAGATGGGGACAATAGTCCGAATAACACAGATAATACTTTTCACCTCTTATTTTCTATCAGAAAAGCCAAATAAAAATATAAGGGTATAAATCAATATGTAAAAAAATTAATTTAAAAAATGAATAAAATATAAAAAGTAAAACAAATAAAGATAAAAAATAAAACAAATAAATAAAGGATAAAACATGATAAGAAGACAAATCAAAATAAACAACTTAAAACCAAGAATACATAAAGAATAAAAGATAAAAACACTTGACATTGAAGGGTTAATAATTCTTTTGAGAGGCTCGTGTACAACATGGTTGATCTCAGGCAGAGAAAGACAATGTAGTTTTTCTCTTGGTTTATCACAAAAAAAAACCCCAGGTTGTTTACTTAAGTGAAATATTATATAGGTGGAATAATAAGAAAAATTAATTACTGGTCAAAATGGGACATTAGATAATAGAATATTAATTTTGATTGGTTGGATTTTACGGCATGTCAATCCTGGGGTTGACATGCCATACTATCCAACCAACTCGGGAACCTTCACAGAACTTTGAACTTAACTCTTTATTCAATCCATGGGGGTAGACTGTTCTCATTCTGCTAACCATGACTGGGTACAAGTGTTAAGCTATGTTAATTATTATTTTATGTTACTGTCGCCCTTGACCAGGATTGAACCTGCAGCCTAGAGATAACTGTCACTTAGAACTGTATAAACTCAATGCCTATATCTACTAAACCATATGTCTTTTGTGCAGATAACAATAAAGATGAGCTCCTGAATAGATTAGACTCAATGTCTAACTCTAAGGAGATTATTATATGCTGGATACCAAGCCATATAGGAGTGAGGGGGAATGAAAGAGCTGACTCTGCAGCTAAATCGGCTCTAGATTTAATCCCTGACAAGTTCCAGATACCATATACTGACTTGAAACCTAAAATTAATAGATTCCTTCATACAAAATGGCAACAACAGTGGAATAACAACATCCACAATAAACTCTTCCTAATCAAACCCACTTTGGGAGGCTGCAGACCAACTTTAAGGAAGTCTAGAAAGGAACAAGTCATTGTGTCCTGATTACGCATTTGTCACACAAGACTAATGCATTCCTATATACTCAAACAAGAACAACAACCACAGTGTGAAACATGTCAAACACCCCTGACAGTTAAACGCTTATTCATGGAATGCAGGTTTTTTGCTCACATCAGAAACCGTTATTTTAAAGCAAACAATATGAAAGATCTGTTTGAAAATGTTAACATAGAGGATATTTTCTCCTTTCTGAGGGAAATAAAATTATACCATAGAATATAGACATGAAACAAATCAATGCCATACAATATAATCCCCAATAATGCTAACACATTGTTAAAACCAATTACTAAAAGTATATATATGAATACACAATATGTATTACACCCTAACCGTTAGGCATAATATAACCCCGGATGGGTTGATATGCCGTTAAAATCAATAAACCAACCATAAACCAACCAATAGCCTGAATAATATAATAAAAAATATGCCAAAGATGTTTTATTTATTTTTGTTGTCTATTCAAAAAAATTTTAAACTTTTTAAAATCTACTTAACCTATAGGTAGGACTACTACTCAGGGTCAGAATGAACCTGGGTGTAATGGCAATGAAGGGGTACTCCACACTCCTCAGAGCACCAGAATTGGAGACTCACCACTGGGCATAAGTGATGGACTTAAAAAAAAAAAATATTACAAATAAAATCAAATAAATTAAAATGTA
Organism: Doryteuthis pealeii; assembly: GCA_023376005.1. Lineage (NCBI taxonomy): Eukaryota > Metazoa > Mollusca > Cephalopoda > Myopsida > Loliginidae > Doryteuthis > Doryteuthis pealeii. Next base: position 108,451,098 of record CM042141.1, on the reverse strand, counting down.
CATCATATCCAGGCTACTAAGACCCTCAGCCACCATTTTCTAGTGCAACAAAGGGTTAGAGGGTGGCTTGCCATAAGAACAATAGGGTCAGGACAATCATATAGGTGCTAGGGCTTGAAGTGACCAGCTGATTGACCAGAGGAAGTCTCTTCGGCCTTGATATTTTGGGATCTTTAATTCACTCACACACAAAAAATTAGATTTATCACAAAAGATAGTTGAGGTGACCCAGAAGAGACGGGCCAGGTGAATATAAAGAGTGGGAGGAACGCAGGTCTGCTGCTGATATCAGGTTTTAATGAGAGGTACAATTGGAGTTAAGAGGCTGGATCAAGCTCTCTGACTTTTATTGCCGACTGGTTTTCGTAAAAAAAAAGGGATGCTTGACGCTTCTTACTGTTGTCGTCAAATTTATTTTGATAAACATCATGAAACTGTACAAGGAAAAACAAATAACATTCAATAAAAGAATAACATCAAATACTTTTCAAAGAAATAGAAAACCAGAAAGAAATGGAACAACTGCTTATTGTGTTGCCTGTCCTGACCAGCAGCGTAAACTGAAAAGGGTTTGTATCTTACCATTTTCCAGTTAGAGAATTCATAACAGCAGAAACTAATGAAAAAAAATTCCAAATGAAATTAATAAAATCCACTAAACTATTCGAAATTTGATATTGTGGTTGTAGTTAATTTTATAAATAAAAATAACTAGATAAAAATAAAATATAAATAACAGGTCAATCTAGCAACAGTTACACTAACCACTAAAAAAGGGTTGGACAATTCCCCAAATCTGGGAGGAGACTAATTTGGTGTATAACATAACAGAGCCAAACTCCATATTGTGACGGAGAACGAGTACCATACTCATTTGGAAAAAAAGACATTGTCGAACCCACGTCCTCCGGAATGCAAAGAAATGCGATTCAGGCACTGGATGGACGAGAGGTGTAATTCAGGTGCCCGGATGTTGGGGGACTGTGTCCATAAATAACAAGTGAGTGGAGCGCTGAGGAGAAGCAGTTGGCCGACGCAAGACGGCAGTCAGCGACGAAGCGCTTTGTGAACGACCCAACAAAGAAATTGATTTTAATCCAACAAAGAGACAAAACTAAATGGGAGTTGCGATTTTTCAGCTGCTAAAATATTTTGACGACGATGACAGCTTTTCAGCTGCTGGTCGAAGACGAAGACTGTGTTGACCAAAAGAAAGTTTGGCCTGCGAAAAGACGGTGAACTCGCTTCTTTTTGGTCCCCCCTCAGCAGGAACTTGTTGACTCAAATATCTATTTCCCCCCCCTCTATTTTTTTCCTTCTATACATATAATCTGGGATTTTTTTGCATCTTTACAGAGGACTTTGCTGACTTGTTGTTATTGTTGTTGGTGTTGTGACAACAATCCCCCTGGGTCAGTTAAGCGGGCTCAATCCAATGAATTCACTGTATTCCAAATGAACGAGATTGTTAGTGAATTCATAAAAAGGTAATAAGCAAATAGGAATTGGCATTAAATAACACATAAAGATTGATATGCCATTAAACAAAGAAACTAAACCAAACCCAATGATACTTGCATCAGAAAAATAGGATCTAAAAAATGTTTGATTTCAGGTTACCCCCATCCCACTTTTAACCTGAACTATTTTGTCCTGGAAAAAAAATCAAGTTAGTGGATTTTACGGCATGTCAACCCTTGTTGGTTTATTCATGCCAATAACGTTTTGTTTTATTCATTCTTGATGAGTATTCAAAAATTTTTTTTAAAACTCAATCTTTTAAAATTCATTTTTTATCTATTTAACCCATAGATGGAGCCTAACAGCTACTACCACTCCGGGTCAGAGTGGAACTGGGAGTAATAGCGATAAAGGAAATTGGAACTTCACCATTAGATGCAGTTTAACATCATACACAGGATACAAAAAACAAAAATCAAATTAAAATAGTTAACTTGAAACATTTCAAGATTAATAAAAACATTGTTTATAAAACAAATTCAAACACAATTTATTATTATTATTCTCTGTAAATCATTACATTGTTTCAATTCCAAAAAAAGTAAAGTCTTTGGGGTGGCCTAAAGTCGGTATCAGCTAATCAGCGAGGGAGTCCTTTTCACTAGTGCTAGACCAAGGAGATTGTTTTTGCGTCTGAGGTGGAGCGCCACATCTACCATCAGCTCCTTACTTTATCACACAGATCCCTGTGCTACTCATACGCTGAATTGGTAAGGGCTGGTATTGAACTAGGAACCTTGTGGTGTCTAGCCGAACGCTCTATCGACTGAGCTAACCCAGTCCTTAGAAGGCTTAACAAATGGTATTATTTGGATTATTCGGACTATTGTCCCCATCTTTATTGTTATCTGTACAACAATAAAGATAAGGACAATAGTCCAAATAATACTAATTATCAAGCCTCATCTCAAATATTCATAGAAATACTTAACAAATGGTTGATATAAATGTCAAACTGGACATTGTGAAGTTTACTAACTTGTATTGTTATTGGAAACTGTGTTGTTTGGTAGTAAAATTTGCACAGCAAAACAATGTTCTATTCTACAGAAACATCATGCAAAATGCAAAATTCCATCCTGCAATATTTGACAAAGATGATTTTTACTGAACAAGCAGTGAAGAAAAGTCTTGAGCAAAATCAGGAACAGTTGCAGAAATCTTTTTTTTTTTTTCAGGCCAATTATTTTTTTTTTTTTGAATCCAGGCCAAATTCTTGGTGTTAGACAAACATTTGAAAACAATTAAAGTCAATCGATCATCACAGCAAATTCTGGTGCCAATAATGTGGTGGTGGTGGTAGTGTTGTTGTTGTTGTTGTAGTAGTAGTAGTAAAGTTTTTAAGCATTAACCCTTTTGCTTTTTTATTGCGACTTGCAAATGGAGAACGTGAAAAGGTCGTACGGATTGACAAAATTCTTGGAAGTAGGATTTTGGAAAGATGTGGATTTTGGTAAGGAATTGCTTTCCAATTCTGCATCCAGATTCTTGGTGCAATCGGATTTCGTTAGATCGTTCTGTTTACGTTTCACGTACAGTTCCAAAAAGGTTTGCCTGGAATTGGAAAAACAAAAATGAGGAGATTACCAAACTTATAAATTCTGATTGCTGATATGAACAATTTTATAGATGAGCCATTGTATGAAAAGCAACATAATCTGTATATTAATACCATTGTAACTACATATCTACCTTTTTCCATAGAATTTGGTGTTTGTCATGCTAAAAGAAGGGAGGATAGATGTTAATGCACACATAGAGAAAGGCATAGTCCACTATAAACAGATTATCAGTTATATGGATAAGTTGAAGCGACAATTCTTCCAGGCCATAGTGGTATCAGTGCTGCTGTATGGCTGCACCACTTGGACCTTGATGAGGTGTCTGGAAAATAGGCTGGATGTGAGCTGCACAAAGGGTGCTACATGCGATCTTGAACAAGTAGTGGCGGCAACATCCCACAAGAAAGCAGCTGTACAGCCACCTGCCCCCTGTCACACTAACCATCCGAGTAAGACGAACAAGACATGCCAGACACTGCTGGAGAAGTAAGGATGAACTCATAAGTGACATCCTTCTATGGAAACCAGCACATGCATATGCCAAAGTGGGTCGTCCAGCCTACATAGACCAGCTCTGTGCGGATAATGCATGCTATGTGGAGGACCTCCCAAGGACAATGAATGACAGGGATGGTTGGTAAGAGATTGTCATGGATATCCGTGCTGCTGGTATGACATGATGATGCTGATGATGATGATATGAACAGAATTTATAGATAAGCAATTTCATTATGTGAAAAGCAACATAATCTGTATATTAATACCATTGTAACTACATACCTACCTTTGTCCACAACATTTGGTGTTTGTCATGCTAAAAGAAGGGAGGATAGACAAACTAAGATAAGTGAAACCTAACCTCCTCCCATCCCATACCCATATGCCGTTACTACATTAAGTTATGACATTCTTAGCGCACAAGCTCTCCCCATGACGTAACACTTGTTTCAGCCAAATACTGTGGACGAGCAGATTCCCAGCCCCCACAAACAAAACGAGTCTGGATATGTGTAGCCTGTGCGAGGGGGAGTAGTGTGGCGAGTGACCACAGAAATTGAACTCGTCACCTCTTCGTTGCTGAAATGCTGGTGAAATTCCGCACGAGCAGTGCAGAGTAACCTGGATGTAAAGTCTTGTCATGAGGATTGACGCGTGCTGATGAATGTCGAACATGCAATTCAGAGTAAGGAGCCCGGATGAAACACAGCAATGGGATATTTAGGGACCTGCCCTCCCAGATTGGGGAGAAAATCTGCAATAGCATTTTGGCTGTCGAAATGAATGGAAGAGAAGATAGATTTGGATAGTGCTAGCTAGTGAGAAGACTAGAACTGCTGGGAGAACAAAGCAATTACAACGACTACGACTGTCTGATAATCTGAAGGTCCCTGGTTCATTCCCGGGTTTCGGCACCACTGATAACCTGAAGGAAGCAGTTTGCTAAAAATACTTTCCACCATTCTCTCTTTCTTATGCTGAAATAGAATTCTAACTAGCAATTACTATGTTTTTTATCCCATAAAATCTAACTATACATAAAAAAAATATATACCTCAAATTGCCATGAGATAGGTATTTACCCAATCCATTTCTCACAGGTAGGATGTGACAAGGTCGCAAGCATAGGGCATTCAGCAAGGATCCAACTCACTATTCAGTAGTAATGGATCAGACCATGTGCTGCATAGCGTCTTCTTTACCGGCACTAAATCGTATATATTATATACTGGCATCAAATTCTATATATGTTATATAGCGGCTTCTTCGAACTCACGCTGCTAAATCGGCGTACGTATCGTAGCGGGTATCGTCACTAACCCTAGACGATATATGTAGTGGTCGCTTAATGAAATCACAACACATGAGTATAGAGGAGGTTTGACTTTATTTCTTCTTCTCGGCTGTACGTGGTGGGCGGCGAGGTTGACAATGAAATGACCGAGGGTTGACAATGACTTCTACTGCTGCTGGGATGGTGAGGTAGAGGGGGCTGGTTATATCTCACCGCCCTTGCCCGTGGCGGTGCGTGACCGCATCGGTCACTCTGTTCTCCGTTTGCTGTCTCTTTGGGGTCTGTTCGCTACTGACTGTCGACTGTTTTCATCGGGTCGAACCGTCTTGCCTTTTGTATATCTCAAAACGCCTACGCGCCTCCTTTGTTTATGTTTTATCAACGATCAAATCTGTTTCCAGCATCTTAACCCCTTTGTCATTTTTGTTGTCTTTTCTTTGCTTTGTTTAATCTAACCGGAAATTCCTATTTCCGTTTGTACAATATGCAACACATGATGGGATGCCCAATTCCCATAAGACTGATTATTGTGGTATAAGATGGGTGCAAAATCATCACTTCTATTTATGAACTTTCCCAACAGCTATCGGAAATCTGATAGTCAATTATCTTCCCCTGCCGCTGGAGGGTGAATCGCCAACACGGTTGGCGGGAGAATCAAAGCCCAGGGAGCAGTTACCGAGGAGAGTCACAAAAATAAGCACTCCCTACACTTCCACTTGTCTGGAGATTGTCAACCTGAGGAGTCATGTCAAATAAGCGCTCCCACCCCCAAACTTTCTAAGGCATTGTATCAGCAAACTTTCTAAGGCTGTCACAATAGCATACTAACAGAAGGCTGAGGAACGAGAACCGACCAGACGAAGCGTCTTAACAACATTCCAAAACCAACAAGTAGAATCACCTTTTCTAGCGCACTTCACCAAGAACTTTTTATTGCACCTCTCAGATAAGTCTCGTAGCAAATGCCATTAAAATTTGCAACAATTTCTGTATTTTTGATAATACATGTGTCTGCATTTTATATTCGTGTTTGTTTCCTTCTTTCGTCCGAATAATAACCAACTACGGAGAATAAGAGCTCCATCGAAACCCCATAAATACTCTTACAGCAGCAGCAGGCACTTCCAGTAAAAATTGGCCAATGAGAGAGTAGGACGGAAAGCATTTAAGATTGTTTGCTATTGTCCTCAGATCAATTACTGGTAGAACTTTCTGCCAGCTGATGTTGGTTCAAGAAGGTAAAATTGCTCAAACTTTTATTAAACTAAAACTTTGTAAAGTGAGTTTTAATAATATAAAATGATGAAAGATAATATAGTCTCTCTTTCCTTATTGCATAGATTAATACTCCAAGTGAGTTTTAATAATAAAAAATGAAAGATAATACTAGTCTACTCTTTCCTTATTGCCATAGATTAATACTCCAAGTGAGTTTTAATAATATAAAATGATGAAAGATAATACTAGTCTACTCTTTCCTTATTGCCATAGATTAATATCCAAGTGAGTTTTAATAATATAAAAATGATGAAAGATAATACTAGTCTACTCTTTCCTTATTGCCATAGATTAATAATATGAAAATGATGAAAAATACTAGTCATATATTTAATAACGGACTATAGTCAATTAGAAATAGGTTAGTAAAAATGTTTATTTTAATCAATTTTCAATCTTGAAGAAAACTGGAAAATTTGGTATTGAATGAAATGATTTTTGTTTTATTGTCGACTCATTTTAGGAAAATCATTTTAGGAAAATCATTTTAGGAAAATCTATTTGAATAAGACAAAAAGAATCGTGAATAAGCGACACAAACCCTTTTGGTAGAGGAGATGGGAGACGTGTTTTCTGATTGTGGTGATAAGATAAAAACTTATTTTCCTTTGTGATGTTTGGATGTGCCATGATCCATTCCTTCTTCTTGAAAGCACTTTCACATAACGGACACAGAATTTCTTTGTTCACTAGAAAGAAAGAAAAAACAAAAAACAAATGTTTGATAACTGAAGAAAAGAAAATCTGGTAAAAGAGAAAATTGTTGGTAAAATTAATAAAGAGGAAAATGTAACAAGATCAGAAATTGTTTAACATCTTATAAAATTATACTAATTATTTAATCTTTTGTTACATAATTTATGAGCAGCTTATAAATTATGTGCGTATGTTACATAATCTATGCAGTTGCATAAGATTATTGTCAATCCCCTGTAATTCTGAGGGGATGAACCTTTCATACCATGGCCAGGTCCTTCTATGGAAAATTACAGAAGCCCGCCAAATATGTGAAGTCACGTGGGACCTTTTTCAGAGTCCCCAGTTTGCAGTTAGACGTCAGACAGAGCAGTCGGCCATGACGCTCTGTCTAAAACTGTAACTCTGCATACGCGTGTTATGTTATGTCTGGGTTGGGGATTTACCGAATAAAGAACATTAAAAGAAAATCGAAGTCTTGTGTTTACTAAAAACTAACAATGACACAGGGCTTCTGATAAGGAGAAATCCCTAGCATGGAAAACCAGACCGAAGTCCCCAAGACAACTCCAGACGCAAGATGTTAGAAGATAGAACCAAAGCCGGCCAGAGGAGAAGACGACTAGAGTAAGAAGTAAGAAGGCTATACAACATTATATCGATTTGGTACTGTGAAAACGTACCTGTAGTTAGAATATTTAAATAAAGTTCGTTAAATTTAAAATCGGAGGTGTGGAATTTTTGACAGCCGTTGGGATTATGATTGGCATAATAATGATCCCAACTGACCTACCAGTACAGGCATGAGAATAAGTATTTTTCCAGATAGTCAGATACGATGCAGTTTTCAGAGTGAATGGACATATGGATCGCCACACTGGGTTGGCATCTCCCCCACAGTGGAATATGGGCTGGGTTTGGAAATAAAGCTTTATTAAGAAACAACCAAGTTTTGTTTGTTAATTGAATATTAAAACAAGAGATGACAACCGGAAGAAATCAACAAAGAAGATCAACCCCCAGCAGAAGCCCTGAAGAGAAGTCAGCCTAGAGAAAATGGCCGACGAGTTAGAACCAGTAGAAGCAGCGAGTCAACAAGCAGAATGTAAAAAGTAAGAACCATCATCTCATCATCTATCATCTCTATACTGTTTGGTTTGGTTTGGTTTGGTTTTGTTTTATGGCATATCAATCTCAGTGGGTCATTTAATGCCGATAAAGTTTGAATAAATCAATTCTTAAATGGATAATACAATTTTGTTTATCAACTCATATTTTTCTATTTAACCATAGATGGACCCTAACAGGTACTACCACTCCGGGTCAGAGTGGACCAGGGAGCAATGGTGATGAAGGGGTGCTCCACATTCCCAAACTCCAAAACTGGAACGTCACCATCAGATAGAGTTTACGTCATTCCAGGACATGTAGACCCTCAGTCACCGCCTTCTAGCATCCATATGATAAAAAGGGGTTGGGGCTTGCCATCTCTACTCTGTCTCTGTATTATATACCTGACATCTTATGTGGGTATATCTGAGTATACAACATTTTTTTCATTTGTTATTTTATCACTATTATTTCTCATTCTTTATTTTCATTATTTTATTTGTTGCATTTTTGGTAGGATAAAGGTTAAGAAAATTAATATATATTTCTAAAAAAATGCAACAATAATTTTCATAAAGATTTTATAAGAAATTACTTTAAACACAGAAAACATATACTTTAAATGACTTAAGTTAGACAGGCAATTGAAGAGGCCCCTGTTGTATACTCTCTTTACTTCTATTCTTCTTCTGCTCAACTTTGGTATCTTATGTTCTTCTTCTAGCATCTGGACTTCGTCTTGGGGACTTCGTGTCTGGTCTTCCATTGGGGATTTCTCTTTATCAGAAACCCTGTGTCATTGGTAGTTTTTAGATAATAACCCAAGACTTCGATTTGCTTTAAATCATATTTTATTCCGAAATCCCCACCAGACTACCTGCGCAGATTGAGTCGGCCGTGCGCTTAACGGGACTTACCACCTTTGTGGTACTGAACTAAACTCTCTTTCTCATCTAAACCAGAAAAGGGTCTTCTTCACCGACTCTCACAGTATCCCCCAGAAGGAGGATCAGACTGAGGTCAAGCCAAGTCACTCAATCCTTCAAGGCACCCGGCTGCAAATTATAACAGCCATTTTGGTTTCTACACTAATGGTACATAAGTGTTAGGAATCTAATAATTATGTAACACCCCTCTGATTAATTGGCTGGTCATGTCAAGCCCTAGCACCTATATGATTATCCCAACCCTATTGCCCTTATGGCAGACCCCCCAAACTTTTTTATCATATACGTGTTAGATGGCAGTGGCTGAGAGTCTTAGTGTCATGGGTATGACATTAAACAGCATCTAATGGTGAAGTTCTGGAGCTCTGGGGAGTGTGGAGTACCTCTTCATCCCATTACTCTCGGGTCCACGGGATCCGGAGTGGTAGTACCTGTTAGGGTCCTATCTATGGGTTAAATAGAAGAAAATGAGTTAACAAAAATGTGTTTAAAAAATTGAGTTCAAAAATGAATTTTCAATACCTGAATGAATAGAACAAAACTTTTTCAGCATAAAATTAACCCAACAAGGGTTGACATGCCATATCCCCTCACCCCCCCAAAAACAAAAAAAAAAATTAAAATTAAAATTTAAAAAATGAAAAGTTTGACTGACCTGCTTTCTGTAGAAGTAAAACATGTCCAGCTCGTTTTGCGTTCCCATTGGGTTATTTTGTGAATTAATAGTTTTGATTTCCTCCTGATTCGAAATGATAACAATGGGAACAGCAAAACGAGGCTGGAATGTTTTTCTTTCTACAGAAAGCAGGTCAGTCAACTTTTTTATTTTTTTAAATTTTAATTTTAATTTTTTTTTTTTTTTTGGGGGGGGGGTGGAGGGGGATATGGCATGTCAACCCTTGTTGCGGTTTATTTTATGGAAAAGTTTTTGTTCTATTCATTCAGGTATTGAAATTCAGTTTTTGACTCATTTTTTTAAACACATTTTGTTAATCATTTTCTCTATTTACCATGATAGGACTCCTAACGGTTACTACACTCCGGATCCGGTGGACCCGAGAGGTATGGGATGAAGAGGTTCCCACACTCCCCAGAGCTCAGACTTACCATTAATGCTGTTTAATGTCATACCCATGACCCTAAGACTCTCACACTGCATAACACGTATAAGATAAAGTTGGGGTCTGCATAAGGGCAATAGGGTGGGATCATATAATAGGCTGTATGGGCTTCGACATGACAGACAATTAATCGAGGGGTGTTACATAATTATAGATCATAACACTTATGTACATTAAGTGTAGAAACAAGATGAGCTTGTTATTTTGCAGCCGGTGGCTTGAAGGATTGAGTGACTTGGCTTGAACCATCAGTTGATCCTTCTTCTGGGGGATCTGTGAGAGTCGGTGAACGAAGCCTTTTCTGTTTAGAAGAAAGAGAAGTTTAGTTCCAGTACCACAACAGGTGGTCAAGTCCGTTAGCGCACGCCGACTCAAATCTGCGCAGGTTATCTGGTGGGGTTCGGAATAAAATATGTTTAATGCAATCGAAGTTTGGTTATTATCTAAAACTACCAATGACACAGGGTATCTGATAAATGAAAATCCCGCATGGAAGACAACGGAAGTCCCCAAAGACGAAAGTCCAGATGCTAGAAGAAGAAATATGGACCAAGTTGAGCATAA
>CM042141.1:108421411-108440404 GCA_023376005.1 Doryteuthis pealeii | reverse complement strand
AACTTCCACTTTGCCCTATCTTGGGCTAGATGGGCGGTCGGAGAGGCCCCCTCCGATCAATCAGCTGGCCATGTCAAGCCCTAGCACCTATATGATTTTCCAAACCCTATTGCCCTTATGGCAAGCCCCAACCCCTTTTTATCATATGGGTGCTAGAAGGTGGTGGCTGTGGGTCTACATGTCCTGGGAATGACGTTAAACTCTATCTGATGGTGAGGTTCCAGTTTTGGAGGTTTGGGGAATGTGGAGCACCCCTTCATCACCATTGCTCCCTGGTCCACTCTGACCCGGAGTGGTAGTACCTGTTAGGGTCCCATCTATGGGTTAAATAGAAACATGTATTTAGAAAAAAATTGTATTATCCATTAATAATTGATTTATTTCAAAACTTTATCGGCATTAAATGACCCACTGAGGTTGATATGCCGTAAAACAAAACAAACCAAACCAAATCAATAATCAATTATTGGTTTTCAACGATTTTTGAAAGATTTTTTTTTGTGTGGTAGTTTCAGAATAACTCCGGAATATTTTTTTAGTTGAACTTATAGTGTAACTAAAGCAAAAAAAAGACAATAATTATTACAAATATTGTCAGTTTTGCTCTTCCGTACATCATAAGAATCAAACATTACTATTCAACAATAAAAAAAACTCTTAAAAATATTAATATATCGTGGATAGGACAAATTTTTAGTTCACCTGAATTCAAAAATTCAGTGTTATATTATATTTAAATATTAGTGAAAAATTCTTTCTTTTTTTTTTTTTCTTGACAATTTAATAGAATATAGTACATATCAATTAAAAAAGCAAAAGAAAAAGTTTTCAAATAATAATATTGACATTTTTTAGCACTTTTTATTTCAGAATTCATGATTTTTTTCTACAAAAACTACTACCTTGAATATTATACAAATCTTTTGACATAGTTATTTAGACTCTTATCTTTATAGAAAAAAAAGTAAAAATCGTTTTTTTCCGGTTCATTTTTTTCAAAATTTCTCACAAAATAAAATGAAACCGCGTAATAAGAAATATTTCCCCTAATATATTTTAGGAAAAAACTATTTCAGACATATTTACATCCAAAGGTAAATAGTTATGGAAATTTTCGTGAAAATCGGACCATTAATTGATTTTTCATAGAATTTAAAAAAAATCCTCTTGTCGTAACTTGTTTTTCGCTACGTTAAATTTCAGTTGATTTAACGGTGCCAAAATAAAAACATTGTTTTTTCAATCATAATTTTCATTATTTCTGTAAGCTGAAATTTAAAAAAAAATCATCAGGAGTTTTTTTTAATGTCTCTTCTTTCGAATAGAAAAAAAATTCAAGATAAATATTAACTTTTATGCAAGTTTCATTGTGTTAAATATAGGGGGGGGGTTAATTTCACAGGGAAAATTGGTGGTATCTAGTATATATATATAGCTGATTTTGATTAATTTTTGGGAATAACTGATAGTTCCGTAGCAAAATGATTGAAATAGACTTTTATTCTACACAAACACCCAATTTTTAAAAATGTTGTTTTAGTTTTTAGTTAATCGACATAAAAAAAAAATCGTCCACATTCACTGTGGAAAAGAAAAAAGAAGGAAAACAAACATTTAAAGGTGAATCGTGTCACCCCACCCCAACCCCATCTTTATTGAAATCTAATAGGGTTTTTTTATTCAGCGTATAGCACAAGGCCGGATGTATGTGGGTCACCCAGTGAGACACGAACTCACTTGTATTGATTTGCCAACCAAACACGTTAACCATTACACTACATGAGGTGACACCGCTGAAATGCGATTGTTGATATTAAGCACCAGTCGGGGTACATTTTACAAGACATGGCGAGGAGGGGGTCACCAAAAATATTTTTTCATCATGAGATTATTTGGTGCTTAATCAAAAGACTTTTTTTTTCTTAAATCCAAAATTTTCGGAGGGTCACGGTTAAAGTTTTAGAATTAACTAGAGAGGGAAATAAAAGATGAAAAATCTGATTCAATTCGTTATTTTCCTCCCTATTGGGCGTGTCGTAGATTGGGGTTCGAATTCATATGCAAGATATTTTTTTCGATCGTTGATATAAAGTAAATATTTCACACTTGTCAAACTTGCATAACGACATGTTGACCATGATTACTTCACAGAGGTCCGTTCTCTTCCGACATAACATAACAATATAAACAAATAAGAGGAGATAACTGCATTTTATCAAATCTAAAATTATAGACTATATATAGAGTAAAAAGAGATAATTTTATGGTAGCTGAGCACATAGCTTAGTGGTACGGTTCTTGCTTTAAGAATTATATAGCCGGTTTCGATCTGAGATAAAGGCAGTTGTTTGTAATGATGTTTGTAATCATCTTTCGGGACCTAACTATATGTTGCGGACATTCTCACCTCTGAACTTCAACTGACAATCTAGAAACTGAAACGAAATCCTTTTTTTTTCGCAAATGTTTTGATAATTTTTTACGTAAATTTAAATTAGGGACTGGCATTTTTGTCATCTGCTACGAATTTTAAAAGCGAATTAAAAATAATCAAATCTATTATTTAAGATCAAACTTTGTCTAAATCGATAAGTAGTAACATAATTACCATCATTAAAAAAAGAAAAATATCATTACATATGCAGTCTATTTTTAATAGATTTAAAGCTATTTGTTTTGGTCAATTTCGACGCGATCCGCCATTCTGTCAATTTTTAGTAAAACACACGCTTGTTTATAATTTTTATATAACATTCGCGATTGCAAAAAATTTTACCAAAAATCAGGTAATTATCCGATTTTAATGAAATTTTCAGTATTGATTTATCAATTAATGAATTTTATAATGCATCAGTTATTTTATTTCAAAACTTTAATTTAGTATTTTTACTATGAAAAATTAATATATAAAATTCATTTAAAATAAAAATATTCTGATGTTAATTTTAAAATGTTATATTTTTAGATTCTAGAAATAAATATCTATTTAATGCAAACCTTATTTTAGACACATAAAGTAATGTTTTGAAGAAAAACGCTATTGAAAATGTACCCCCCCCCACACACACACACTTTTTAAGCAGAAAAAATATCAATGTATAATTTTTCTTTTATAAGATAATAGCCTATTAAATAATTATCGAAATGAGTAAAAAAAGAAATCTCCAAAAAATTAATTATTTATTATTTTTTTACATTTTATTTTTCAATTTTCGGTACTTATTTTCTCATAGAAAAGCCACTGTAAAAATTTTTTTTTGTTTCTATTCATAACTTTGGTCATTTATCTCATTATTTATACTGTAATTAGAAAAATATAAGACATTTAATTTAAAAAATTGAAAATTAACTTTTTGATGTTTTTTTACTTTAATATAAATAACAATTCCAAGTTTATGTGTTATAAAAAAGAAAAAAGAAATTTCTTTTACATAAAACCTAAATTTTTGCATTTTAAAGTAAATTCCTGTAAATTCCCGTAAATTCTTAATCTTTGTTGACATAGTTATTGCATCTTGACGTGTGCACTATTTTTTTATATGGATGATCGTACGTATAATAATTTCTTTTCTGAAGCAAAAACAAATTACTAATCTAGCATTTCCTTGATGTCTCACGATTTAACTTATTGACCTCAACAACCCAGTGCTACAACAAAAAACAACAACAACTACAAGAGTTTTCCTCAAAAACCAAAGCGGATATTATTTCCGTTTGATCCATCCATTAATAAGAACGACGACAATTTGTAATTCAAACATTATTTTCAAAATTTAAAAAAATAAAAACCAAAATATGTTATGTCATTATTTTTAGCTAGATATTTTTTATACAATATTTTCTTTGATCAATAAATACGATTTTGATATCCGCTAAACAAAAGTATTTATTTTACATTTTTTATCATAAATTTTTTTAAATCCCTGAAAAAAATTTTTTATCATAAATTTTTAAAATCCCTGAAAAAAACAAAAAAAACAAGTAGACAATAGGAACTTTTAATATAAAATTCTTCAGAAAATAATCTAACAATTTAGAAAAAAAAAAGAAAAAAAAAGATACATATTTTTTCTTATTTACGAGATTTAAGTTTCAATATTTAAGATGCCCTATTACCAAAACCAAATTAGTAGTGATTTAGTTTTTTTTACATATGTTCTGTCATTGAATTATCTTTCCAAAAATGTAAAAATTATTTATATCCGCCCCCAAAATTACTAAGATCTTTATACGGGGGATCAATGCGTGAAACAAAAACTAACGAAAAAAAATTATAAGCCTTTTCAATTTAGTAAACATTTATTTACAATAAAAGTCAGTCTTTTATTACTTCATATACCGAAAGTTTTATTAAAATCGGATAGTTAGTTTATTTTATATGATTTTTAGAACAATTTCCTGTGATCAACCTTTTTTAGAGCCAGCGAGAAAATGCACATGCCTACATGTAGGGATGCTCAAGGATTGCCAAGGGAAATAATTTATTTTTAAAATTGCTTAATTTTAAAACAATTACTAAAAATCAGGGAATCGTCCAATTTTAATGAAATTTTCACCACATTATTTTTCGACAACTTAATTTTATAACAATTACCTTATTTTATTAAAGAAATATTTTTTTTATCAATTCAGAATATGTGATGGTTTGACCTTTGACCATTTGAAGAAAAAAATCCCGGTCCCTAATTTTAACTTTTCTTGAAAGATCATATCCTGAAGAATATATAGAAAAATAGAAAATAAAAAAATATAAATTCAATACCCTAAAAAAATGATTTTAAAATTTAAAAGTTGTTTTCTAAACTCAAAAACTCAAAAAATATATAATGTAGTATGTTTTTTTTTCTTTCGCAGTATTAAAAAAAATATTTTTCTTTAAATCATTTTATCTAAGTTAAACTGAGTTTTTTACTACCTTAAAAATTTCAAGGTCAATTTTACATGTCTGGAAGCATTCAGGACTAACTTGAAAATTTAACATAAGATAGCCCTGAATTTTATCTTTGAGAAAATATGTTTAAAAATTCACTATGAGGTGCTGCATATTTTCCAACAATTTTAAAGACTTTTTCAAAATAGTCAATTTCAAGTATGGATGACAAAACGGGCCAAATTATCTCTCTTTCTGAAAAGGGATTTTACCTTGTCAGTTTCAATGATTTCAACACATTTCATAAGTTACTCAAATTCATTCATTGAAGTAAGACTTTATTTCAAAAGGTACTTTGTTCTTTTATCTATTTTCTTTTATATTCCTTTCAAAAATAGTAAACTTGAAATTAATACTTAATTAAAAGAAAGAATTTTAAATTATTGAACACTGAAATAACACTCCTAAAAACTGAATGTTCTTAAAAATATATTTTACGCAAGTATTTTTATTCTAAATATTGTTAGACTAACACTAACTAGTAAACATTTTTGTAATGATATTAAAAAAAAAACAACGAAAAAAAATAACACTTAAAGTTTTGTTAGACACGTGAAATAAAATTTAATTTTGGCAGTTTTTACTTTTCATTTAATATTTTTTCTCAACTTATGTAAATTTTCACTCGCAGTATCAGAAATTATTGGCAAATGGATTTTCTTTTGGGTTAGGAAATTATTTGCTATTGAAATTTTTCATTAAAATAAGTTTATAGTAAAATTTACATAGTGAATAATTTAATTTTTTTTTTTTTTGGTAAAGTTTCCTAATATTGGTCATTCTCTAATTGGTCAGCATCTGGAATTTTTTTCCGGTGCTAAAAGCATAATTTTTATTTGAAATACTAAATAAATATCAATTTACAATTTAATTTAGGCTGTATTTTTCAATAGATTCTTCACTAAGGAACAACCAAAAGAATTCTCCATAACACTAAGGAACACAAAACACTGTAAAGTGCTCTCACCTGCAGCCGAAAAATGGCAACAAAAATTCTAACAGAAATGTATTCATTTAATTCATTTCTCTTTTTTTTTTTTTAACTCTAAACCATTTTTGGGCAATCTGGCATTTTGATCGTTGGGCGGTATGGGGCACTCTGGTAGATAAAGGGTTAATACAACACCTAAATATGCAATACAGCATAAATGATATCTTATAATGGAGATTGTGTGTTTTTCTGTCTGTAACCAAAACTATATCACTACTCAAGTCACAATTCCCTACTTTATTTACGTCTCATTCTCCATGATTTTATTTTTATTTAAACCTCAACTATTAATGAAATTGTTTTACATCATTAATACTGTTGGCCATATCTACAAACTAGATATATACCATGTACCCCATGTGTATGGGTTAGGCACAAGGCCCTATTAATATGGGACCACCCACAAGCCGAAGCTCATGGTTAATGGGCACAAAAAATGCGTTGATCCCGTCGGCATTCGCCCTCAAGGGGGGTGCCTCAGGCACTGGGCAATAAACCCAGCCCTGTCCCTTTAAATCAAAGGGGCAGGTGTTGCCTGGGATCAATGAAGTTAACTTGTAAGTTCCAGTGGCCGAAGCTCACTGGACCCCCAGTAAAAACTAGAAGTTCAATATGTTGGACATATCTACATACTAATAATATGCAATTGTATTTATATATACAACAAAATAGCAGTTTACAGTGTGAACAGGAAAGCTAATTTGCATATTGATATTTAAAATAGGATTTTAATAAATATGTACTTAGTATTATTGATGTCTAATTGTTTGGTTTTATCTTAATGAGCAAAAATCTCGGGGATAAATCTTCAAAGAAATCCATTAACAAGAAAAAATAATTGTCATTTTATTCTTTACTTCCTATTTTAACTAAATAGTTAAATTAGGAAAAATGTAGCAATGAAAGACAAGAGTGATGGAAGAGTAAGTATCAATTGTTTTATTTTTTGATTATGACAGTTTGGAAACCCACTGAAAAGGCCGGCCTGATCAAACTAAAACATCAAATAATAAACATGGGAACAAACACATTTATTATTTGATGTTTTACTTTGATCAGTAAAATCCAGTTACCAGGTTCTGTACTCTTCTTTCTCAAGAAACTTCAACTAACTTTACAAAAAAAACACCAAAAAAATGTTTTTTTTTCCTTTTCTCTTTCTGGTAATTTAATTTCTTTTAGCTAATCAATCAGTGTGCATTCGTGATTTCAAATCATTAGTTTTCCTATATCATTCAGTTCACACTCTAACTCAAAACCTTTGGTCTCCTAGCTGTCAATCAACTCTGCAGGTCTTCTGAACTTGTTGACACATAACATTACAACTAGTCGCCATTTTTCGCTACCCCACCTCCAAATTTGGAGAGTTATATCGATGATTAGAATCAACATAACTCCACCAATTTTTGGAATTGGAAGCTCAAATTTTAGGGATTGTCTAACTTTATCACAATCCATACTTGGACAAAATTTCAGAAAAATTGAAGGAGGTGGGTGACATGGCCTGGATAATTTGACATGGAATTACCCATTGAAGGGGGTGTGTGACATGGCCTAGATGATTTGACATGGAATTACCCATTGAAGGGGGTGGGTGACATGGCCTGGAGGATTTGACATGGAATTACCCATTGAAGGGGGTGGGTGACATGGCCTGGATGATTTCACATGGAATCACCCAGTATCTAAAGATCTAACTCACCATCTTGGATATTTGGATTGACTCCATGTTCCAGTAACCAGTGTAATACATTCACGGATCCATAAAATCCGGCCTGAAAATAAAAATAATCAGAAAAGAAAACATGAAAAAAAAAAAAAGAAAAATGTCAACATTGGGTAATTGGAAAAGTTTAGTTCAAGTAAATAAAAACAAAATAATTTTGATTTTTGATTTTAACTTCATTGGTGTGCAATTAAAGGTCGTCAGGTTGGCCTAAAGTTGGTATCAGCCAGACAGCGAGGGAGTCTATCTCCTTTTCACTAGCACCAGACCAAGGAAATTGTTTTGGCGTCTGAGGTGGAGAGCCGCACCTACTATCAGCTCCTCACTTTACCGCACAGATTACTGTATTACTCATATGCTGAGTTGGTGAGAGCTAGTATCGAACCCAGAGCCTTGTGGCTCCTAGTCGGACGCTCTACCGACTGAGCTAAACTGACCCTCAAAAAATATGAAAACTAAAATTTTTAAATTCAAATGAACAGTTGTGCAACTTAGATGATAAAGTTATGATGTTTAGACAAGTAGACCCTTAAAAGGACAATTAAAAATACCTTTTATGACCTTAAAAGGACAATTAAAAAATACCTTTTATGACCCTTAAAAGGACAATTAAAAAATACCTTTTATGACCCTTAAAAAAAGGACACTTAAAAAGATGCCTCAGATGATCCTTAAAAAAACGTTTGACAATCCTTAAAAAAAAAAAAGGACATTTAAAAAATGCCTCTGATGAAGCTTTAATAAAAAAGAAGCAAAACCTTTCTTTTTCTCTGAATTTTTGAGATGAGGCTTGATAATTAGTATTATTTGGATTATTCGGACTATTGTCCTCATCTTTATTGTTATTTGTACAATGTTTTGGATGGAGGGCATATCAGCTGAAAGGTACAGATAACAATAAAGATGAGGACAATAGTCTAAATAATCCAAATAATACTAAAACCTTTCTTGTTATTGAATTTAAGATCTTACCACATGAAGTAAAGTTTTATTATCCTTTTGTGCACAATTTAAACTTGTGCCCTGTTCCAGCAAATAACGCAAACAGTCAAGTCGATTGTAGCGTGCAGCGTAATGAGCTGCCCAAAATTCCAAGTTGTCCACTCTATTCACTTCACAGCCATGTTGAATCAAATACTTCAGACAACGAAGACCTGAAAAAAAAAAAAATATATATCTCAAAATATTATTTGTACATGGTGATGGGCTGAAACATCCATAGGCTGAAAAGGTTCATATGATGATATTGTATCTGCTGCTGCTGTTGCTGCATGCTGAAAAAAATAAACCTCATTTGTTCACATCCAAGAGAGTATCTTCATCAGCCTATGAATTTTTCAGCTGACCCTTGTATCTTCAGAAAATGTCTACTGTTATAACAGAAATAAGATATCTTTTATGATTCCCAATCCTTACTAACACAATACATCCACTCACCAACAAAACAAATTTAAAAAAGAAAAGAAAAGAAAAGAAAACACAAGTTGCTGACCCCAAATGGAAGTTGACTCAACGGTGGCCTAGAATGAAGTGACCAAAATAACATAGTTCTACGCATAGGCTCAAAAAACACTTCCGGTTGAAAATCAAAATTATAAACAATAAAAATATTCTCGATTTAATGTTTTTCAACCAATAAAAAAATTTCCCCCCAAAACCCTTCAAAAGGATTTTGCATCCTATCCTTTGCTATAACAAGCCGACTTAAAGTCGAAGACAGTTGACTGAGGGCCTCCACGCAAAGAACATCACCCGACAGGCAGGATCAAAGAGCCGCCATACTATACCGCACACTCGTCACACCATACTATACCCACACCACACACCTCGTCACGCCATACTATACCCACACCACACCTCACGCCACGCAGAGCCAGAACTGACTTTCAACCCCACGCCTACCCTCATTTCACCAAGCAGTGAAAAGGAATTACCATCACAACAATTCCAGCTTTTGTTTATTTTAAATAAACGATATTATTCCAAACCTTCTCGTCTATCTTTTTCTTTTGCAAACCATACGCATTTTGAGATATTTCATTATATATCACTACTTACCAATGTACTGATGTCTTTTTGTTGTATGTATTTACCAATCCCCCCCGCACAAGCAGTATGTGACACAAGGTTAATTTTTAAGCTGAGCTTAACAGGTATTCAGCTTTCCTTCTCCTAGACTGGTTGCCAAACCAAAGTTAAAGACCTCAGCCTGCTCTATTATCTATCCGTATCTAGAGGGAGAATAAATGGATTCATACCTTTACCAATGGTAGTAGTGCTATGGGAAATTGTTACATAATTTATGAGCAGTTATAAATTATAAACGTACCTGTAGTTAGAATTTTGAATTAGGGTCCGTTAAACTTAAAAATGACGGGGTCCATGGAAAGTTACTGGGGCCGATGAGTGACAATGGTGACATTCCAACTGACCTTCTGGTAGACAGTTTAGACGTGGGAATTAGTTTTACTTTAGATGCATAAAGAAGAATTGACGAAGAAGAACCAATCCTTAATAGTAAGACCAACCAGAGAACATGGCGTCCAGATGAGTAGAGTGTAAAGTAAGACTATCAACTATTATAATCTCTATCTGTCTCTCTCTCTCTCTTATATACACAATGTCGTATAAGGAAGCACGTGGTTTAATAGTTAAAGTCATGGGAAATGAACTCGTCGCCCTGAGTTCAAGTCCTGGATATGGTAATTGCATTTCACTTTGCGCTAATACCCTTGAGAAAGGTACGAATCCTACTCTCCCCCCAGCTATGGGAAAATAGTAGGGCAGACTGGGCTTGGTTAGGCAACCGGTCTAGAAGAAATTGACCTTGTGTCATATCCTGCTCTTGCAGAGGGGTTGGTAAATATATAACAAAATGAAAACATCCTTGTCTGTGATTTGAACATGGAATGTCATGTCTATTTCTTACGATGATAAGCATCAAACCATAAACACCTCAAATGACTTTTTATTGTTCAAGTATCTTGGTCAGTCTATAAACTTTTCAGCCAACCCCCAATTGTATTAAACCACAAATAAGTTCAGTGCATCAATTAAAATAGTTGATATACCAAGTGATAAAAAGTGTTTGGTGTTACAGTTGTAAGGTTCAAGGTTATAATTATGTTATAACTTGTTGAAACATAACAAACTCTGACACGTTTGTGGGACAAAACATTTTATATTGATAACAGCACAGGAATATGACAAAATACAGAAAATAATAACATACATGTACATAACATAAAGAGTAGAGATAAAAGGACTGGAGAGTCTGTTACATACAAAATCACTTACTAGTGATGGGAGGCCGAAGCCTCCAGTGGAGTAGCATAGCGTTGGGGACCGAAGGTCCCACCTGAGAAGGGAATGACAATTGTCTAACCCATGTGGGTACCTACGAGGAGAGGTAGAAAAGAGAGAGAAGTGTTTGAATCAGCCGCTTAAATACTCTAGCCCCTGGTGAGAACAAGCAATAACCCAGCGGGAAGATAACTCTTCCAGGCCATTGGGAAGATAGTCCAAACACAGTATAAAACCAATTTTAAGATCCAGAGTTCAATTCCTGGTTTTGCCCATTTAGTAATAAAACATAAGTAAAAAAAAGTAAAGTCGTTGGGGTGGTCTAAAGTAGGTATCAACCAGACAGCGAAGGAGTCTATCCCCCTTTCACTAGCACTAGACCAAGAGATTGTTTTTGGCATCTGAGGTGGAGTGCCACACCTACCATCACTTTACCGCACAGATCCCTGTGCTACTCATATGCTGAGTTGGTGAGGACCGGTATCGAACTCAGAACCTTGTGGTTCCTAGTCCAATGCTCTACCAACTGAGCTAAACCAACCAAACATTTAGACATGAATCAAATTTCTGCATTAAATAACCCATAATGAATTGATCTACCAATAAAGAAATAAACCAAACCAAACCAAACCAAACCAAACCTATATCACTTTCATGTTAAAACAACAAGGCTTATTGATGAGATTTTGGGGATGAAAACCTCCTTCCCCAGGATTTCCATTTGTGACATTTGAGGTTGATATTGGAGGTTCTTAACATTTTGGTAACAAATAATTTTTATATCAGAATTTTCACTATTCATTCTTCTTATGAATGGCAAAATGCTTTATTATAATAAAATCAATTTTTATGCAAGTTTTTTTGTTGAAGGTTCCCGAGTCCAAAACGAAGGTTCCCGAGTCTGAGAAAGTTCCCAAGTCTGACAAGAAATTCCTGAAGAAGGCCGGAGGGCACATCGGCTGAAATGTTGTACAGATAACAATGAATGTATGAACAAAGTATGAATCCCATTCTCCCTCCAGCTATGAGCAAATAGCAGGACAGACTGGGCTTTTTAACCATGGCTAAGTAACCAGTCTAGAAGGAAAAATCTGAATTCAAACCTGTTAAACCTTCATTTAAGAAATTGACCTTGTGTCACATCCTGCTCATGTGGTAGGGTTTGGTATGGTACTTTTATAAATTAAAAAAAAAGAAAAGAAAAAAAAGATAAAACAGACTTACTGCCATATTGAGCAGCATAGTGAAGGGGAGTTTTACCAAGGTTACATGTTGCATGGTAACTGATACCATAATCATGGCAGAATAGATGAATGATATGACAATGACTTCTCATTGCTGCCAGGTGAAGTGCAAGTCGGCCATGCTTGTCCCCCAATATCAGATTAGCACCTGAAATATAAAATAAATGATTAAGGTGGAGAAAAATTTCTAACATTTTCAAAATAGTTTTGTTGATTGATAACTAATTGAACTTGTGAAAAATATACAAATGTATAAGATTGTTGCATACCTCTTTCCTTACTTACTTCTATTCTTCTTCTGCATCTTTGATATTTTACGTTCTTCTAGCGTCTCTTCTAACATCTGGACTTTGTCTTGGTGGTCGGTCGCACTTAACTCATTTCTTCTTCTAGATCAGTCTTGTTACCAAGACATTCACCAACCCCAAAACCGTGTTATTTTCGTAAGCTGTTATTTACTTAACTAAACATTTCATGTAACTAAACATAGCGCGCGTATGCAGGTGAGGTCCAGTTAAGGCAGGACATCTTCTCTGCCTGACGTCCAACTGAAACTGAAGACCCAACCAGGTCCCACGTGACTGTTGTCCTCATCTTTATTGTTATTAGCAAAAAAAAAAAAACACCCTCCGGACATAAAAGCAAGCAAGCATCCAACTATTTTTTTCTTTATTTTATTTAGTAGACTTATTGGATATTTTTTTCTTTTATTAACTGAAACAGAACAATAAAATGAATGATGGAAAATTGAGGAAAAGTTTGGTCTCCAATTTGAATGAATCTTTTCTTACTGACTTTTCTAAGAAGTTTGAAGCAAAATGCATGAATGATGTATAAAATGATGACACGCGAACAAAAGACATTTTTAGAATTATTCATCTTATCCAACCACCAAAAAATAGAATAAAATAAAACAACAACTAAAAGAACCTAAAAAGACAGGCTTATTAATCAAATAATTATTTTGAATATTTTATGCATTAATTTTACACAAAATCGTAGGTATTTATTTATTATAAACATTTTCATCATCATCATCATCATGTTGTGCAATTAGCACAGATATCCATGACAATCTCTCGCCAACTCTCTCTATCATTCATTGTCCCAGGGAGGTCCTCTGTGCAGCATCCAGTATCCTTGCATAGTTGGTCAATGTAGGTCCTTGGTGGCCGGCCCACACTAGCATGTCCATGTGTTGGCTTCCACAGGAGAACGTCGCTTATGAGCTCATCCTTGCTTCTCTAGCAGTGTCCAGCATGCCTTGTCCATCTCACTCGGATGGTTTGTGAGATGGGGGGCAGGTGGCCATACAGCTGCTTCCTTGTGGGGTGCTGTTTCCATGACTTGTTCAAGACCGCACACAGCATTCTTGTGCAGGTCCCATCTAGCTTATTCTCAAGGCGCTTCGTTAGAGTCCAGGTGGTACAGCCATACAGCAGTACTGATATAACCACAGCCTGGAAGAATTGTCACTTTAACTTGTCAGTGAGATTGGATTTCCATGACTGATAATTTGTTTGTTTTAAAACTCTTCATTATAAGTACAACTGTATGGTTGTCTTACATAATGAAAGGTGCCTATTAATTTTGTAAAGTATTTAAAATAATTGAATTCAAAAGTTAACTGGTAATTCATTTGAAGAGTTATGTAAAATAACCATTAATTTGATAGACAGGTAATGATCTTTTGCTGACCTGTTCGTAGTACTCTCATTGGTTGGTTTAGTCATGTGACTACCCATCCCTCCCTGTGAGAACAGATTTAGTGTTAATGAAAGTAGTCCCAGGCTCTGTAGTGAATGGATGTGTAAAATGGTTATTTCTTCATTTGTAGAGTAAAGATGCATGAGTTGAAGTGGGAACTTAGGAAAAGATGTCAATAATTTGACTGAGTCTTTGAATTCATTTATAAGAACAAGAAGTAGACACAGATTAAGACAAAAGCCAAGATAAAGCCAAGTCAACCTAAGAAATCCCAGACAGAAGACCAGAGGATTCAGCCCAGCATAGAAGTTATAGAAGAAGATAAGGAAAATAATATGAAGAGTAAGAATAAGGACTAGGCAATAGTTGCACCATTTGGACATTAACGAAATGACTGGATAAAAATGTAACAGATTCTGGATGCAGTGTGGAAGACCTTTCAAGACCGATGACCAATAGGGCGAGAGAGAGAGAGAGAGTCATAGGAATCCTTGCTGTCAGAGTGACCTCATGATGATGACTTTCGGTCATCGCTCTTGAAACACATTCATCTCAGAAAACATCTAAATGTTTGTCTCTCGTAACTATTTTTTATTGTCTTCCAACAGAAATTGCAACTAACCTTTTATAGCAAGGGTCCTGAGGCATTCCTCTTCTCCATTCAAAGCTGCTATGTGTGCTGCAGTCAAACCCTCACTGTCTTGTGCATCAACATCGCACTGCAATTCCAAAAGACGCTCAAGGCAACCAATGTGCCCACCCATGCATGCCTCGTGCAATGCAGTTCGGCCGCAATATGATTTGACACAGGGATCAGCTCCTTCCTAAAAGACAAAGAGAAAAAAGATATTTTTGTCAGGTGTTATATACCCACTTGAGTTTGGGTATATGGAAAAAATTAGTTTCTATTCTTCTTATGAGCAACACCCATGGTTATACCCTCATATCTAAATCTTTACTTCCGCCCTGTCAGCTGGGGCGTTAGAATGCACCGACTGCACCTCTGCAGAGGGGTAAGACTCCCCCAATGGGGCCACTGTTGGCCATGGGTGGCGACCCATTATGCTTAAGGATAGAGCCCAGGTGGATGAGCAGTTCATGACATACAATACTCCACTTTGGCCCTATCTTGGGCTAGATGGGCGGTTGGAAAGGCCCCCTCCGATCAATTGGCTGGTCACGTCGAGCCTTAGCACCTATATGATTTTCCCAACCCTATTGCCCTTATGGCAAGCCCCACCCCTTTTTATCATATGGGTGCTAGAAGGCGGTGGCTGCGGGTCTACATGTCCTGGGAATGACGTTAAACTCTATCTGATGATGAAGTTCCAGTTTTGGAGGTTTGGGGAATGTGGAGCACCCCTTCATCACCATTGCTCCCTGGTCCACTCTGATCGGAGTGGTAGTACCTGTTAGGGTCCCATCTATGGGTTAAATAGAAAAATGTATTTATAAAAAAATTGTATTATTCATTAAGAATTGATTTATTTTAAAACTTTATGGCATTAAATGACCCACTGAGGTTGATATGCCGTAAAATAAAACAAACCAAAAAAAAAAAAATCTTTACTTAATTTCTGGAGTTGCTGGCTGTTATCTTACTTTCTTCTGTAGTTCGTAGCCATTTTCATGGCTCCTTCTATTTCTTCTAACTTCTTGTTGATTGGTCTGCGTCTGCTATAATTCTAGTTATTTCATGCCAAAAACATTTGATTTTATTCATTCTTAATGAGTATTCAAATTTTAATTTAAACTCAATTCTTTTTTTTTTTTTTCTATTTAAACCCATAGATGGGACCCTAACAGATACTCCGGGTCAGAGTGGACATGGGAGTAATGGCAATGAACGTGTACTCTTCACAGCTCCAAAATTGGAACTTCACCACTAGACGCAGTTTGATGTCATACCCAGGACACTAAGACCCTCAACCATCGCCTTCTAGCACATATATGATAAAAAGGGTTGGGGTTTGCTATAAGGGCAATAGGGTTGGAGCAATCATATAGGTGCTAGGGCTTGATGTTACCAGCCGATTGATCGGAAGGGCTCTCTCCTGTCTAGCCTAAGTAAGGGCCAAAGTGGAGTGTTATATGTCATGGACTGCTCAGTCATCAGGATTCCATTCTTAATCATCACGGGTTGACCTATGGCCAGTAGGTGACCCCATTGGGCGGATTTTACCCCTCTGCAGAGGTGCTGTCAGTGTATTTTTCTGCCCCATCCAACAAGGCGGTTTTCAATTAGGGGCGTTTGTAGTGTAATGGTTATTGTCATAGGAAATGCACATGGCAACATGTGTTCAAATCCTCGACTAGTAGCATTTCCCATACTGCTAATACCTTTGGGAAAGGTGCACATCCAACTATTCTCCCTTCAGCTATGGGTAAAATAGTAGGGTAGACAACTGGTCTAGAAGGAAAACTCTGAAGTGAAACCTGTTAAACTCCACTTAAAAATTGATGTTGAATCACATTCTGTTTGTGTGGAGGAGTTAGGTAAATCGTGACAATACTCTATTTGCACTTGTGCACTTTCTTGCACAATGTTGATGACCTCACATTGTAATAATCTGTATTGGCTGGTTCGAAAGGTATGAGCTAGAGACAGGTTCATAAGGATAAAAATAAAACCCTGACAACACAAATTTTAATGGCAAGACGCTAATGCAAGAGGAAGGTGTGACACTTTGTACAGTTTTTGATGGAGCAGAGGTCACATAAATGTATGTCGTTAGCTGGCAAGATGGCTCCAATTGCGCCTAAAATTATGGACATTACTTTTTTTCTAGACTGCTGGATGCAAATTTTAGGACAATTAACTTTTTCAAAATCCATTTTCTCTTAAACTAGCCACTTAAATATATTATCTTTAAGTGACCACCTTGAATTGAAATATTCAAAGTGGTAGTACATTTTTTATGGCTTTCCTGAACCTTCACTAGAGAACCTTTGTTCTTTTAAGGACACACACACACACACACACACATGTGC
Organism: Doryteuthis pealeii; assembly: GCA_023376005.1. Classification (NCBI taxonomy): domain Eukaryota; kingdom Metazoa; phylum Mollusca; class Cephalopoda; order Myopsida; family Loliginidae; genus Doryteuthis; species Doryteuthis pealeii. Next base: position 108,423,512 of record CM042141.1, on the reverse strand, counting down.
ATAGACCTAATATATTCTTTTTCTTTTTGTTTTTAGTTTGAACCTACACAAGCACCATTGTGTCACAAATACATACTTTTCAGTTGATTCATTCAAATAAAAGTATTTCTTGTCAGACTCAGAGCCTTCTTGAACCCGGGAACCTTCTTTTCGAACAAGAAGGTTCCCAAGTTCGAGAAAGCACCAGAGTCCGACAAGAAATACCTGAAGTAGGCCGGAGGGCACATCAGCTGAAATGTTGTACAGATAAACAATGAAGATGAGGACAATAGTCCGAATAATCCAAATAATACTTATTAAAAATCATTATGAAGCATTTTCTCAGCAAAAGTTGATGTAATTCAAAGATGCTAACCTCAAGTAAATGTTCGATCGTATCGAGTTGTCCATAAGCACAGGCTTCAAGAATTGGACTTTTCATCAATGTGTTTTTACAGTTGGACGATCCGGTTCTTTCCAGAACTTTTTTTGAGCTTGCATTTTTCTTGGCTGGTACAGAAAACTGACCTGAAGAAATAATAAATATACAAACACACATACGTTAAAAAAAAAGAAAACAAAAACAAAAGGAAAAAAAAAGAAATCATCAATAAATCTTGTTACCATTTATAATTTTAGTCAGCAATTATTATAAAAAAAAAACTGAATGCTGCCTTTGAAAAACAGCCAACAGAATATATACATACATACATACATACATACATATATATAATATAAAGATTTTTGAAGGCAATTTACAATGCAATATGTGTTGAAAATTATATTTATTTAACTTTTTTTTTTTAATTCTAAATATTTTCGGAAATAAAATTCCATCATCAGAGTTATTGAAAGTACTAGGTGTTTTTTTATAGTACTTATCCCACGGTGATGTTGTATGATAAACCCTTTATTTCACTATGCCTGAGCGAGGCTAAATTTATAGTAAAAATTAAAAGAATTTCGAACAATCTCCACGAGCGCAGGAGCAGCCGAACCGAATTAACATCACGGAAATAACCGATTTAACATCACGGAAGTAACCGGAAAAGAAAAATTTTTTTCAAATATACGGTGTTCCTCAACTTCTTAAAACAACAGATGATTACAACATCGCCGTGGGATAAGTACTATAAAAAAACACCTAGTATAACTCTGATGATGGAATTTTATTTCCGAAAATATTTAGAATTAAAAAAAAAGAAAGTTAAATAAATATAATTTTCAACACATATTGCATTGTAAATTGCCTTCAAAAATCTTTATATTACACATACACACAATGCTTCAAAGATAATATTAAAAAAAACCTTTATTTATATATATATATACTAGCAAAACGACCCCATCCATGACCAGACTAAAAAGATTAGGAAGACCAGAGAGTGCAGCCATTTTGAATCACTGCTGATACAGGCAGAAGTCAGCGATTTTTTTAATATTACCAGCAGCAGCAGCCATGCTACGATTAATGCAAATCATTTGATTTTTGTTTAATTAATCAATTATATCTCTTAATCAGTAGAAATCAATAATCAAATTTGGTGTGTTTCTTAGTTATAGGGATATTAACGTGTATGCAAGATTTTGAATCTGAGTGACCTCCCGTTTCGGAGTTATACGTCGACACGTACATACCAAACTTTCTTTTATATATATAGACATATATATTATAAAAAGGAAGGTCCACAAAAGGAATTTTGTTTTTTTAAATGATTTTTTAAATTCTACTTCAGTAACATGTGTTTCGGATCTTCTTAGTATCTTCTTCAGGCTTTGATTAACCACTTTCTGATTTTGTATATAAATATAAATATAATAAAAAGAATCTTTTGAAAAACAAATTTCATTTTGCGAACCTTCTCTTTTGTAAAATATTTGATTTTCTCCCATTGGACCCTTAGCAACGAGTCAGATATACTAATAGTTTTGCTTACTAGCTCATCAGGGCCAGAATCTATTACTGTTTGAATATATAGAATATATCACTATTTGCTCTACTTGGGTATCGAACACTCCTTACATTTTAGCTTTAAACAATCCTAGCGGCATATATATTTTTTCTTTTGGCCAAGTGTTATTGTGTCATTCGATTATTTTGGTTGGTGTGACTCTCTTGGTC
>CM042141.1:108283911-108416411 GCA_023376005.1 Doryteuthis pealeii | reverse complement strand
CGGCCGGGATTGGCTCGACAATCTTGTGTGTGGGGTGCAGACACCCGGATGTTAAGGGGAAACTAGTATAAGTAGAAGTGGGGTGACGGCAGGAGTTGAGTTGCGATTTTGTGTTGCTGAAGATTTTACGACGATGGATTTTCAGCTGCTGAAGATTTTTGAGTTGCTAAAGATTTTACGATGACGACGGATTTTCAGCTGCTAAAGATTTTTTGATGGCGACGACATTGTTGAGAAGGTGTTTGACTCGCTTCTTTTTGCCCCCCCCCCTCAACAAGTCGAATATTTATTTTTTTTCCCTTCTATTTTTTTCATTCTAGAGAATCGGACGTAGGAAAAGTTTTATCTCTTCCAGGCTTCTGGCTTTTATTCTACTCATTTTTTATATCTGATTCGCGTTAAACGACGGCCTTAAATCAGTGCTTTTTACACATTGTTGATTTGAGTATTGGATTACCATTACAAAGATAAACAAAACAAGATGAAATGAATACAAGTAAATAAAATGAATAATAAATGATTGATAACGTTACATCTAAATAATAAACACAATCAAGATAATACGAAATCATGTTGTTAAAATAAAGTATATAAAAATAAATATAAACATGTTTTTCTTTATTACTTTGTTTTCAAATGTGATTTTTCCCAAATGACATTCTGTTGTGTACAGAGTAGTCCGAAAGTTTTGACACGCCTACATATTGTTTTAACTTTAATCATTTTTTGTTTTAATAATATAGTATATAATATCATTAAATGGTGGGGGAAGAAAAAAAACACTGGGACGCATGGATAAGATTTTTCTGCGTCCTTTTAAATTTTTATGAGTTAGTGATGCAGGACGCATACCTATCAGCATCTCTGGTATAGTGAGTGTACATTAAAATATATAACAGTATTGTCAGTTTTTAAAAAAAGTGTCTTCAAATATTAAATTACTTATTTACATTGTATTAAATAAAATAATGTGGCTTTGCAGCTTTTTTTTTTCTTGTCAAAAGCTAGGTTAAAAGCGCGGTACTAATGCAGAATAGCGCGCAAGAGATAATATCATTAGATTATTCTGTGTACTTGACATGAGACTTTGATGAGTTGTGGTGCACCTGAGCACTGTACACAATAAATTTCATTATTATTATTATAATAATACTCACTAGTATTACGTATAAAAGCATTACATTTATGGGGTAGGATGAGGTTTGGGTGTTTTTAAGGTTTAATGTAGCTGGATATTCTCGGTTACGTGTTCTTAGGGATTTTTTGCTTTATACTCCATCTCATTTGGTGGTAGTGCTGAAAAGAAGGAATTTAAGGAACAAAAAGAGACAGGCAGGAAGTAGTTTTATGACTTAGGCTTTATTGACTGGGTCATAGTCGACCATGGCAAGGGGATATCCCACTGGCCAAGGAAACGATTACACTCAGTTAAGGCCTGAACTCGAAAATGGCCGAGAGATTGGGGGGGGACAGTTCTTTTTGTCGGACATGCGTGGAGGGTTCTTCTGGTGAAGGTTCATAGGAGTTTGTTGTTTTTTTTGTTTTTGTTTTTTTAATTTTAGTTTTATTTTAATCCCCACACATTTCATTACATTTCACAGAAATAATAGAAACCTTTGAGATGCTAGGATTAGGGTTTAGGGTACTTCGGGTGTTTCCGTAATCTAATACTATTTATACATAAAATGCGATTCTAATGATATTATCTCTTGCGCGCTATTCTGCATTTATACCAAAAGCGAAGCAAGGGTAACCCAAAGCAGAACTTTTTTTACGTTATTTTTCTGATACAGGTGTTATTGGGGAACAAGAAAAGTTTTGTTAAACAGGTAAAAACCTGGTCAGTTTACTAAAACTTTTCTCGTTCCCAATGATACCTGCATCGGAAAAATAAGGTTTAAAAAGGTTTTGCTTTGGGTTACCCTTAACATGCCAAAATTATGATTTCCTTTCATGATTTTAAATTACCTGCTTAGTTCCTACATTTTTAAAAAGATTCAATTATTAAAACTCCTTGGAGACAATTTTGAAATAAATGACGACTAGTTAAAAAAAAAAAAAATGAATAAAATCATAAAGAAAAGAAAAAAAAGAGAATGAAAACTTTTATATTTCAAGTTCAAGTATTCAGAATTTAATTGTTGAATAAAAATAATTTCACAAAAAACGGATTAAAAAAAAGATCAACGTCTAGTTTTTAAATAACGGTTAACGTTATTTAAAAACTAGTTTTACCCAATTTGTCGAAAAACCCGTGATTTACAAAACAAATTTACCCCCACCCCCCGTTTGAAAAAAAATACCAAAAATCAGGGAATTATCCGATTTTAATGAAATTTTCACTGTTGATTTATCAATGAATGAATTTTATAAAGCATCAATTATTTTATTTCAAAACTTTCTGATTTCTTTCAGGTCACTTAACTTTGACCTCCGCCCCTATTAAAAAAAAAAATTACATATGTAATATTATTTTGCTTTTTTTAAAATTTTTTTTTTTTTTTACTGATGCTCATTATGTTACTACTTTTCGACTTAGACAAAACTTTGACCTTAGATAATCGATTTAATTAATTTTAATTCGTTTTTAAATGAAAAGCAGACGAAAAATTGGGTATAGGTTAGTTAAGTTTCGGTGTGTAAAACCGTGTTTACAGTGGTGTTTACTAAATGAAAACCTAATAAACATAAACTTTTTTTTTCTTAATTACTTAATTAAAATATAAGAACAAAACTGTAAAATTGAAAAAAAACAAAAAAACAAAAAGTGACGTTTGAAACTAACAGAAACAGTAGACACTTTAGAAAAAAATTAATGACAACCAGCAGTTTCACATTTGACAATTCGTGTTAAAGAAAGATAAACCATTAAAAAAAATATAAATAATAAAAAGAAAATAATAAAAATAAAGCATTTATACAAGAATGTACTTTCTACTTCTCTTCTAATCGATTAGCGACAGAGAAAGGAAAGAAATAATTCGATAAAAAACTCCAATAAATCTATAAACCAACTCAATAGTGATTATTACCTTTGAGGGAATCCATTGATATTTCCATAGCAACTAATGTTGATCTTTCTCTTCTTTTTCGTTTTATCATTAATATTCAGTTTCTCTTACCAGATATCATCTTCATCATTTATCGGTCTATTAAATAAGATCAATAATAATAATAATAATTATAATGAGGTAGGTAATAACTAACATACCACAATTTAATTAATGAAATAAGATAAGAAAAGAAAAAAAAAGGAAATACATTTTAATGATGTTATGGAAGAAGTTGTAAATTCATGAATATTATCCTTTTTTTTTTCTATTCAACTTTTCTTACAAATAAAGTGAACGTAATATAAGGATGTGTAAGAATTTTCTTCATCTTTTCCCCATGGTAAAAACGCCTTTTTTAGAAAAAAGTTTAAGATAATCATAATAACAATTAAAAAAAACTTTTTTTTTAAATAAAAAAAAAGAAAAGATTTAAAAAAAAAATGATTATGATTATATTAAACTTTTTTCTTAATTTTTGTTGATTTAAAATCAGAGCCCGAATTAAAACTTTTACCTGGTCATTTTTATTTCATTTTAATGTTATCTTTATTTTATCTTAGGTTTAAAAGTAGATTTAAAAAAAAAAATAAAAAACGAAAAAAAAAAACAACATTTAAATCGGAATTGCGAACTAAGCCTTAATTTTGACCTCTTAAAGATTTCAAAAGTTTACTTTTGTGTCAATAAATGGAGCAGCGAATATACATAATTACAAAAATAATCTAAGTTTGGCACAGGGCCACAGGTGTCCGGATCCCAAGTGGCTGCTCCGAATTTCTTGCCTTGTGCTGAAAAAAAAAATCTAATGTCAATGGTATCAAACTCATTACTAAGACAGACATTTAAATTGCAGTAAATTAAAGCATTTTAAGCAATAAAATGTCAGTAATTAAAACCGAAAACTTAAAACAATAAAAATTTTTTTTTTTTTTAAAACGAGAAAAATCCGATGTTTTATATAACAATAACAACAACTAAAGTGAAGATGGAAGGTCACGTGGTTTCGAAAATCGCGGGAAATTTAACTTTCCCCCTTGCTTTTCTTATTGGCCACGAAATATCTATTTTTGACGGGAATTATTTGTAATTAAAACGTTTTTTTAATCTTTTCAAATAAAATGGACAAAAGGACTACCAGGAAAAGGACTCGTCAGCTTTCGCCTGAGACCGAAAATGCTCAAGACAAGGTAAATATTCTTGTTTTTTGTTTTTTATAAATGTTGAACAGTTTTTACTTACATAACAACGTAACAAGTTGACAGTACATTTTTCTTTGACAATCGTTTTAGTTGGTTTTCTTTTGATTTTTGTATTAGTTTAATTCATATTTTGCTAACGTAATAATCAGCTTAATTAAATAAGAATATACTTGCAATAAATCTGTATTTTATTTGTACATTTTAATATAAAAATAAATTTATGAATAGATTTATCACACCTCGCTTGTAAAATGTTTTACTTTTAATGGCTATGTTAAATTTCAATTGACTTAACGTTGTTAAAATGTAAACATTGTTTTCGTTCATAATTTTCATTATTTCCGTGAGCTGAATTTAGAAAAAAATCATCAGGAGTTAAAAAAAATCTCTCTTCTTTTGAATGGTCCAAATTTTTTCAAGATAATATTAACCTTTATGCAAGTTTCATTGTGTTAAATATAGGGGGAGTATAGTTGACACGGCAAATTGAAGGTCCCTAATTTTAATGTCTGTTTTTTTTCTTCAGATTACCGGTATTTAAAAAAAAACATTATATTGAAACATCTTTTATAAAAAGATCCCTATGATCTGAAAAAATCCCCGTTAAACCTTATCTTCTGGGTAGTTAAAAGTCATAGAAGCTAATTATGTAATATTTTCGATTATTCGTGTATAAATGAAAAATTAGAATTAATGTATAGCAAGAAAAAGAAATAACTATATTTGATTAAATTTGATTTTTATCATCAATATTTATTTACATTATTTATTTTTGTACTTTTTTTGCTAACTAAAAATCAAATTAGTTTTATTAATACTAGCTTTCATTCATAATTTTTTTGCGTAACTTTTTTCATACTTCCAAATATCGCACCTGTTATATAACATGGCATTATGATTCAGATTATATAACATAAAGTTAAAAGTACTTGTGACTTTTTAAAAAGTTTATTTCTACTTTTTATTTTGCTTTTCTTCAGTTTTTACTAAATTATCATTGTTAATATTTTACAAAATAAACATTTTTTAATATAAAATCTTGAGTTTTATGTTTTCGGTTTTAAGATTTTTAACCAAATTTCAACTATTTCTTTTTTTTTTTTTGTGATTGTTTTTTTTTCTTTCATAAATTTCTTCGTATTATTATTCTTAAACTGAAAATTCAGATTATCATTTTGTTCTCAAGTGACCGAAAGGTCACTGCTTTATTTGTCATTTATTATTTTTTGTTTACATCTGATGAAAGCTAATTTTATTTTACTTATTAATTAAAAAAACAAAACAAATCCTACTGCCTCGATCTACGGCGTATGTAATTAAAAAAAAGAGGGGGTTTAAGATAATAATAATAATAAAAAACTTAATATTAATAATTTATTTTCTGTGCACACATCAATCCTGAAAATAACGAAATACATTGAGAAAATAAAGAAAAAGATAGGAAATTTGATTTTAACAATTTTTTTGTATTGCCTCATATTATAAAACTGCATATAATTTCTAGATTTAAAAGCCCCGCCCACTCTCCGAGATACATCTGATAGGGAACTCGTTAGATAAAGTTAAATAATTCGCACCCTCTCTCATTATTATTATTATTATTACTAGCATAACAAAACCGCCCTTCGGGCTGTGTAAAAATAAACTTTTGAAAGATATAGCCTGGCATTTAAAATTCAATGTCAGAGGGGTAGTATCCAAGTAAAATTAATAAATTAATTAAATTGATAAAAAAACAACAATGCCAAAATATGCCAAAAACTTTAAAAGGATGTTCAACATTTAATGATTTTAGTAATTTAAATCATCAAATTCGTTAAAGGAGTAAAAAATAAACAATTTGAAATAGAAATTAGGAAAGTTAACTTTTCTACACCAAAATTTTTCCTGAAATAATATTTAATAATAAAATTAAATTCAATTTATCAAAAAGTAAAACAAAACCTTCGGGCGGTGTAAAAATAAACTTTTGAAAAATATAGCCTGAGGGGAGTGGGAGTTAAAATTCAATGTTAGTAAAATTAATAAATTAATTAAAGTAATAAAAAACAACAATGCCAAAATATTTTTTTTGATTCTTCCTTTTATTTTAATAGATAAATCTGTAGAGTGAAGATGATAAAAAATGTTTCCTTTTATTTTGATAGACAAAACACTGAATGATAATAAAAAAAAACACTCTTCCTTTTTATCGTAATAAAATTTATTAAAATAAAAGGAAGCTTGTTTTTTAAAATTATTATTTAGTGTTTTATTTATTGAATAGATAATACACTACACTGAATAATAAAAATACAGTTTTTAAACAAAATTTATAACAAAAACAAAAAATAAGTTGGTAGGTTTACGTTTTTTCAAAGTTAAAAAAAGGTTTTACAGTTACATTAATAAAAGTTTGCAAATACAAAATTAAGATATATTGAGCAAAAGTTATAAATAAATTTCTTTAATTGAGCAGTAAAAAATAAATAAATAAACAAAACTTTTCCGTCTACATGTTACATTTTAGAAGTTAAATCCGAAAGAAATATATCTCCGCAAATAACTTATTTTCCTTCCTTAAATAAAATAAAACTTTTAATAAATCTAAACTGAGGTGGAGCGCCACACCTACTACTGAATTACATGCATCGGCCGGGAATCGAATCCGGGCCGCCCGCGTGGCAGGCGAGCATTCTACCAGCCTGTTCGCCTCAGATAGGATGTGACACAAGGTCACAGGTATGGGGCATCCAGTGAGGATCAAACTCTCTTTTCAGTAGTAACAGAAAAAATAAAAACAGTAGCTTGTTAATGCCATGATGGGATACCCTTTTTATACTTTATGTATTCGCCATAGGTAGGATGTGACAAGGTCGCAGGTGTGGAGCATCCAGTGAGGATCATACCCACTGTGGATCTGTGAGACTAACTTGCTGACCATTGCACCATGATGGCCCTTTATATACCCAACCTGTCCACCCCGGGTAGTATGTGATACAAGGTTGCAAGTATGGGGTATACAGCGAGGATCAAACTCACTATTCCCCATCTATGGGTTAAATAGAAAAATGTATTTATAAAAAAATTGTATTATCCATTAAGAATTGATTTATTTCACAACTTTATCAGCATTAAATGACCCACTGAGGTTGATATGCCGTAAAACAAAACCAAACCAAACCAAAACTCACTATTCAATAGTAATAGATCAGTGAGACTAGGTTGCTAACCATTATACAATGATGGAATATCCTTTTTATACTCAACCCATTCACTACAGGTAGGATGTGACTTCTGGTTGTAAGTATGGGGCATCCAGTGAGGATCGAGGTATCTTTTCAATCGTAATGGATTTGCAAGACTAGCTTGCTAACCATTACACAACAGCAGGACATTTATGAGACACCTATTAATAACAACTCCTTGTCTCATAAATTTAGACATCTTTTGTTATTTCTCTGAATTTTTGAGATGAGGCTTTATAATTAGTATTATTTGTATTATTCAATTCAAAGTTCCGTGATGGCTCCTGATTACAACAAGAAATACCTGAAGAAGGCCGGAGGGCACATTTGCCGAAATGTTGTACAGATAACAATGAAGATGAGGACAATAGTCTGAATAATACAAATAATACTAATCTTTTGTTGTGTTTATTTTCTTGTAATTTTCTCTTATTTTTTTATCTACAGGATTCAAAGAGCAATATTGAACTGAATGGTGAAGAATTTATTTTGAAAAAACTAAAAACAGAAAATGTTGATGACGGGGAAACATCAGATCAATCAGATGTTGAATATGAGGTATTTTTTTTCCCTTGCTTTTTTTTTTTAAATTTTTTTTTTTAAGGTACACTTTTGAATTTTTAAAAATTAAAATTAATTAAAATTTAATGAAAATGAAATAAATTAGAATTAAAGTTAATTTAAAATTTTGCATTTTTTTTGTAAAAGGTACATTATTTTATTTTTTGTAAAAGGTACATTATTTTATTTTTTGTAAAAGGTACATTATTTTATTTTTTGTAAAAGGTACATTATTTTATTTTTTGTAAAAGGTACATTATTTTATTTTAAAAAGGTACATTGTTTTTGTTTGTTTTTGTAAAAGGTACATTAATCTTTAGACAAGATGAAGCTGTTCATCCATATTTAAAGATGTTCAAATCAGACTGTGGTAGAAATTCTAATTTTCTAGTTTTGAATTCAAAGTATTGTTTAAAGATTATTTATAACTTGACTTGTTCAAATCATCGAAAATTTTAACAGCATGTGTAGAAACAATTCAAAATTCTAGGTTTAATGTTTAAAAGGCTTTTCTTTTTCAGTGAATTCCATTTCTATATCTCAATTCTTTTAAAAGAAAAACCAAAAACATTAAACAGATTTTTGACTTGTTTCAACACATGCTGTTAAAATTTAAGACCATTTGAATGAGACACACAAAAATCTAAATGGACGCAGTAAAATCATATCCGTGGATCCCAGTGTTTTTCTTTTTTCTTCCCCCACCATTTCAAGCTAACTGTAAATACATTTCAATAGTTTTTTAGAAACGAATTACACAGGATAAATTACAGGGTAGGGGTTAGACGGCTTTAATTATTTCCCCAGATCATAAATAAAAACCCCTACAATTTATTAAGAAACTTTAGTTGGGACCCATAAATTTTTCCGGAGACTCATTCAAAGCGAATATGTGCATCCCAGGACGCACTAAAATAAAAAGTTATCAACATCACTGAAATATTAAACAACCATATTGATAAATTCAAATTTTGTAGAAATTGTAGAAAAAAATGCAAAGAAAACCTCACTTTATCCAAGCCATTCGCATATCCCCATATCTCTGTTCTCGAGTAAGGTCATGGTGCTATCTGTTAATCTTGTAAGACAGATCTTTGCTGCATAGTTATTTGCTAAGCTTAGCTTAGGTGTGGCACTAGAACAAAAATATAGGGCTCCCAGTGAGAGTTAAACTCACTACCAATGGTTGGCTAATCTAGCTTGCTAACCATTACACCATGGGTAATTCCATGTCAAATCATCCAGGCTATGTCACCCACCCCCTTCAATTTTTCTGAAATTTTATCCACGTGTGGATTATGTTAAAGTTAGACTATCCCAAGTTATTGATGAGTTCTGATTTTTTTCATAGCAAGATCAATATCCCGATGTGGCACTGCATCTATAAAAAAAAAAAAATTCTATTATTATTTCACATATATTCAACATTATTTGTACCAAAAAGATAGTTTGGTTTTTGCTCAGAACCAAAGCTACAACATTTTGCAAAAAATTTGTCAAAATTTTGCACTTCAATTTTTTGAATTTTGAAGCGGGTGGGTGACATTTTTATTTTTTTCTGGATGATTTGACATGGAATTACCCCCATACGAGGTGATAGATCTGTGCTGGATAAGGCTGCATGGAAAACCAGTATTTATCTATCCATCCCTTTAGTCTCCTTGCTAATTTTGTATCGGGTAAGGGTCACTATGGCTTGGCACTGGCAGTGTTATTGTGGCAAAGTCCCCCATGACATCGTAGCTAACGTGCTGGACCTGCAACATCGTTGTAAGCAAGTTCAAACTCCAGTCAAACTATTACGTTCACCAACAGACTAATGCCCTTGGGAAAGGTATAAACCTCCACATTCCCCAGCTATAAGCTTAATAGTATCACTACTGTTCTTCCTTCTGGTGATATGATCTCTGACTGAATTTTACAATTCAGAGCATGTGTTTTATAGAAAAATTATAGCTATTTTTGTCATCGGAATAAGGTTAGCAGGTGCTAACCGCTAGCCCCAAAAGCAAGGCTACCCTTCTAACAGCTCGATAAACATATCATCTGAGCTCACTCCTGTGACCTTTTCTTCTATCTATAAACACAATACATTAGCACCATATATATTTATAATATGCCTAGACTATGTACTCCGAACATCACTAGATACCATAAAAGAAAAAGGTTTCACACTAAGAAAGGCAAGGAGCAGGCGATATCCTGCACAAACTGCCACAGATGCAGTCTATGCTGATGACCTCGCACTTCTTACAGATACACTGGCACAGGCTGAGTCACTACTACATAGCCTGGAGGAGGCAGCAAAGAACATCAGCCTCTATGTGAGCTCTGATAAAACAGAGTTCATGAGTTTCAAAAAGAAAGGAGACATCTCCACACTTGACGGTATGCCTCTTAAGATAGTAGAACAATTCACATATTTAGGTAGTAATATCTCATCCACAGAAAGCGATATTAATACACGAATAGGAAAGGCATGGTTGGCCACAAACAAATTATCAGTCATATGGAAATCCGATCTCGCTGACAAGCTAAAGCGACAATTCTTCCAGGCTGTGGTTATATCATTATTGCTGTATAGATGCACCACCTGGACCCTAACGAAGCGCCTTGAGAATAATCTAGAAGAGACCTGCACAAGTAATTTTGATAAAATAAGGACCTGGGTTGTTTGCTGTTGCTTAAGTGGTCACCCAATTAAGTCTTGAACAGGCTCATTGTTGCTTAACTTTGGTGATCTAGCGGGAACCAGCAATAGCTAAGGTTACATATTGTTCTGTACAAAACAGTGATAGCCATTGCAAATCTTTTGGAAAATAGATTTTATTTTTATTTTGTAACAATTATTTATCTTTTACTGTTGTACTAATCAATACTGTACACTTTCAATTTTGGTGACTGTAAGTAAAAACTTCCCATAATGCACTTTCAAGGAAAATGCTCATAATGTTTCTTTTTTCTCTTTTCTTTTTTTCCTTTTTTTTCTCTCTTTTTTCCTTTTCTTTTTTTTTTCTCTCTTTCTCTTTTTTCCTTCTTCTAACTAAATTTTTGATCTTAACTTTTTTCTCTTTTTCAAAGAACTTGCACTTATCGGAATATGAAAGGAAACGTGAAGAAAATCTTCGTGATAATGCACAATTCATGGCATCCATTGGAATCCATAAGGTGAAAAAATAATTTTCTTAAAACACTTTTCTTCAGACCAACTTTCTGATAATATTTTTTTTTACTTCACATATAAATCAGTAACTTTTAAATAGATTCTATTAAATCATTTTTAAAGAGAAAACGCAAAAAAAAAAACAAAAAAAAAAAAATGAGGAACTGAAATAAGTAAGAGAAAAAGGGAAAACAAATCTGAAAATTCAAAAATCTGGAAGTAGTCAGTTGAGAAACAGAAAGATAAAATTAAAAAAACTCAAAAGAAACAAGGAAAGAAAGAAAGGTGGGGAAAAATAGAAAGAAAAAAAAAAGACTTACAGAAATAGTCGTTGGTGACAGTGTGGCCTATTGTCGGTATCAGCCGGATAGTGAGGGAGTCTAACTCCTTTTCATTAGCGCTAGACCGGGGAGGTTGAGGTGGGGCACCACAACTAGTATATATTAGATTTGTACTCAGTTATTAACTAAAAGTTTAGTTTTAGTACAAGGGAGATAACTCTTCAATTATTATTCATATGAAAAGAAAACTTGTTAGAGACTATATTGTAACTAGAAAGGCGTATCTTTGTAGTATTGAAGTTATCTGACAAGTAAAAGCTCTCATGACTATGAATTAGTTGTAAGAACACAACATTTTCCTCATTTGTTAAACCAACCTTTATCTCTAATAATAAGTGTGAATGTCAGTGTGTCACATTTATTTCAACTTTACTCCTAGTGGCTGTAGCCCAACATATACTATTTTGGAATCAAACTGACTCCATGAGCAAATTAAAAACGTTCCAGGCTGTATCCAGACACGCAATCCGGAAATTTTGGATTCCCAAGTTTTAATTATTGCAATTGGTGATTATTGGTTATTAAACAAAAACATCTTCCTCATAAGGTCATTAATCATCTTAACAACAGCAACCTTGAGCACCTTTTTGATCTCCATCTTTCCAACACACGTGGGCATGCCTACAAAGTCAGAAAACAGCACTGCTCACGTGACTTTCGGAAACATTTTTTCACACTCAGAATTGCGGAGACATGGAATAAACTGCCCGTGTCTGTTGTAGGCTGCCGAAGCACTGAATCTTTCAAAGCCTCCATGCTTCCTGTAGTCTGCCGACACTATACCTGATGCCACTTTCCACATACATATGCACACATGCATGCATATTACTACTGTAAACTGTTCATGTTCCTGACACTAATACATTATTCTGTGTACTTGACATGAGACTTTGATGAGTTGTGGTGCACCTGAGCACTGTACACAATAAATTTCATTATTATTATTATAAAATAACTGAATGGGATGACACCATAGAACCCAGCCAACCCACCAACCAATGCAGGTACCATTCCATGGCTTGAATTACTTCAGTCATGTGATATGGGCAGCAAACTAGCATATACTAAAATATTGCAAAACCTTTGATTTAACTTTGTATTTTGATGAATACAAGTTGTAAGAAAATGCATTTGTGTTGGGTTAAAATTATTAACTTGTTATTATAATAGTTTTTCTTAAATGTTTTAAATTATTTTTTTTAGGCCAAATATGAACTTGACATTTCTACAGATTCCGTGAAAATTAAACAAAAAACGTCAACAAGACAAAAGCTGAAAAGTTCACCCAAGTTAAAAAAGTTTGTATTTTTTGTTATTTTCAAATCTTATTATAATGGAGATTGTGTGTTTGTCTGTCTGTATCCGAAACTATATCACTACTCAAGTCACAATTCCCTTAGTTATTTACGTCACATTCTTCATGATTTTATTTTTCTCTAAACCTCAATTATTAATAAAAAATTGTTTTATAATTATCAATACTGTTGGTCTTTATCTACATAATGTTGACATACAATTGTATTTATATATACAGCAAAATAGCGGTTTACAGTGTGAATGGGAAGGCTAATTTGCATACTGATATAAAAATTTGATTTTAATAAATCTGTGCTTAGTATTATTGATTTCTAATTGTTTGGTTTTATCTTAATGAATATGAGAAAAAATCTCTGAGATAAATCTTAAAAGAAATCCATTAACAAGAAAAAATAACTAATTTTATTCTTTACTTTTTTAACTAAATAATTAGGAAAATTTAGCAATGAAAGACGGGAGTTGTTCTATTTTTTTTTTTTTATTATATCCTCTGTTTCAAATCTTTTTATCTGCATTCTTGTTTAGTTTCATTAACTTTCTAATTTAATACAATATTTTATTACATTAAAACTTAAATACTTGCACCTATGGAGGGTGCATATATTTGCTAGTTTAATTAAAATATTCACACACACCCCTCCACTTGAGTCCAATATGTTAGAAGGACAATTTCTTAAGCAGAGTTTAACAGGTTTGTATTCAGCGTTTTCCTTCTCCTAGACTGGTTGCCATGTGAAGGTTAAAGAGCTCAGTCTTAGTTGGATACATACCTTTCCAAAAGGTATTTGTGCTATGTGAGATACAAACAGCTTTGTCCAGAATTTGAACTTGGGTCACTGCCTTCATTTCCTGTGATGATAACCTATACCACGAGCGCCCCCATAAAAACCTCCCTGTCGGCTGAGGCTGTATAATACACCAATTACACCTCTGCAGAGGGGTAAAATCCTCCCAATGGAGCCAGTTGTTGGCTGTAGGTGGTGCTTAAGGACGGAATCCTAGTAGCTGAGCAGTAACACTCCACTAGATGGGTGGTCAGAGAGGCTCACTCCAATCAATCAGCTGGTCATGTCAAACCCTAGCACCTATATGATTGTCCAAACCTATTGCCTTCATGGCACCCCTCCCCCAATAGCATTTTGATTTAGAGCATACTGGAACGCACATATTTGCTTTGAATGAGTCCCTGGGAAAATTTATTGGTCCCAACTAAAGCTGTCTAACTCCTACCTTTGTAACCTATCCTGTGTAATTCGTTTCTAAGAAACTATTGAAATGTATTTACAGTTAGCTTGAAATAGTGAGGGAAGAAAAAAGAAAAACACAGGGATGCATGAATATGATTTTACTGCGTCCTTTTAGATTTTTGTGCATCAGGGATGCAGGACGCGTACCTATCTGTGTGTGTGTGTGTGTGTGTGTGTGTGTGTATATATATATATATATATATATATATATATCTAAATATATAAGAGTAAGTTTTTGGTACGTACGTGTCGATCTATAACACAGAAAAGAGAAGTCACTCAGATTTGAAATCTTGCATATAGATTAATATCCTTCTAACTAAGAAAGATGTTAAATTTGGTTATTGATTTTTACTAATTAAGGGGTATAATTAATTAATTAAGCCAAAATCACCCAATTTGCAGAACTGTCCATATACCAGCACCTGCTGATAAAATATTGTCCGCTGGCTGACTTTTTGTTACAGCGGTATATAGCAATTTATAGCTGAAATGTATAAATTTTGCAGTCTAAGCCATTCTGCTAGCAATTTATCACCTATTCTTGGTCCAATCTTTAAAATATTTATATTGTTGGAAAGAAAATATAATCTTTCTGAATATGCAATTTTTATGCGTTTTTATTAATTTAATTATTTTTTACAGCGAGTTAAAAAAAAAAAAAATGGCTTCAGAGAGCTGATATGTATGATTTTTTTTCATTCTAAATTTTTAAGAAAAAAAACTAATTCTTTTTTCTCGCCTATTTACGGTTCAATCTTCTTTAAGATATCTATATGGTTCGAAAGAGAATGAAATAATCTCTTTAAATACGTAATTTGATTGAGTTTTTAACAATGGAATTATTTTTTACAGCGAGTTAAAAAAATTATATTTTGCTTCAGTCAGCCTAGAATTTGTAGTATCATTTTTTCATAGAATGAGAAAATAAATAATTTGTTTTCTGTTTTTCTGGGTCCAGCATTCAGTAGTAATAGATCTGCAGTAATATAATCACTATTCAGTAGTAATAGATCTGCAAACGATTATTAAACCATGTTTTTATCTCCACTGCTAGTATGTATATATATATATATATATATATATATAATGATTACTTTTTGAACCTATAATTTTTATTTTGTTTTAAATTGTCTTATTTTTTTTTTCTTTCAGAGTTTTTCAACCAACTCGAAGAAGTGCTCGTATTCAACGTATTGACCCAACTGGAATTCCTCTTCCTGTGGTAATTGAGGAACCAGTAGATCGAAATGTAAGTCATTAATTAAATTATATAATTTTAATTAAATATAGGAGGAGGTGGGGAGAGGTAGAACCCTCAAAGTAGTTTTGACTAACAAGAAGAGAACACCTTTGGTTCAAATTCAGAATTTTCCTTCTAGACTGGTTGCCATATCAAGGTTTAGCCTAGTCTGCCCTACTATTTACACAGAAGAAAGAAAAAAAAATGACTTGTCTGAAAGAGGGAATAAAAGAAGAAAATGATGATTGACTCAAAGAAGGGGGAGGGAAGGATTAAAAAAAGAATATCACTATTGTCTGAATGAAAAAAAAGAAATGAAAAGAAAGAAAAATGATGATTGGCTGAAAAAAAGAATGAAAAACAAAACTAGGCTAAATAACAGTAAACTATATTTTTGTGAGGACTTATAAATTGATAAACATCTTTGAGAGGTTAATATTTCTTTGTGGTCATTGCCTTTACTATAAATATAAGCACAATGTTTTTTTTGTTTGCTTTTTCTTAAGTAGTGATTATCTGGCAATTCGAAAAAGTAAATAATAACAAAATCAAAATTGTTTTTTTTTTTCTTTTGCTAGGAAATTTTCAGCTTGATATATATATATATATATAATATATATATATATATATATATATCTCATTCCCAGTTGATTTTTTTATTTTATTTGAGGATATTGTTATTTAATCATATTAGTTATATAGAGCCCTGTAAATGGAGTTCAAAACTGTTTGAATTATGCAAATATCTGTAGTGGTTCAAAAATTATGAGAATTTAAAGCCCCAAAATTGGGGGTATAAAAGTGGACATGATTTTGTTCAAAAAATGTCAAATAACGGACAAGAAATTCAGTCATTTCTTCACCATTTCTTTATTTTAGGAGCAATTTTGATAAATCTTTCTGTTTCTGCACTCAAATTGTATTTATCTCTATGCTGTAACCCAATATTTAGAGAATAAGAGGTACGGATAGCAGGGTTTTTTTATTTTTGATTTTTTTATAGTTTACCACAAGATTATTCAATATTTTCATTTTAATACTGCATGTATACACATATATAGTATTAATTTAAATATATAACCTCACTTTGAACTTAAAAATACATTTTTAAATGCCTATGTTGAATTACATACGAGAAATAGAATACCTATTTACATATGTTTTTAAATAAAGCCGGTCCAACGTGTGCTGAGTTTTGTTCACATTTCTCGTAATTTTAAGTTTTTTTCCAAAATTGAAAGTTTGATGAAGAAATCCTGACGGTTAAGCAACATCCAAATGTCACCTGTTATATATGAAAATAATTCTGAGACTTTTCTTCTATTAGTGATATAGTGGTTTTTTTTTTTTTTTTCTGATCTTATACTTTTTGAAGAAATCTCTGTCAACTTTTGTCTATCATATTTTCGCTTCCAAACGTTGGAAAAGAAAAAAACAAGTTCCTGCTTGTATTTTAAGTTGTGTGCTAATTAATTGTAAAATTTCAAGAATATTGATAAAGATTAGCCACTTTGATTTTACGAAATGAATTACAGTATAAATTTTATTTTGAGAAAAAAAATCATATTTCATGTTTACAAAGGAAATCACTGTAAATTTTAGTCCGGGGGGGGGGGAAAAAAAACCCTCAGTTCAAAGCAAAATACTGTTTTAAATTGCGGTAAAAAATAATGCAATGGATAAAAACACATAAAAATTACATATTAGAAAGATTATTTTCTTTTCTTTCCAACCATATAAATATTTTAAGTTTGGACCAGTAATACGCGAGAAATTGCAGTTTAAACCAATTAAGGTTGGAATTTGTCAATGTCCACCAAAATCAACGAAATCTGGGGTTGCTAATATATAACTGTTACTTTATGAATCTCCTTAGACTAGTATCATTTACACAATTAATCTGAAAGAAACAGGTAAGTCAGCTGGATTTCTTGGAGGTTAACCTATTTAAATCCTTAGTTTCACTAATCTTTCATGCTTCAAAAAACCCAGTGCATTTATTTTTTTATAACCTTGTCATATATATATATATATATATATATATATATATATAATATGAAATAAATATATAAAGGTTTTACTTATTATTTATATAAATTGGTTTTCATCAGGTGAAGATGTTTCATCTTCACCTGATGATTGCCTCGCATGAAACCAATATGGTTGTGAATGTTCCTTTGTCACCTAATAAATAGATAAGTAAAACCTTTATATATTTATTTTATTATATTATATAACAGCTCTATTTTATATTGAGCACTCTACCAATAATACTGCCTTTGATATGCCATTCCAGCAAAAGCTGAAACAGTGACCATCCCACACATATATATATATATATATATATATATATATATATATATATGTTTGTACAACAGCCTAATGCAGGTCCTTTTATAAATGAAAATTTATTGAGACTAACAAAGGCCAAAGTTGAAAAAACCATGCCCTATTTTTGTCCGAGAGGTTTTATTCCTTATTTTCTATAAGAAAATTTAAATAAAAATATTCTTCTCCAGCAGTGTCCAGCATGTTTGTTTTCTTCACCCGGATGGTTTGTGTTATAGAACACAGGTGACTGTACAGTTGTTTTCTTGTGGGATGCTGCTTCCAGGATTTGTGCAGCTCCCATCTAGTTTACTCTCTAAGCATTTCGTTAGGGTCCATGCTGCGTATAGTAGCACTGATATTGCTACGGCTTGGAAGAATTCTATAACAGTATAAATCAATGATATATTAGAAATATAATTTAAGAAAATGACTAAAGAATAAACAAATTAATGAGAGATTAAAAAAAAAAAAAATACAAACTAAGAATAACAGCATTTAGTATCCCGCAGAGTTGGTCAATGTAGGTCCTTGCTGTGCGGCCCACATTAGCATGTCCATGTGCTGGCTTCCACAGGAGAACATCACTTATGGGTTCGTCTTTGCTCTCCAGCAGTTTCCAGCATGTTGTCTTACTTGGATAATTTGTTTGATAGGAGGTAAGTGGCCATACAGCTAGCAGCATGGATATCCATGATAATCTCTTGCCAACTGTTCCTTTCATTTGTTGCTCCCAGCTGGTCCTCTGCACAGCATCCAATATCCGTGCAAAGCTGGTCAATGTATGTCTTTGCTGAATGGCCCGTACTGGCATTCCCATGTGCTGGCTTCCACTTATGGGTTTGTCCTAGCTCCTCCAGCAGTGTCCAGCATGTTTGTCCATCTCACTTGGATGGTTTGTGAGATAGGGGGCAGGTGGCCGTACAGCTGCTTTCTTTTGGGTTGCTGTTTCCACGACTTGTTCAAAGTAGTACAATGTTTTTTTGTTGTTGTTTTAAAAAAAAAATTATTGCGCAAATTAAGGTCTTTAATTTTAAAATGTTTTTTTATTTTTATTTTTTATAGCCACGGAAACCACCAGAAAATCTGAAAATGGAAGATGTTTTCACGGGCAGTACAGATGATAAGGAAAGACATTTGCAATTTGTCAACAATTTCGCTACCCAGTCTTCTCCACGGGAATTAAAAACACCAGCCTCTGCATCACTGAAAAAGTATATTTTTCCTCAACTTTTTATTGAATCTTATACTATGTTTTTGTTCAAATGCAATCTTATACTATAATTATGCAGAGATGCTGATAGCTACGCCTCCTGCGTCCCTGATGCAAAAAAATCTAAAAGGACACAGTAAAATCGTATCCATGCGTCCCAGTGTTTTTCTTCCATTTCAAGCTAACTGTAAATACATTTCAATAGTTTCTTAGAAACGAATTACACAGGATAGGTTACAAGGTAGGAGTTAGATGGCTTTAGTTGGGACCCATCAATTTTCCCAGGGACTCATTCAAAGCAAATATGTGTGTCCCAGGATAAACTAAATCAAAAAGCTATCAGCATCATTGATAATGGCATTTTTTTTCTTCTATTTTATCATAACAGTGAATAAAGCTCATTGTTGTGAGATTTTTGTTTGTGTTGAAATCAGGGCTGTTGAATTGGAGTCAATTAAAGGGTCACTGTATTCTAGGATTCGGGATGCTGCACGGAGGACCTCCCAGGGGCAATGAGTAATAGGGAAGGTTGGCGAAAGATATTCATGGATACCCGTGCTGCTTGCGCAACATGATGATGAAAGGGTGACTGGAGTCAGAGTTGTTAAAACTATAGAGACTCTGACTCCAGTTTAATTTACAATTTATATAGCCTAGTTCAGTCTGTAAAGTTATACAGTGCACACTCCTTATAAATAGATAATAACAATAATGAATAGGTATGATATAAATCAGTTATAATGAAATATATATTTACCAACCACTCCGCACGAGCAGGATGTGACACAAGGTCAATTTCTGAAGCGGAGTTTAACAGGTTTGAATTCAGAGTTTTCCTTCTCCTAGACTGGTTGCCTAACCAAGGTTAAAGAGCCCAATCTGCCCTACTATTTACCCATAGCTGGAGGGAGAGTAGAATTCATACCTTTCCCAAGGGGATTAGCGCTAAGTGAAATGCAATTACCACGTCCAGGATTTGAAATCTGGGTGACGAGTCCATTTCCCATGACTTTAACCATTACACCATGCACTTCTATCATTCAGTTGTAATGATATAGGCCTACTCAAGTTAGGAGTGTATGCATAGGCTTTATGAGATTTGTAGGCCATATTCACTTAATTATCTAAAAATATACGAGTTAGTCATGGGCTTTGTTCTGACTCCACAGCCCTGGATCAAATGCTTTTTTTTTTTTTTTTTTTTTTTTTTTTTTTTTTAGATAACCCTTTGCTATCATCTTTGTTTCACTGTTTTTTTTTTCTTTTTTTTTTTTCTGCTTGGACTCCCATGTTGTGTAGACTGCTATGTTTGATGATGACATTGTTTTTTGGGAAAAATAAACACTAAGACATATTTTGTGTACACATTTCTTTTATGACTTCTTAGCTACACCGCCCTGTTGGCTGGGGCGTTAGAATGCACCGACTGCACCTCTGCAGAGGGGTAAGATTCCCCCAATGGGGCCACCTGTTTGCCGTGTGTGGCGACCCGTGATGCTTAAGGATAGAGCCCAGGTGGATGCACAGTTCATGACATGCAATACTCCACTTTGGCCTTATATTAGGCGGTCGGAAGGCCCCCTCCGATCAATCGGCTGGTCACCTATATGATTTTCCCAACCCTATTGCCCTTATAGCTAGCCCCAACCCCTTTTTATCATATGGGTGCTAGAAGGCGGTGACTGAGGGTTTACATATCCTGGGAATGACGTTAAACTCTATCTGATGGTGAGGTTCCAGTTTTGGAGGTTTGGGGAATGTGGAGCACCCTTTCATCACCATTGCTCCCTGGTCCACTTTGACCCGGAGTGGTAGTACCTGTTAGGGTCCCATCTATGGGTTAAATAGAAAAATGTATTTATAAAAAATTGTATTATCCATTAAGAATTGATTTATTTCAAAACTTTATCGGCATTAAATGACCCACTGAGGTTGGCATGCTGTAAACCAAACCAAATCCCAGCTACAGCATCAACTAAGTTCAAAGGGTTTAACAATTTGGTTTTACACTGGCATAGCATCTCTAGGTCACTGATACTCAACTAATCAAGAAGTATTGTACAGAGCTTTAATAAAGCTCCAAGGTAAAACTCACTTCCAAACAAACAAGGGTACCAAGCTATCTTAAAGCTGATTGGCTGTTAAATGTCTAACATCAGTGATTACAAAAGTTGGTGATTTGTTAAGATTCAATTTTACAATTTGTTTAATTTTTCTTTTCAGATTTTTACAGAATTTTTCTAAAGTTCAAATAACAGAAGAACGAGTGCGAAAAGTTGTTGAGTCCCGAATCTTTTCAATCGCTGTTCATTCGACCGTAGATAAAGTGCTGGTGGCTGCAGGTGGCAAATGGGGATCTGTTGGATTGTGGGATGTTGTGAGTATCTTTTATGCTGTGAATTCTCCTTTGATTGAAAAATTAGCCAGGTTTTTTAAAAAATAATAGATTAATAAAAAAAAGTCTCTCTGAATTTTTGATATGAGGCTTGATAATTATTATTATTTGGATTATTCGGACTATTGTCCTCTTTTTTTATTGTTATCTGTACAATGTTTCGGCTGATGTGCCCTCCAGCCTTCTTCAGCTACTTCTTGTCAGACTCAGGAACCTTCTCTTCGAACTCAGGAACCATCATGGGACTTTGAACCCAACCCTTTATTCAACCCACAGGGGTATCCTATTCTCATTCCGCTAACCATAGCTGGGTTCAGGTATTAATCTGTGTTAATTATTATTCTATGTTACTGCTGCCCTCAACCAGGATTGAACCTGCAGCTTAAAGACAACTGACACTTAGAACTGTCTAAACCCAACGCCTTTATCCACTATGCTATATGTCCAACAAGAAATACCTGAAGAAGGCTGGAGGGCACCTTGGCCGAAATGTACAGATAACAATAAAGATGAGGACAATAGTTCGAATAATCCAAATAATACTAATCAAAAAAGTCTTTTTTTTTTTTTTTCATATTATTCCCCACCCCTTTACCTGGAATTTCTTTTTGGAGATTAATTATGACAAAATAAATTTAAGCTGTTTAGTTTCAAGGGCCTGTTTAGCTCAGTCAGTAGGCTGGGAATTTCAGGGTTAACTGGTTCGATACAGGCCCTCGCCAATTCAGCATATGAGTAGCACAGGGATCTGTGCAGTAAAGTCAGGAGTTGATGGTAGGTGTGGTGCTCTGCCTCAGACACTAAAAACAATCTCCTTGATCTAGCACTAGTGAAAAGGGAATAGACTCCCTTGCTGTCTCAACTTTAGGCCACCCCGACGACTTTACTTTTTTTTAGTGTCAAGGTAAATTGTCTTAGCAAGCTTTCAGTTTAATGCCCTAACCTGAGAATTCATCTTAGCAAGTCATTGTTTTAATACAGGGGTCACTAAACTATGGCCCGAGAAGGTATTTTTATCAGGCCCGCTGACAGTACTTAAATTTGTTTGTTAAAAGCCTTTTCAAAATTGAAATATTTGAAATCAACCCATCGAACGAAATTGACTGATAAACATTTGAAAGCAATGGGTTCACTTGATGACCCACTTGAGCTTAGGGAAGAGGAAAAAATCACATGGGCCAGGTTGGGTGAGTATTGAGATTGCTCCAGCACAGTGGTGTGCTTCTGGGCAAGAAAGTCTTGGTTACTCAGGGCAGTGTGGGCAGTTACTTATTAATTAATGCCTACCTTCCCACACCACGGACAGTTGTGTTTTGATCTTCTTAATGTGAAGAGAGTCGTGCTTTTGAACGAGTGAACTTTTGACGGATTGAGCAAGGACTAGTGTGGTATTGTTGCAGGCAAAATACTGTGTCAGGGGACTTTTGTGGTTGCGGAAATTGATTACAGTGGTTGTTTTCTGTCACTTCACACAAACAATTTCACTGAATTTTCTCAATCCAACTTCTAAAAGGTTTTTGAGACAGGACTAGTGTGATATTGTTGCAGGCAAAAGACTGTGTCAGGGGACTTTTGCAGGTGGGGAAATTGATTACAGTGGTTGCTTTCTGTCACTTCACACAAACAATTGCACTAAATTTTCTCAATCCAACTTCTAAAAGGTTTTTGAGCAAGGACTAGTGTGATATTTTTGCAGGCAAAAGACTGTGTCAGGGGACTTTTGCAGGTGGGGAAATTGATTACAGTGGTTGCTTTCTGTCACTTCACACAAACAATTGCACATAATTTTCTCAATCCAACTTCTAAAAGGTTTTTGAGGAAGGACTAGTGTGATATTCTTGCAGGCAAAAGACTGTGTCAGGGGACTTTTGCAGGTGGGGAAATTGATTACAGTGATTGCTTTGTGTCACTTCACACAAACAATTCCACTAAATTTTCTCAATCCAACTTCTAAAAGGTTTTTGAGCAAGGACTAGTGTGATATTGTTGCAGGCAAAAGACTGTGTCAGGGGACTTTTGCAGTTGGGGAAATCGATTACAGTGGTTGCTTTCTGTCACTTCACAGAAACAATTTCACTAAATTTTCTCAATCCAACTTCTAAAAGGGATTTGAGCAAGGACTAGTGTGATATTGTTGCAGGAAAAAGACTGTGTCAGGGGACTTTTGCAGGTGCGGAAATTGATTACAGTGATTGCTTTCTGTCACTTCACACAAACAATTCCACTAAATTTTCTCAATCCAACTTCTAAAAGGTTTTTTGAGACAGGACTAGTGTGATATTCTGGCAGGCAAAAGACTGTGTCAGGGGACTTTTGCAGGTGCGGAAATTGATTACAGTGGTTGCTTTCTGTCACTTCACACAAACAATTCCACTAAATTTTCTCAATCCAACTTCTAAAAGGTTTTTGAGACAGGACTAGTGTGATATTGTTGCAGGCAAAAGACTGTGTCAGGGGACTTTTGCAGGTGGGGAAATTGATTACAGTGGTTGCTTTGTGTCACTTCACACAAACAATTCCACTAAATTTTCTCAATCCAACTTCTAAAAGGTTTTTGAGCAAGGACTAGTGTGATATTTTTGCAGGCAAAAGACTGTGTCAGGGGACTTTTGCAGGTGGGGAAATTGATTACAGTGGTTGCTTTCTGTCACTTCACACAAAACAATTGCACATAATTTTCTCAATCCAACTTCTAAAAGGTTTTTGAGGAAGGACTAGTGTGATATTGTTGCAGGCAAAAGACTGTGTCAGGGGACTTTTGCAGGTGGGAAATTGATTACAGTGGTTGCTTTCTGTCACTTCACACAACAATTACACTAAATTTTCTCAATCCAACTTCTAAAAGGTTTTTGAGACAGGACTAGTGTGATATTGTTGCAGGCAAAAGACTGTGTCAGGGGACTTTTGCAGGTGGGGAAATTGATTACAGTGGTTTCTTTCTGTCACTTCACACAAACAATTCCACTAAATTTTCTCAATCCAACTTCTAAAAGGTTTTTGAGACAGGACTAGTGTGATATTGTTGCAGGCAAAAGACTGTGTCAGGGGACTTTTGCAGGTGCGGAAATTGATTACAGTGATTGCTTTCTGTCACTTCACACAAACAATTCCACTAAATTTTCTCAATCCAACTTCTAAAAGGTTTTTGAGCAAGGACTAGTGTGATATTGTTGCAGGCAAAAGACTGTGTCAGGGGACTTTTGCAGGTGCGGAAATTGATTACAGTGATTGCTTTGTGTCACTTCACACAAACAATTCCACTAAATTTTCTCAATCCAACTTCTAAAAGGTTTTTGAGCAAGGACTAGTGTGATATTGTTGCAGGCAAAAGACTGTGTCAGGGGACTTTTGCAGGTGGGGAAATTGATTACAGTGGTTGCTTTCTGTCACTTCACACAACAATTGCACATAATTTTCTCAATCCAACTTCTAAAAGTTTTGAGGAAGGACTAGTGTGATATTGTTGCAGGCAAAAGACTGTGTCAGGGGACTTTTGCAGGTGGGGAAATTGATTACAGTGGTTGCTTTCTGTCACTTCACACAAACAATTCCACTGTGACCTGATTCAGGTTTGGAAGATAGAAAAAGAAAGAAAGAAAAATCGGAAGTTAAAATCTTCCGATTGTTTGGGTCAGAAGTACAGGGCCGCGATCGAAATATGACCTGATCTAGGTTTTGAAATTAGAAGAAAGAAAGAATTAATAAACGGAAATATAACTCGTAGATCTAAAACAGATGGGCGATCCGAAAATGACCTCGACCTCCCCGGTCGAGGCGATGGTAGCCGGTAGTAAAATCTCAAGTAGGTCGGAACTCCCAGAAGTGAGGGAAGCCGTTCTTAGACGAGTCTTTGATGTATCCAGACTTTTAGTCGCGGGGAAAAGATAAATCTTGTTTTATAGATTACCGGAACATGAAGAAACCCGGATTAAAAGAGAATCTATTGTTTTTTATGTTTCCCTATGGCTGGATAATGGAGATAAACTCTTGTTGGAAATCGACATTAAAAAAAAAGGGTCGAATGTATTTAAAAAAAACACATTCAAGTGGCCGGAAGAGATGGTACCCAGATTGGTGGGCGGAAGTAAATTTGATTGGCTCGTTGAACAAGAGGAAGGCGGTTACCCTTCTTGGGTGGGTGGAGCAGAAAAATTCCGATGTTTTTCATGCCGACCGGAAATAAATTGTTCCGGTCGGAGTGTTACTTAACTCGGGCGTTTTTGGCTTGAGGGCAGATTAAGCCACGCTGCGCTTGAAAGAGGACGTTGGTTGTTTGAGGATCACATGCGCTGACCGGGCTAGCTGACAAGATTAACGCAATACTGAGAGCCGAGAGTAACTGACTTCAGCTAAGACCATTTTGAAAACTTAGTCAACTTACGAACTGTTTTGCACAATACTCTGCAGAAGACCAGAAGTATTTAATTACGGGCACATCACTCCCACAAACCTTGAGAAGTAATTATTTGTATT
The DNA here is from genome assembly GCA_023376005.1 of Doryteuthis pealeii. Lineage (NCBI taxonomy): Eukaryota > Metazoa > Mollusca > Cephalopoda > Myopsida > Loliginidae > Doryteuthis > Doryteuthis pealeii. The sequence continues at coordinate 108,390,651 of CM042141.1, read as the reverse complement.
CTTATATTTTCGAATATAAATGTCGTTGATTTTTTTAAAAAGAAAAGAGTCGTTATTTTTTTTCATATGACCAATCGGCCGCCATTAATCTCGGAAATCAGTTCCTATAGCAGATTTCTAGTCGTTTGAGATCTTAGCACAACGTGGGGCATTCGGCTAGACTTCCAGCAAATATAGAGACCCTGCAATCCGTGGTTGATGCAGAAAATCCGATCTTGACGGCCAATTTCGGAGATTCTGTGAGCCCTTCAGCTCGGGAGGGCCGACGGGTTATACCACTAAATTTTTTCAATCCAACTTCTAAAAGGTTTTTGAGCAAGGACTAGTGTGATATTGTTGCAGGCAAAATACTGTGTCAGGGGACTTTTGCAGGTGGGGAAATTGATTACAGTGGTTTCTTTCTGTCACTTCACACAAACAATTCCACTAAATTTTCTCAATCCAACTTCTAAAAGGTTTTTGAGCAAGGACTACTGTGATATTGTTGCAGGCAAAAGACTGTGTCAGGGGACTTTTGCAGGTGGGGAAATTGATTACAGTGGTTACTTTCTATCACTTCACACAAACAATTCCACTAAATTTTCTCAATCCAACTTCTAAAAGGTTTTTGAGCAAGGACTAGTGTGATATTGTTGCAGGCAAAAGACTGTGTCAGGGGACTTTTGCAGGTGCGGAAATCGATTACAGTGATTGCTTTCTGTCACTTCACACAAACAATTCCACTAAATTTTCTCAATCCAACTTCTAAAAGGTTTTTGAGCAAGGACTAGTGTGATATTGTTGCAGGCAAAAGACTGTGTCAGGGGACCTTTGCAGGTGCGGAAATTGATTACAGTGATTGCTTTCTGTCACTTCACACAAACAATTCCACTAAATTTTCTCAATCCAACTTCTAAAAGGTTTTTGAGCAAGGACTAGTGTGATATTGTTGCAGGCAAAAGACTGTGTCAGGGGACTTTTGCAGTTGGGGAAATCGATTACAGTGGTTGCTTTCTGTCACTTCACAAACAATTTCACTAAATTTTCTCAATCCAACTTCTAAAAGGTTTTTGAGACAGGACTAGTGTGATATTGTTGCAGGCAAAAGACTGTGTCAGGGGACTTTTGCAGGTGCGGAAATTGATTACAGTGATTGCTTTCTGTCACTTCACACAAACAATTCCACTAAATTTTCTCAATCCAACTTCTAAAAGTTTTTTGAGACAGGACTAGTGTGATATTTTTGCAGGCAAAAGACTGTGTCAGGGGACTTTTGCAGGTGGGGAAATTGATTACAGTGGTTGCTTTCTGTCACTTCACACAAACAATTCCACTAAATTTTCTCAATCCAACTTCTAAAAGGTTTTTGAGCGGGACTAGTGTGATATTGTTGCAGGCAAAATACTGTGTCAGGGGACTTTTGCAGGTGGGGAAATTGATTACAGTGGTTTCTTTCTGTCACTTCACACAAACAATTCCACTAAATTTTCTCAATCCAACTTCTAAAAGGTTTTTGAGCAAGGACTAGTGTGATATTGTTGCAGGCAAAAGACTGTGTCAGGGGACTTTTGCAGATGCGGAAATTGATTACAGTGATTGCTTTCTGTCACTTCACACAAACAATTCCACTAAATTTTCTCAATCCAACTTCTAAAAGGTTTTTGAGCAAGGACTAGTGTGATATTGTTGCAGGCAAAAGACTGTGTCAGGAGACTTTTGCAGGTGCGGAAATTGATTACAGTGATTGCTTTCTGTCACTTCACACAAACAATTCCACTAAATTTTCTCAATCCAACTTCTAAAAGGTTTTTGAGCAAGGACTAGTGTGATATTGTTGCAGGCAAAAGACTGTGTCAGGGGACTTTTGCAGTTGGGGAAATCGATTACAGTGGTTGCTTTCTGTCACTTCACAGAAACAATTTCACTAAATTTTCTCAATCCAACTTCTAAAAGGGATTTGAGCAAGGACTAGTGTGATATTGTTGCAGGCAAAAGACTGTGTCAGGGGACTTTTGCAGGTGGGGAAATTGATTACAGTGGTTTCTTTCTGTCACTTCACACAAACAATTCCACTAAATTTTCTCAATCCAACTTCTAAAAGGTTTTTGAGCAAGGACTAGTGTGATATTGTTGCAGGCAAAAGACTGTGTCAGGGGACTTTTGCAGGTGGGGAAATTGATTACAGTGATTGCTTTCTGTCACTTCACACAAACAATTCCACTAAATTTTCTCAATACAACTTCTAAAAGTTTTTTGAGACAGGACTAGTGTGATATTTTTGCAGGCAAAAGACTGTGTCAGGGGACTTTTGCAGGTGGGGAAATTGATTACAGTGGTTGCTTTCTGTCACTTCACACAAACAATTCCACTAAATTTTCTCAATCCAACTTCTAAAAGGTTTTTGAGACGGGACTAGTGTGATATTGTTGCAGGCAAAATACTGTGTCAGGGGACTTTTGCAGGTGGGGAAATTGATTACAGTGGTTTCTTTCTGTCACTTCACACAAACAATTCCACTAAATTTTCTCAATCCAACTTCTAAAAGGTTTTTGAGCAAGGACTAGTGTGATATTGTTGCAGGCAAAAGACTGTGTCAGGGGACTTTTGCAGGTGGGAAATTGATTACAGTGATTGCTTTCTGTCACTTCACACAAACAATTCCACTAAATTTTCTCAATCCAACTTCTAAAAGGTTTTTGAGCAAGGACTAGTGTGATATTGTTGCAGGCAAAAGACTGTGTCAGGGGACTTTTGCAGGTGCGGAAATTGATTACAGTGATTGCTTTCTGTCACTTCACACAAACAATTCCACTAAATTTTCTCAATCCAACTTCTAAAAGGTTTTTGAGCAAGGACTAGTGTGATATTGTTGCAGGCAAAAGACTGTGTCAGGGGACTTTTGCAGGTGCGGAAATTGATTACAGTGATTGCTTTCTGTCACTTCACACAAACAATTCCACTAAATTTTCTCAATCCAACTTCTAAAAGGTTTTTGAGCAAGGACTAGTGTGATATTGTTGCAGGCAAAAGACTGTGTCAGAGGACTTTTGCAGTTGGGGAAATTGATTACAGTGGTTGCTTTCTGTCACTTCACAGAAACAATTTCACTAAATTTTCTCAATCCAACTTCTAAAAGGTTTTTGAGACGGGACTAGTGTGATATTGTTGCAGGCAAAATACTGTGTCAGGGGACTTTTGCAGGTGGGGAAATTGATTACAGTGGTTTCTTTCTGTCACTTCACACAAACAATTCCACTAAATTTTCTCAATCCAACTTCTAAAAGGTTTTTGAGCAAGGACTAGTGTGATATTGTTGCAGGCAAAAGACTGTGTCAGGGGACTTTTGCAGGTGGGAAATTGATTACAGTGATTGCTTTCTGTCACTTCACACAAACAATTCCACTAAATTTTCTCAATCCAACTTCTAAAAGGTTTTTGAGCAAGGACTAGTGTGATATTGTTGCAGGCAAAATACTGTGTCAGGGGACTTTTGCAGGTGGGGAAATTGATTACAGTGGTTTCTTTCTGTCACTTCACACAAACAATTCCACTAAATTTTCTCAATCCAACTTCTAAAAGGTTTTTGAGCAAGGACTAGTGTGATATTGTTGCAGGCAAAAGACTGTGTCAGGGGACTTTTGCAGATGCGGAAATTGATTACAGTGGTTGCTTTCTGTCACTTCACACAAACAATTCCACTAAATTTTCTCAATCCAACTTCTAAAAGGTTTTTGAGACGGGACTAGTGTGATATTGTTGCAGGCAAAATACTGTGTCAGGGGACTTTTGCAGGTGGGGAAATTGATTACAGTGGTTGCTTTCTGTCACTTCACAGAAACGATTCCACTAATTTTCTCAATCCAACTTCTAAAAGGTTTTTGAGCAAGGACTAGTGTGATATTGTTGCAGGCAAAAGACTGTGTCAGGGGACTTTTGCAGGTGGGGAAATTGATTACAGTGATTGCTTTCTGTCACTTCACACAAACAATTCCACTAAATTTTCTCAATCCAACTTCTAAAAGGTTTTTGAGAGGACTAGTGTGATATTGTTGCAGGCAAAATACTGTGTCAGGGGACTTTTGCAGGTGGGGAAATTGATTACAGTGGTTTCTTTCTGTCACTTCACACAAACAATTCCACTAAATTTTCTCAATCCAACTTCTAAAAGGTTTTTGAGCAAGGACTAGTGTGATATTGTTGCAGGCAAAAGACTGTGTCAGGGGACTTTTGCAGGTGGGGAAATTGATTACAGTGATTGCTTTCTGTCACTTCACACAAACAATTCCACTAAATTTTCTCAATACAACTTCTAAAAGTTTTTTGAGACAGGACTAGTGTGATATTTTTGCAGGCAAAAGACTGTGTCAGGGGACTTTTGCAGGTGGGGAAATTGATTACAGTGGTTGCTTTCTGTCACTTCACACAAACAATTCCACTAAATTTTCTCAATCCAACTTCTAAAAGGTTTTTGAGACGGGACTAGTGTGATATTGTTGCAGGCAAAATACTGTGTCAGGGGACTTTTGCAGGTGGGGAAATTGATTACAGTGGTTTCTTTCTGTCACTTCACACAAACAATTCCACTAAATTTTCTCAATCCAACTTCTAAAAGGTTTTTGAGCAAGGACTAGTGTGATATTGTTGCAGGCAAAAGACTGTGTCAGAGGACTTTTGCAGTTGGGGAAATTGATTACAGTGGTTGCTTTCTGTCACTTCACAGAAACAATTTCACTAAATTTTCTCAATCCAACTTCTAAAAGGTTTTTGAGACAGGACTAGTGTGATATTGTTGCAGGCAAAAGACTGTGTCAGGGGACTTTTGCAGGTGCGGAAATTGATTACAGTGATTGCTTTCTGTCACTTCACACAAACAATTCCACTAAAATTTCTCAATCCAACTTCTAAAAGGTTTTTGAGCAAGGACTAGTGTGATATTGTTGCAGGCAAAAGACTGTGTCAGGGACTTTTGCAGGTGCGGAAATTGATTACAGTGATTGCTTTCTGTCACTTCACACAAACAATTCCACTAAATTTTCTCAATCCAACTTCTAAAAGGTTTTTGAGCAAGGACTAGTGTGATATTGTTGCAGGCAAAATACTGTGTCAGGGGACTTTTGCAGGTGCGGAAATTGATTACAGTGATTGCTTTCTGTCACTTCACACAAACAATTCCACTAAATTTTCTCAATCCAACTTCTAAAAGGTTTTTGAGCAAGGACTAGTGTGATATTGTTGCAGGCAAAAGACTGTGTCAGGGACTTTTGCAGTTGGGGAAATTGATTACAGTGGTTGCTTTCTGTCACTTCACAGAAACAATTTCACTAAATTTTCTCAATCCAACTTCTAAAAGGTTTTTGAGACAGGACTAGTGTGATATTGTTGCAGGCAAAAGACTGTGTCAGGGGACTTTTGCAGGTGCGGAAATTGATTACAGTGATTGCTTTCTGTCACTTCACAGAAACGATTCCACTAAATTTTCTCAATCCAACTTCTAAAAGGTTTTTGAGCAAGGACTAGTGTGATATTGTTGCAGGCAAAAGACTGTGTCAGGGGACTTTTGCAGGTGCGGAAATTGATTACAGTGATTGCTTTCTGTCACTTCACACAAACAATTCCACTAAATTTTCTCAATCCAACTTCTAAAAGGTTTTTGAGCAAGGACTAGTGTGATATTGTTGCAGGCAAAATACTGTGTCAGGGGACTTTTGCAGGTGCGGAAATTGATTACAGTGATTGCTTTCTGTCACTTCACACAAACAATTCCACTAAATTTTCTCAATCCAACTTCTAAAAGGTTTTTGAGCAAGGACTAGTGTGATATTGTTGCAGGCAAAAGACTGTGTCAGAGGACTTTTGCAGTTGGGGAAATTGATTACAGTGGTTGCTTTCTGTCACTTCACAGAAACAATTTCACTAAATTTTCTCAATCCAACTTCTAAAAGGTTTTTGAGACAGGACTAGTGTGATATTGTTGCAGGCAAAAGACTGTGTCAGGGGACTTTTGCAGGTGCGGAAATTGATTACAGTGATTGCTTTCTGTCACTTCACACAAACAATTCCACTAAATTTTCTCAATCCAACTTCTAAAAATGTTTTTGAGCAAGGACTAGTGTGATATTGTTGCAGGCAAAAGACTGTGTCAGGGGACCTTTGCAGGTGCGGAAATTGATTACAGTGATTGCTTTCTGTCACTTCACACAAACAATTCCACTAAATTTTCTCAATCCAACTTCTAAAAGGTTTTTGAGCAAGGACTAGTGTGATATTGTTGCAGGCAAAAGACTGTGTCAGGGGACTTTTGCAGGTGCGGAAATTGATTACAGTGATTGCTTTCTGTCACTTCACACAAACAATTCCACTAAATTTTCTCAATCCAACTTCTAAAAGGTTTTTGAGCAAGGACTAGTGTGATATTGTTGCAGGCAAAAGACTGTGTCAGGGGACTTTTGCAGTTGGGGAAATCGATTACAGTGGTTGCTTTCTGTCACTTCACAGAAACAATTTCACTAAATTTTCTCAATCCAACTTCTAAAAGGTTTTTGAGACAGGACTAGTGTGATATTGTTGCAGGCAAAAGACTGTGTCAGGGGACTTTTGCAGGTGCGGAAATTGATTACAGTGATTGCTTTCTGTCACTTCACACAAACAATTCCACTAAATTTTCTCAATCCAACTTCTAAAAGTTTTTTGAGACAGGACTAGTGTGATATTTTTGCAGGCAAAAGACTGTGTCAGGGGACTTTTGCAGGTGGGGAAATTGATTACAGTGGTTGCTTTCTGTCACTTCACACAAAACATTCCACTAAATTTTCTCAATCTAACTTCTAAAAGGTTTTTTGAGACGGGACTAGTGTGATATTGTTGCAGGCAAAATACTGTGTCAGGGGACTTTTGCAGGTGGGGAAATTGATTACAGTGGTTTCTTTCTGTCACTTCACACAAACAATTCACTAATTTTCTCAATCCAACTTCTAAAAGGTTTTTGAGCAAGGACTAGTGTGATATTGTTGCAGCAAAAGACTGTGTCAGGGGACTTTTGCAGTTGGGGAAAATCGATTACAGTGGTTGCTTTCCTGTCACTTTTCACAGAAACAATTTAAATTTTCTCAATCAACTTCTAAAGGTTTTTGAGACAGGACTAGTGTGATATTCTGGCAGGCAAAAAACTGTGTCAGGGGACTTTTGCAGGTGGGAGAAATTGATTTACAGTGGTTGCTTTCTGTCACTTCACACAAACAATTCACTAAATTTTCTCAATCCAACTTCTAAAAGGTTTTTACAGACAGGACTAGTGTGATATTTGTTGCAGGCAAAAAGACTGTGTCAGGGGACTTTTGCAGGTGGGGAAATTGATTACAGTGGTTTGCTTTCAGTCACTTCACACAAAACAATTACACTAAATTTTCTCAATCCAACTTCTAAAGGTTTTGACAGGACAAAGTGTGATATTGTTGCAGGCAAAAGACTGTGTCAGGGGACTTTTGCAGGTGGGGAAATTGATTACAGTGTTGCTTTCTGTCACTTCACACAAACAATTTCCCTAAATTTTCTCAATCCAACTTCTAAAAGGGATTTGAGCAAGGCTAGTGTGATATTGTTGCAGGCAAAAGACTGTGGCCGGGATTTTTGCAGGTGGGGAAATTGATTACAGTGGGTTGCTTTCTGTAACTTCACACAAACAATCCACTAAATTTTCTCAATCCAACTTCTAAAAGGTTTTGAGACAGGACTAGTGTGATATTGTTGCAGGCAAAAGACTGTGTCAGGGGACTTTTGCAGGTGGGGAAATTGATTACAGTGGTTGCTTTCTGTCACTTCACAGAAACAATTTCACTAAATTTTCTCAATCCAACTTCTAAAAGGGATTTGAGCAAGGACTAGTGTGATATTGTTGCAGGCAAAAGACTGTGTCAGGGGACTTTTGCAGGTGCGGAAATTGATTACAGTGATTGCTTTGTGTCACTTCACACAAACAATTCCACTAAATTTTCTCAATCCAACTTCTAAAAGGTTTTTGAGCAATGACTAGTGTGATATTCTGGCAGGCAAAAGACTGTGTCGGGGACTTTTGCAGGTGGGGAAATTGATTACAGTGGTTGCTTTCTGTCACTTCACACAAACAATTCCACTAAATTTTCTCAATCCAACTTCTAAAAGGTTTTTGAGCAAGGACTAGTGTGATATTGTTGCAGGCAAAAGACTGTGTCAGGGGACTTTTGCAGGTGGGGAAATTGATTACAGTGGTTGCTTTCAGTCACTTCACACAAACAATTACACTAAATTTTCTCAATCCAACTTCTAAAAGGTTTTTGGGACAGGACCAGTTTGATATTCTGGCAGGCAAAGACTGTGTCAGGGGACTTTTTCAGGTGGCGAAATTGATTACAGTGGTTGCTTTCTGTCACTTCACACAAACAATTCCACTAAATTTTCTCAATCCAACTTCTAAAAGGGATTTGAGCAAGGACTAGTGTGATATTGTTGCAAGCAAAAGACTGTGGCCTGAGATTTTTGCAGGTGGGGAAATTGATTACAGTGGGTGCTTTCAGTAACTTCACACAAACAATTCCACTAAATTTTCTCAATCCAACTTCTAAAAGGTTTTTGAGCAAGGACTAGTGTGATATTCTGGCAGGCAAAAGACTGTGTCAGGGGACTTTTGCAGGTGGGGAAATTGATTACAGTGGTTGCTTTGTGTCACTTCACACAAACAATTCCACTAAATTTTCTCAATCCAACTTCTAAAAGGTTTTTGAGCAAGGACTAGTGTGATATTGTTGCAGGCAAAATACTGTGTCAGGGGACTTTTGCAGGTGGGAAATTGATTACAGTGGTTGCTTTCTGTCACTTCACACAAACAATTCCACTAAATTTTCTCAACCCAACTTCTAAAAGGTTTTTGAGACAGGACTAGTGTGATATTCTGGCAGGCAAAAGACTGTGTCAGGGGACTTTTGCAGGTGGGGAAATTGATTACAGTGGTTGCTTACTGTCACTTCACACAAACAATTCCACTAAATTTTCTCAATCCAACTTCTAAAAGGTTTTTGAGACAGGACTAGTGTGATATTGTTGCAGGCAAAAGACTGTGTCAGGGGACTCTTGCAGGTGGGGAAATTGATTACAGTGGTTGCTTTCAGTCACTTCACACAAACAATTCCACTAAATTTTCTCAATCCAACTTCTAAAAGGTTTTGAGCAAGGACTAGTGTGATATTGTTGCAGGCAAAAGACTTTGTCAGGGGACTTTTGCAGGTGGGGAAATTGATTATTGTGGTTGCTTTGATTCGTCACTTCGCACAAATAATTTTTTTTAAAAAATCCAAAACCACCGACCTGTAAATAACTGTGGATATCTTATATTTTCCAGAATCAAGGATTGTCAGAAGATGGAGCCGTAATGTATTACCCCCACTCGAAACCTGTGAACTGCCTTGAATTTAGCCCACATAACCCAGACAAGTTATTTTCTTGTGGCTATGATGGAACACTTCGTTGTGGACATTTTGAAAAGAAAATCTTTGAAAATGTAAGTAGCATTTTTGTTTCTGTTGCTTAACAAATAATTTCAGTGCTTTTTATACTTGTAAAATCTATTATTATATTAAAGCTGAGCGAATCCATGTTTGTCTCCTAAAGGCTTTTTTACTGTTTAGTTTAATGACACATAATTCACACTAGTGTCGCAGATAGTATTGGATTTCAGCATAGGGACTCAGTTATTTTGCACACCAGATCTATCCTCCCCAATGATTAGGCGTGCATAAAAAATTTAAAAAAAATAGTAAATTGTTATTTCTTATAATAAGTAAGTAAAGTCGACGGGGCGGCCTAAAGTCGGTATCAGCCAGATTGCGAGGGAGTCTATTCCCTTTTCAATAGCGCTAGACCAAGGAGATTATTTTTAGCATCTGAGGTGGAGCGCCACACCTACCATCAGCTCCTTACTTTACTGCACAGATCCCTGTGCTACTCATACACTGAGTTGGCGAGGACCGTTATCGAACTAGGAACCTTGTGGTTTCTAGCCGAACGCTCTACCGACTGAACTAACCCGGTCCCTTATAATAAAATTGTCAATAGAATCCATGTTGCTTTTTAATTTTAAAATGAGTGGAATTTTGGTATCGAATGATCATAACCCAATAAAATGATAGCAAATTTATTGAAATTAGACTATCCAAAGAAATGTTATTGAATTTAAGGTTTTCCCTCCCCCTAAATCCAGATTTCCTTTTTCTTTTCTTTCTTTTTTTTTTTGTTTGGAGGGGGTTGTCTTGTATAGTAGGAATGAGTTTACTGCTGGGTAAATTTTATTTTTGGTACCAAAGGACCCAGAGCTACAAGGAAAAACCAACAGAGTTTAATTTTGGTGGGGAGTAAGGATAAAATTCTCTCCTTGCCCATAGCCTAATAGATACTTTCTAAATTTAAGTTTATGTGAAAAAGATAAAACAATATCATTAGTAACTGATATGCTCTCAAAAATTAAATGTAGTGTTATGGTTAGTTGGAAGTGCTTGGTGTAATGGTTAGAGTCCTAGGAAATGGACTCGTTGACCCGAGTTCAAACCCTGGACGAAGCTACAATTCACATAGCGTCTAATACCCTTCGGAAAAGGTATGTGTCCAACTACTCTCCCTCCAACTATGGGTAAATAGTAGGGCAGACTGGGCTCCTTAACCTTGGTTAGGCAACCAGTCTAGGAGAAGGAAAACTCTTTAACCTGTTAAATCTACTTGGGGTGGTCACTACTAGAATAGGCTTAGTCCTAATTAGTGATCTCTTTCACTAATAATAATAATCAGCAAGTTTGGATTAAAGGCTAAATTACTAGTGTAGTCCGCCCTGTCGGCTGGGGTGTTAGAATGCACTGACTGCACCTCTGCAGAGGGGTAAGATTCTCCAATGGGGCCACCTGTTGGCTGTGGGTGGCCACTCGTGATGCTTAAGGAAAGAAACCAGGTGGATGAGCAGTCCATGACTTGCAATATTCCACTTTAGGCTTTTCTTGGGCTAGACGGGCGGTCGGAGAGGCCCCCTCTGATCAATCGGCTGGCCACGTCAAGCCCTATCACCTATATGATTGCCCCAACCCTTTTTATCATATGGGTGCTAGAAGGCGGTGACTGAGGGTCTACATGTCCTGGAAATGACGTTAAACTCTATCTGATGGTGAGGTTCCAGTTTTGGAGGTTTGGGGAATTGGAGCACCCCTTCATCACCATTGCTCCCTGGTCCACTCTGACCCGGAGTGGTAGTACTTGTTAGGGTCCCATCTATGGGTTGAATAGAAAAACCTGAGTTTATAAACAAAATTGTATTATGCATTAAGAATGAATTTATTTCTCAACTTTGTCGGCATTAAATGACCCACCGAGGTTGATATGCCATAAAACAAAACAAAACAAACCAAACTAAAGAAAAAAAAAAGCTAAACTAGTGTAGTGGATGCTCTAATTATTGTGGCCTTGTGTCTAAATTAAATTTAGTAAATGACTCTGGAATTTTGTTCATCTAATTTTGTTCTGGATTTATCCAATGAATTTCAGAATCTACAACTTGGATAAAATTATCTGAAGTTTGTTGAATTAAAAATTAAAATAAATACTTTGAGGAGGTATTCATCATGTAATGGTTATTGTCATGTATACGGCGAACTGAGTGCAAATCCTGGATAAGGCTGTTTGCATTTCACATAGTGCTAATATCCTTGAGAAAGGTAAGCATCCAACTACTCTCCCTCCAGCTATGGGTAAATAGTAGAGCAGACTGGGCTCTTTAACCTTGGTTAAGCAACCAGTCTAGGAGAAGGAAAACTCTGAATTCACACGTACTAAACTTTAACAGGTTTGAATTAAGTTTTCCTTCTCCTAGACTGGTTGTCTAACCAAGGTTAAAGACCCCAGTCTGCCCTACTATTTACCCATAACTGGAGGTAGATTAGTTGGATACATACCTTTCCCAAAGGTATTATCAGTACTATGTGAAATGCTGACAGCTTTTTCCAGTTTTGAACTTAATTCGTTGTCCTTTTCCTATGTTGATAACCATTACACCACGAGCACCTCTTGGTGATTTGATTGAAAGTAAAAAAATAAGATTTAAGTGTGTAGTTTTGGCTTTAGTGGCCAAAACTGGTTGTTATAATGCGTTAGACTCGGAGAAACCTTCCAACGTAGGTGAATATATACATAATCTGAACAAAGAGGTACAACATAACAATACAGACTTTGTTGTCTGAGCTCGTGGAACATGACATACATGACAAGATAGAAACAGGATGAAAATCCTTTGGAAGTAAGAAAGAGTTCATAAAGAATATGAGAGTCACTTACTGATAGTTGAGGGGCACTTAGTGGACAGAGACACCACGCATCTAGTCCATCTTTTGTGGATGCCAGACCAAGAGAAAGAGGTAGAGGGCTTCCCGGGCTGAGTTTAAATACCCAGCTAGTAGTGTCACTTAGTGGGGAAATCCTGGCGGCAAGGGAAGATAACCCTTTTGGACCCAAGTCCATCCCAGCAGGGGCAGACAATCGCTACACATGGTTTAAATTTGTCACAAAGGTGTAAATATGGGCACCTAGTGAGGACCAAAGTCACTATTTAGTAACAATGGATCTGCAAGGTGAGGTTGTTAACAATTATACCATTTTGTTGTTGGTGTTGTTATCTTAATGAGTAAAAGTCTTCCTTTCCACTACAGATTTATTACACTCCTGAAGAAGATGATATTTTACTTCGAAACTTTGCTTTCCTCTCACCCCACGTACTACTCGTTTCACAAAGTGATGGCAACATTGCACTTATCGACACAAGAACAGATGGGTAAGATAAGACGCAAAACATTTTGTAGATATTTTGCTTATTACTTACCTCTATCCCATAATAGGTGCTCAATTTAGTGTATGAAATATACATGAAAATGTAACAACTATTATGGGACAGAGGTAGTTTTTTTTTTTTTAATGGTGTATCTGTTTATTCTGAATTATTCAACTCTTTGTCTACCAAATTTCTTTTATTTTTTTACCTGTATAATGAGATATTTCAAAGTTCACTATCTATTCACCTTAAGTCATTCTATTCAAATAGTCCTATTATTGGTAATTTATGAGGAAGTGCTTCCCGGTCCCCTGTATCCGAAATTGCTGCCCGGTGAATTTTTAAATAACGACCCAAGCTTCTGCGCCACATCGGTGTTACTTGAAAGAAAACAACCAACTTAGGGTGTTAAATGTATTTTAGGGGGTGGGGGGGTCTCTTTTTTGTCTTAATTCTTGTTTATTTATCGTAATTTGTCGTAATTCGTGTTTATTTATTGTAATTTATCATAATAAAAGAAAATCTTAGTATTTGATAGATAGATATGAAGATGGATACTTTTGAATAGACTGAGATAGACAGATATATAGATAAACAATAGGTACCACCTATTTTACCCCGTGAAATCCCCCCCCCCCATATTTAACACAATGAAACTTGCAGAAAAATTAATATTTTCTTGAAAAAAATTTTCCAATCAAAAGAAAAAACATTAAACAAACTCTTAAATTACCTCTTATTTTTCTTTTTTTGTCGTAATTCTTATCGTAATTTGTCATAATTCTTGTTTATTTATAGAAATTTGTCATATTTCTTGTTTAGATAGTTTTGAACAGACTGAGATAGATAGATATTTTCGACAAGTAAATGTATTTGGAGGAGGTCGCTTCTTTTTTTTGTCGTAATTCTTATCTAATTCTAATTTATAAGTAATGTAATTATTTAATTAAATCTTAAAATCAAATTATTTTCTAGAAAATTTGAAAATGTCAGCATTTTTCAGCTAAATGCTTGTAATGCTACAACTACACAAAAAATGTAAACATGAATGTATGCAATAAAAACTTTATTACTGTTCCTTATGTTTCCTTTTTTCTTTTTCTTTTTTTTCCAGTTATAAACCAGAGGAAATGTTCAGAGCCAGTCTAAAAGGTGTACGTACTGTAGACATCCATCCAACACAATCGGACTATATCATCACTGCAGGACTTGACTGGTCAGTAGAAAGCATTTCTTCAAAATTTAGAAAGACTTGTGACTTTTAATTTCCTGTAAAAAAAATTTTTTTTATAATATGAGGGTGTGTCAAAAAGTAATGCCATTTTGTTTAGGGCAGGTATAATTACCAACACAGGAACATGTATCATACATCAAAATGAAGCTGGTCCTCTGTGGATCACATCCCTACTTCTCCACATAGTCACCGTTTCTCTCAAAGCAATGTTCCACCTTCGAATGAGAGCATGTATCCCTGCCACGTAAAATTCTGTTGACTGTTCTTTGAGCCACTTCTTCACTACAGATTTCACTTTCTCATCACTTGAATAATGTTTAACTCTCAAACCCTCTTTCATAGGGCCGAAGAGATGATAGTCTGAAGGTGTTAAATCTGGTGATTATGGAGGATGCAGTAAAGTTGTCCACCCGAATGAAGGCGATTTTCTCCCTTGTCCTGACACTTGTGTGTGATCGAGCATTGTCATGCAGAAGGAGGACATTGTCGATTGGCAAGTTGGGTCTTATGTTAAGTATCTGGCCGCCATCCTTGGCCAGTTGTAAAGAACTTAAAGTAAATAAGTAAGTAAGTCCTGAACTATAGAATCCTTTGGTAAGTGAATAAGTCCTAAGTTTTGGAATCCTACGTAGTGTCAAAAAAGTCCAGCGATATAATCCTATGATCCGTCGTCCATGAAGATCCAATTGGTATTGAGTAGCTAAGATTAGAATCAGCCAGTATAAATAATAATATCAGCAGCAGAACACTGCCAGTGATTGGACAAGAAGTTGGTCACATGGTAGTCGGCGAGTCTATAAGTACAAGTAGGCATTTACCACACGCCTTATATACTAAAACGCCAACATCTTACTCATCAGATTCTTGCTCTGAGCCTCGTTAGGGTCTCAATGTAGGCCTTAGTTTTATAAAAAATTTCACATGAATTAAATAAAATGGCATTACTTTTTGACTCCACCTCATATTTCCTGAGTTGCTTAAGGACTGCTAGCCTTGTTTCTATTTTTTTAAATTTTTAAATTTTTTCCAACCATTTTACCATATGAGGTGTCCAGTTGTATAAGTAATTGTTGTAACCTAACAAAGGTAACTAAATAGGAAATAACCAAAAGGAGGTTGAAAATGAAATGGAATCTTTATAACATTAACAAAATACAATACACACCAGAGGTGTGAAGAAGGTAAACCACTACAAGTGATATAAGACCACTCAGTTAGCACAATACTCCCGTATTTATGAGGATTGGGACATACCCATTAATGTTCATAGGTAGGGGATATAACACCCCCTTTTTAGATTTACTTTGCACAAAGTCAATATCTCACCCTCATCTCCAAAATGTTTAACCTTACAGAGGTTACTAAATGAGAAATAACCAAACGGAGGCTGGAAATGAAATGGAATCTTTATAACATTAACAAAACACAATACTTGCCAACAGCGTGAAGAAGGTGAACCACTACAAGTGGTATAAGACTACTCAGTCAGCATAATACTTCCGTATTTATGAGGATTGGGACGTACGAATTATTGTTCATAGGTAAGGTATATAACAGTAACCTAACAGTGCCTCTCACCTCACCCTTTGGTGGGAGTCCCCATGGCAGTGTGGATAATGTGCAATATTGTAGTATGTAAAGTAAAGTCGTCGGGGCAGCCTAAAGTCGGCATCAGCCAATCAGTGAGGGAGTCTATCCCCCTTTCACTTGCGCTAGACCAAGGAGATTATTTTAGCATCTGAGGTGGAGCGCCACACCTACCATCAGCTCCTTACTTTACCGCACAGATCCCTGTGCTACTCATGCGCTGAGTTGGCGAGGACCGGTATCGAACTAGGAACCTTGTGGTTTCTAGCTGAACGCTCTACCGACTGAGCTAACCCGGCCCCTTACAGCATGTTCAAATTCTAGTTGCTCTATTCACTTTCAGACTAATGCCCTTGGAAAGTGTATGAATCCTCCTAGTTGAGCTCAGTTGGTAGAGCACTTGACTAGGAATCGCAAGGTTCATGGTTCAATAATGGCCCTCGCCAACTCAGTGTATGAGTAACACAGGGATCTGTGTGGTAAAGTGAGGAGCTGATGGTTGGTGTGGCGCTCGCCTCAGACACTAAAAATCAATCTCCTTAGCTGTCTGGCTGATACTGACTTTAGGCCGGTTTAGCTCAGTCGGTAGAGCATTCGACTAGGAACCACAAGGTTTTGGGTTCAATACCGGCCCTTGCCAACTCAGCGAATGAGTAGTACAGGGATCTGTGCAGTAAAGTGAGGAGCTGATGTTAGGTGTGGTGCATCATCTCAGACGCAAAAAAACAATCTCCTTGGTTTAGTGCTAGTGAAAAGGGGATAGACTTCCTTGCTGTCTGGCTGATACTGACTTTAGGCCACCCCAACGACTTTACTTACTTAGTACCACTACTGTTCTTCTACAAGGATGGAATAATTTTTAAATTTTTGCTTATGAGTATTAAGAAAGTGGATAAAAAAGTGTCTCCCTTTTATTGTATTGAAGTGTCTCCCTTTTATTGTATTGAAGTGTCTCCCTTCTTTTATTGTATTGAAGTGTCTCCCTTCTTTTATTGCATTGAAGTGTCTCCCTTCTTTTATTGCATTGAAGTGTCTCCCTTCTTTTATTGTACACAGTGATCCAAAAGTTGTCACTATTACATATTTAATCATTTTTTGTTTTAATAATATCATCATCATTAGCACAGATATCCATGATTACTTTCAGTAACTTGTGTTTGTGGGATATACGAAACATGAACAAGGACCCAAAGAAAATATGTTCAATGCCATCTGGGCGGATGTTAAACAGTGCTTACTTTTCACCACTAACCGGCAAATACATTTTATCTACATCCCAAGATGACGCATTGAGGTGAGAGAAACCTTTATTTATTTATTTATTTATTTATTTTCGTCATTCAAGGTTGTTTTCTTTAAAAAAATTTTTTTTTAAAAAGCCAAAAAATGAAATTTCTTTTATGAGTTATAATTTTAGGTAATTTATGAATAAGTTCGTCTCGGTCATAAATTGCTACCCGGTGACTATTGAATAACGACCCCAGCTACGGTGTTACTTAAAAGAAAACAACCAACTTAGGGCGTTAAATGTATTTTAGGCTTCTCTTTTTTGTCGTAATTCTTATTTATTTATAGAAATTTGTTGTAATTCTTGTTTAGATAGATAAGCAAACAAAATGATATAGATAGATATGAACAAATGGAGTTAGATAGGAAGGTTTTTTAAAGGTTTTGTTTCACATATACAGAGATGCTGATAGGTACGTGTCCTGCTTCCCTGATGCATAAAAATCTAAAAGGACGCAGTAAAATCATATCCATGTGTCCCAGTGTTTTTCTTTTTTCTTCCCCCACTATTTCAAGCTAACTGCAAATACATTTCAATAGTTTCTTTGAAACGAATTATACAGAATAGGTTACAAGGTAGGAGTTAGACGGCTTTAGTTATTTCCCCAGATCATAAATAAAAACCCTACAGTTTATTAAGAAACTTTAGTTCCCGGGGACTTGTACAAAGCAAACATCTGCGTCCCAGGACGCACTAAATCAAAAAGCTATCAGCATCACTGCACCTGTATTATGTGAAATGTAAACAGTCTTGTCCAGGATTTGTTGACCATTTCCTACCATGATAACCATTACACCCCAAATGCTTTTTATTGTTTTAAACAAGATGGTTATTTAGATTATATATTATATTTTCGCTTGAAGGCAATTACAATGCATGTATCGCATAAAATTCGATACCCTTTTTTTTTTTTTTTTTTTTTTAAGTCGAAACAGTCTGTACGATGTTCTACACACCGAGCGATCCTTTGCCGGGATTACACTTGTTAAGTTCATTTTCTATAAAAATAAAAAAAAAGTATTGAATTTTATGCAATACATGCATTGTAATTGCCTTCAAGCAAAAAATATAATATATACTTTTTCAACAATGCTTCTAAAAAAAAAAAAAAAAAGTCCAAAAGGTTATTTAGATATTTTTATGAATCTCCTTATTTTTTTTTTTTTCCACTTTATTAATTTTATCCAACATTTTATGCTGATATTTTTTTTTTTTTTTTTGTCTTCCCCAGAATTTACGACAGCAGCAAACTGACTTCCAAATTGCCATGCGTTCATTCTATCAAGTAAGATTTTTTGTTTATAATTTTGAATAGTTTTAAACACCAGGAGTGATACCAAATCAAATCTAAAATACTTTAAATTATAAAAAAAAACAAAAAACTTTTCAGCATTAAATGACTCACAAGGGTTGATATGCTTGTTACATTTTTTTACTTACAAACAACAACAAAAAAAAAAATTAGTGAAATAGATCACTAATTAAGACTGAACCTATTCTAGTAGTGACCACCCCAAGCAGATTTAACAGATTTGAATTCAGTTTTCCTTCTAGATTGATTGCCTAACCAAGTTTAAAGAGTTCAGTGAAATAGATCACTAATTAAGACTGAGTCTATTCTAGTAGTGACCACCCTAAGCGGATTTAACAGATTTGAATTCAGTTTTCCTTCTAGACTGGTTGCGTAATCTTGAATTTAAAGTGACTAAATTCTTACCATAAAATTGTGCTTGCGCATTATTTGAAATGAAGTTAACTGTTACTAAAAACACATCTTATGATATTTTGGAGTAAAATTAATGCATTAAAATGGATTTGAAAACTGACGTGTTTTCTCCATGAAAAGTACGTTGAATGGCTGCCATTGTTTACACTTGCTTCTTCTCCAAATTCACGGAAAAAGAACAAGTGACTAAATTTATGGTAAGAATTTAGTCACTTAAAGTTCAAGATTACCCTGGTTGCCTCTGCCCTACTATTTACCCATAGCTGGAGGGAGAGTAGTTGGATTCATACCTTTCCCAAAGGTATTAGCGCTATGTGAACTGTAGCTCTATCCAGGATTTGAACTCAGGTATATACACAGGTCCTGCTAGTACATATATATTACAAATATATATACATATATATATGTTGTTGTGAAGTCGTATACTTGTTGGTATATCTGGTGAGTCTAGTTCTCAGTGTGAATATATTTGTATATATGTTATATATATATATATTTTATATATATAGTCTAGATTACCTTAATAAAGGAAGCTCAACCTCTGAAATATGGAATGAAATAAAATGAAACTTAACAGTTAACATCCAATGGAGTTTCTTATTTATTTCACACCCATACTTCACAGAAAATTCCCAAAAATATTAAAAAAATATATATTATAGACCTATTTTTATATATATATATATATATATATATATATATATATATATAACATATATGAAAATATAATATATTCACACTGAGAACTTGACTCCCCAGATATATATATATATATTTATATAACTTAATAACTTAACGACAAATCCAGTTCCCAATCACACATAAACAAAAAACAATTAAACAGACACACACACACACACACATACACATATTTAGCTAACCAATCCCCACAATCTAACACCTGTGGTACCACCATTGACCATTTCGGCACTCCCCATTCCAGAGAGAAGAAGAATCCACTAACCACCCCCAACTACACTTCCCCCTACTGACGACCTTCCGTTTTCAGCATTTTGAGAATTTCCATCATTGGAGTAAGAACTATATTCAAGTCCTGAAGATGGTCTAATAAGAGACCGAAACGTTGCACCGTCGACAATAAACATCAAGTTTCCACAACATCCCGTGTTTGTCTACTTTTCTCCATATATTTATATATATATATTTGGGAGAATATGTGCTTAATTGAAGTTGTACCTAATTTTGAAAATTAATTAATTAATAATTAATGAATTAGGTGGGCATATTAATTAATTAATTTTCAAAATTAGTTACGACTTCAATTAAGCACATATTCTCCCAAAAATTGTCTGCTAAAAAAGCCATATCAAAACACATTGTTTGTTTGTTTACTTCTCATATATATATATATATATATGTATGTATATATGTATATAATTAGACATTTTCTAAAAACTTTCTTTTAGTCATAATACACAGTCTGGACGATGGTTGACTAAATTTCGAGCAAGTTGGCACCCAAGCAGAGAAGATCTATTTGTGTGTGGCAGTATGGCAAGACCAAGACGGGTGAGTTGTGATGACTTTCAATTTTGTGTTAGACGAAGTGGGGGGGGGTACTCACTGAGTTACAAGAGACTGGGGGCGAAAAGAATCAACTGAATTATTCCCAACATACTTTTTTAATTCAACAATAATCAGTTGAATTAAGTACTTTGTGTTAAAAAAATACTTATATGATTTGATTTGCTTATCCTAGATGGAATTTATTTTTAAAATTTACCAATTTTAGAATGACTAGCAAATATATGCTCCTTCCGGGTACAAGTATTTAAGTTTTAATGTAATAAAATATATTAAGTTAGAAAGGCTAATGAAACTAAAGAATGTAGATAAAAAGATTTGAAACGGGGGGAGGGGTATAATCAAAAAATAGCACAACTAAAACTTACTCTTCCATCACTCCCGTCTTTCATTGCTAAATTTTCCAGATTTAATTATTTAGTTAAAATAGGAAGTAAATAATAAAATTACAATTATTTCTTCTTGTTAATGGATTTCTTTTAAGATTTATTGAAGAGATTTTTGCTCATATTCATCAAGATAAAACCAAACAATTAGAAATCAATAATACTAAGCATATATTTATTAAAATCAAATTTTTAATAGCAATATGCAAATTAGCTTTCCCGTTCACACTGTAAACCACTATTTTGTTGTATATAGAAATACAATTGTATATTATTAGTATTCAGATAATGCCAACAGTATTAATAATGTAAAACAATGTAATGTAAATAATTAAGGAAATTGTAATATAGTTTCGGTTACAGAGACAAACACAAAATGTCCATTATAATAAGATTTAAATTTGAAATACATCTCGAATAGGACTGGTTTAGCTCAGTTGGTAGATCATCTGCTTAAGAACTACAAAGTTCCGTGTTTGATACCAGCCCTCGTCCACTCAGTGCATGAGTAGCACAGTTTGGATCTCTTAGGTGAAGCACCACTTTATCAAACAGATCCAAGCTGTGCTACTCATGCGCTAAGTGGGCACATAAGTAGCACAGCTTGGATCTATGCAGTAAAGTGGCACTCCACCTCAGATGCAAAAAGCGATCTCCTTGAGATATATATATATATATATATATGGATATGGATTTTGACCAGGCACCGCTTAGCGTGTTTTAGGGCACGCGACCAGGATGCATTTATGTAATATATATATATATATATATATATATATATATATATATATATATATAAGTCAGTAGGATGGCCTTTTCTCGATTTCAGCTGGACAGAAAGAGAGGCTATCCCCCTTTTCACTAGCTAAAATCAAACTCTTTTTAATGGTTTGAACGCGTTAAAAGTAAGCCACCACCCAGGTTTTTTTATCGACAAGTAAATGTAAATATTTTACCCTCTCCCCCCTTAAAATACTTTTCTTTCTTTTTTTTCTTTTTTTTTTTGTGTGTGTATATATGTGTGTTTGTGTTTGTGTGTATATATATGTTTGTGTTTGTGTGTGTGTGTATATATCTTTTCCTAGTACTCTGAGTTTCACAATTTCTATCTTCTGGTAGATAATTAGATTAATAAGAAAGGAATAATTATTCCTGATTAAATATATTTTACTCTCCACTTTAGAGTTAAAAATGACTTAATCTAAATTAGTCAGGTAGCAAATGACAAAGGAAAAATATGTTTTCATATTGATACCAGCTCTGATTTTTCTTTGATTTTTTAGCAATTTGTTTTGTTCTGGAAATCTTATGATACAAAACATAGTGTCCAATCATCTGAAATGTCTAAAAAAAAATGTTTTTGTTCTCCTTTTTATTGTCTTCTTTAGATTGAACTGTTCAGTGATGAGGGCCACTGTGTCAGCATCTTAGAAAACTTTGACCTGATCAACTCTGTACAGTCGTTGAATAAATTCCATCCTTCATTGAATGTTTTGGTTGGAGCTAATGCAAGTGGAAAGCTCCATGTTTTTATGTAAAATAATAAATAAATGAATAAATAAAAATCTGGTTTAATGATTTTGTTAAAAACTTGATTAGCATCAAATTGTTTCCTTTCAGGATTTTCGTTTATATTAATTTAAAAAAAAAATAGATTTCTTTTTCTTTGCTTTCATATGAAATTTTTTTTTTTTTTTTTTTTTTACATCTACAGTGATGCTGATAGCTTTTTGATTTAGTGCATCCTGAGGCACACATATTTGCTTTGAATGAGTCCCCGGGAAAATTAAGGAGTCCCAACTAAAGTTTCTTAATAAATTGAAGGGATTTTATTTATGATTTGGGGAAACGGCTAACGCTGTCTAACTCCTACCTTGTAACCTATCCTGTGTACTTCATTTCTAAGAAACTATTGTATTTACAGTTAGCTTGAAATTGTGAGGGAAGAAAAAAGAAAAACACTGGGACGTATGGATATGATTTTACTGCGTCAGGGTTTCCATGCGTCCTGAAAAATGAAATGTACATTTTCCAGTACCGGAAAACCTGGAAAAAAGTGTTTTTTTTTGTCAAAAATCCTGGAAAAAATTTGTAATTTGTCCTAGAAAATTAGAATTATCTGATACAAAATTAATGTTATTGTTACACTTAACAAATATAACTAGTAAAATAACAAGGACAGTGTTTTTTGTTTTTATTTTTAACGCTCACCGAATCTACCTAAGATTTCCCTAATTAGTCATGAATATTCATTAAACGGTAAAAATGATTCTGATTGGCTGGGTACTTGTTGATTTCATCCGATGAAGCAATATTTTGATTTATTTTTGCGTGACACCAAACATGAACAAGACAAGAATTTATCAGCGTCAGGCTACTTTAAAGATGAGATATTTGTTAAAGAGTTAAAGGCTTAAAAGATAAATTCCGTTTTACAAGACATAAAATTTCGTAAAATTCAGAACATTTAACTTTAACATTTTCTTTATAATCATGTTCAGTGGTGTTTAATCGATTAAAATGATTTAATAAAAAAAAAAGTTAAAAAAGAAAAGTAAATATTTTAGCAAGTTTTATTGTTTTAAAGGAATATTTTTATTTTAAGTCAAATAAGTTTCACAGAAATTCGATATAAAAAAACATTTCCACAATTGAGTTGACATAATTGTAATTTTATCGTCACAAATACCATTATTTATAAGAAAGTTCGAGTAAAATGCACAGATCAAGTTTAATTGAAGAAGTTAGCTAAAATCTTTTTTTTCTTCGAAAATAGCATTTGTGTAAAATAGTTACTGAAAATCAAAAATGTTTTGTACTTGTGTAAAATAGTGCGCACTATTTTTTGTAATATTTTACAATGCCCACCCCCAGCTTTTTATCAGCAAATCAATTTAGATATTTTAACCCCACCCCCACCACTAATTTTTTTTTCAATGAATTTTTACAAAACAAATCTCAAATATTAGGTACTGCCAATTTTGGCCTCACAGATGTATTTTACTAAATGAATTTAATCCTTTCGATTAAAGAAAAAAAAAAATCCAAAAATCGGGGAATTATCCAATTTTAATGAAATTTTCGGCGAAAATCTGAAAATTAAATGTAAAAAAATAAACTAAGAAAAAATTTAAAAAAAAATTCTTTTGTTATATATATATATATATATATATATATATATATATATATATATATATATAAATTGTCTTCTAGATTTTCAGTGAAAAAATTATACATCAATATTTGTTTTGTTAAGAGGGATGGGGGCCTAACTTTTCAATTGAGTTTTCTCCAAAAATTATTAGATAACAATTCTAAAGTAGGCTTGTTATTAAATAAATATTTGTCTTTAGAATAAAAAATTATGAAATTTTAAACTTGAAATTAGGCATTTCATATTTTAAATGAATTTCTTCTATTAATTAGGTATATGGATTGTTGTACGTATGGTGCATATAGGTGGCATAAACGATAATATTCATTTTAAAGAATTTCCATTTATTTTCATTGAATAAGTTTGATTGAAACAATTCAGTTATTTAAAAGAAAGAATTCATTGATTAATAAGTCAACACTGAAAATTTGATTAAAATCAGATAATTCTCTGATTTTTACCATATTTATTTATTTTTATTATTTTTTTAATCCATCTAGGCCTCCGCATTTTTAACATTTTTGCTGACTTTTTGTAAACAAAAATGCCAGATTTTGGGGGTACTCTTTATTTTTTTTTTTTGCATGTTTTGAACAAAAAAAAAAGATATTTCATTTAAATCAATATCAAAAAGTTAATCATTTTTCTGTACATAGTGTATTTAATGTTTTTATCATTGATTTCTAAGAATAAACTGTTATAAGTCTTAAAAACTTAAATAATGTGGGTGTTTTAGTCTGTAACTACTTCACACAAAGTGCCCATTTTGGTAAAATATTTAGCTGAATTTAATTGTTTAAAATGTATTAGAAATAAATTACATGTAATATAATTTTTTTTTTTTTTTTTACTTTTAGACTTAAATATAAATTTGACCTTAAATAATCAATTTAATTAATTTTAATTTGTTTTTTAAATGAAAAATGAGCACACAAATTGGTGGTACCAATCAAATATGTACTGTGATGTGTTTCTCTCTTTTTATCTACAAATATATGTAGATATTATACAATCCCCCCATTTATCGGCACATCAATTTAGATATTTTACAAATCACCCTGTTTCAAAAAAAAAAAAAATTTTTTTTATGAATTAGTACAAAACACAAAAAGGTGTAAAATCCTTTGGTCTTTTTCAATATTCTTATTTTTAAAATAATTTAAAAAAACAATTTGATTTAGCCTTTTTAATGATTGATTCCCATATTGTATTCATCTCTGTATTTGGTCTACTCAGTAGGTCACTACAGCCCAACATATGAGCTGCTTCTTTAAGACGTCTTGTTTTCCATGTTCTTCCCTGTCTATTATTCAATTAATATAGGGCTGATTTAGCTCAGTGGTAGAGCATCTGCCTGGGAACCACAAGGTCCATTGTTCAATAACTGCCTTCGTCAAGTCAGTATATGAGTAGCACAGGGATCAGTGCGGTAAAGTAGGGAGCTGATGGTAGATGTGGCGTTCCACCTCAGATGCAATAACAATCTTCTTGGTCTAGCGCTAGTGAAAAGGGGATAGACTCCCTCGCTCTCTGTCTGATACCAACATTAGCCCCCCACCGACAACTTTACTTTATTTTTATTTGATAGTATATAAAATATAATACAAATATAACGCAAAGGATGGTCATTGTAAAATATCTACATATATTTGCTGATAAAAAGTGAAAAACACAGCATGGTAAATATTTGAAATTTGTACAAATTAAATAATTAAAAAAAATATTTCTTTAAAACATTGGGTGGGGGTGTAAAATATCTAAATTGATTTGCTGATACCCCCCCCCCCCACAGTCAATTTTGTTATACAGGATGTCCATAAAGTCAGTGTGCTTTAAATAATTCATAAACTTTAAAGTGCATATGGACTTTGTGGACACCCTATGTAGTTAATTGATTGATGTAGGCATCATCTATAATGAACCCAAGATACTTGATTAACCCTGCATCATAAAAAAGTAAGTATAAAACTGTCTAAATGTGTCGATATTAGATTAATATCGATTAAATTATGAAATTGCCGTGAACAAGTCATGGAAATGGAAAATTTTAAAAGTGTCCTGGAAATGTCCTGGAAAATGTGACAAATGAAATGAAAGTCTTGATTGTTTGAATCTGAAGTAAATGTATTGAAACAAACACTTGTTAGATAAAAGAAAGCCCCCCCCCCTGCTCTTCCTTTTCCATCACAACCACTTCGGACTTAAGAATGTTCCTCTAGAAAACATCGGTCAAATGACCACAATTGGCACTCCTGAACTTGTAACTATTGGAATTGTATATTTTTGTCACCAAATTAGATTCTCCTTCTCGAACAGGAAATTGTCTGAAGTGTAGTTTAAATATTCTTTGTTCTGGACTGTTGGTGAATTGGTAGTAATAGTACATTCTACTTTTTAAGTACTTAAATCTGAAGTATCATCAGAGTTTGTTTTTTTTTTTTAATCTGTTCGGAGGGCAAATTGAAACAGGCAGATCGGGGAAGGAGGTGCAATGGTTATTCACGTTCAAATTTTTCAAGTTTTAATTTTTAATTTCAAATTTTATTGAAGAATTTGTGGTAATTTATCAGGAAGTGCGTCCCGGTCTCCTGACTCAAAAATTGCTACCCGGTGACTATCAAAATAACAACACCAGCTGGCCGTAATTCTTGTTTAGATATGAAGATGGATATATAGTTTGGAATAGACTGAGATAGATAGATAAACAAACAAAATAATATAGATAGATATGAACAAATGGAGATAGATATTTTCGACAAGTAAATGTATTTGGTGGTGGGGGGGGTCGCATCTTTTTTTGTCGTAATTCTTGTTTGTTTAATGTCTTGTTTTTAGTTTAAATAAACATGAATAAAAAAAAATCTTAGTATGTAAAGTAATATAGATAAATATGAACAAATTGAGATAGATATATATGAAGATGGATAGTTTTGAATAGACTGAGCTGGGTTGTTATTTTAATAGTCACTGGGTAGCAATTTTTGAGGCAGGAGACAGGGACGCACTTCCTCAAAAATTACCGAATTTGTTATTCTTGAACTTTCTCAACCGTTTCATTTTTTATTTATTTTCTGTTGAGCAGTGTTAAATGATTTTTATACCCAAAATTTACAGCTTACAATAGTTTGCAAAAGTGAAACGTCTGAGAAAGTTCAAGAGTATGCATGCGCCCGGCTCTTACTACAAAAACTTGAAGAACTGAAAAAGTTAAATGCAAATATATTCTTGTTGGCGGGTCTTTTTGGTTGAAACTAAAGAAAGCACAGACAGCTCCACAAAGGAAGAGAATCAAATAAAGTCGAGAATAAAGTCACATTGCTGTTGTCATTACTGATTGTTGTTATAGCTTCTGGTAATTTATGAGGAAGTGCGTCCCGGTCTCCTGCCTCAAGAGTTGCTGCCCGGTGACTATTAAAGTAACGACCCAGCTCAGTCTATTCAAAACTATCCATCTATCTATCTATCTCAATTTGTTCATATTTATCTATATCACTTTAAATACTAAGATTTTTTTTTTATTCATGTTTGTTTAATGTCTTGTTTTTAGTTTAAATAAACAAGAATTACGACATTATAAGAAGCGACCACCCCCCAAATACATGTACTTGTCGAAAAAATATCTATCTATCTCCATTTGTTCGTATCTATCTATATTATTTTGTTTGTTTATCTATCTCAGTCTATTCAAAACTATATATCCATCTTCATATCTAAACAAGAATTACGACAAATTACGATAAATAAACAAGAATTATGACAGCTGGGGTTGTTATTTTGATAGTCACCAGGTAGCGGTTTTTGAGGCAAGAGACTGGGACACACTTCCTCCTAAATTACCCAGCTTCTTACAGACTAATATTGGGTTGGTGTGCGTGTGACACTTTCAACCAGTCAAGCCGACCCTAACTCAAATAACTAGCTTTTAACTAGAAGCTCTTAACAAACTCGTATATAGCCCTGTTGGCTGGGGCTTTAGAATACACCGACTGCACCTCTGCAGAGGGGTAAGAAACCCCCAAATGGGGCCATTCTGTTGGCCGTGGGTGGCGACCCGTGATGCTTAAGGACGGAATCCTGGTGGATGAGCGGTCCATGACATGCAATACCCCACTTAGACTTACTTAGGCTAGATGGGCGGTCGAAGAGACCTCCTCCGATTAATCGGCTGGTCACGTTAAGCCCTAGCACCTATATGATTGCCCCAACCCTATTGCCCTTATGGCAAGCCCCAACCCATTTTATCATATGGCTGCTAGAAGGCAGTGGCTGAGGGTTTTCATGTCCTGGGAATGACATTAAACTCTATCTAATGGTGATGTTCCAGTTCTGGAGGTTTGGACAATGTGGAGCATCCTATCATCACCATTGCTCCCAGGTCGGAGTGGTAGTACCTGCTAGGGTCCTATCTATCGGTTAAATAGAAAAATGTGTTTATAAAAAAAATTGAGTATCCATTAAGAATGAATTGTTTCAAAACTTTGTCGTATTAAATGACCCACTGAAATTGATATGCCATAAAACAAACCAAACAAACCAACTAAAAGCTCTTAACAAACTTATATATCATTTCTCCTGGGTGATAATTCAGAACACTCTTGAACTTTCTCGACCCTTTCACTTTAGATTTGGTTTTGGTTGAGCGGTTTTATGTGATTTCGGGTATTATCGCATAAATGTGTCTTGGCCTCCTGCCCTAAAAACGCTAAGCGGTG
This sequence comes from Doryteuthis pealeii, assembly GCA_023376005.1. NCBI lineage: Eukaryota > Metazoa > Mollusca > Cephalopoda > Myopsida > Loliginidae > Doryteuthis > Doryteuthis pealeii. Next base: position 108,362,211 of record CM042141.1, on the reverse strand, counting down.
CCTACTGAAAAACCGACCCGCACTACAATTTAATTCCCTAGCTGTTTGAAGGCCTTTTTCCCAAAAAGTTAATGCAATATGAAAGCGATATTTACCCCCACCCAAGTCTTTTCTCAACAAGTACATGTAAATATTTACCCCCCCCTTTCTTTAGAATATTTACATTTACTTGTCAATAAAAAACCTAGTGTGGCTTACTTAAAAGTAAAACCACTAAAAAAGGTTATTTGTCGATAAAAACGCCTTCAAACCGTTAAAAAATATTCTAAAGAGAGGGGGATTTAAAATATTTACATTTGTCGAGAAAAGACTTGGGTGGGGGTGGGTGTAAAATATCGCTTTCGTATCGCATTAACTTTTCAGGAAAACGCCTTCAAACAGCTAAGGAGTTAAATAGTCGCGCGGGTCGTTTTTTTCAGCGGGCACTGCTTAGCGTTTTTTAAGGCAGGAGGCCAAAACACATTTATGTGATATGCACTGATTTTTGTACCCGAAAATTATAACTTGCTAAAGTTTTATACCACTTTTCATAATTTTTCCTACTTTATTATACTGCGACCTTATTTAAAAAACAAAACAAAAAAACCCCAAAAAACACTAATTGTAATTAACCTCACCGATAAGTCTTGTAGCAAATACCATTAGAATTTGCAACAACATTTCTGTACCTTTTGATAATACAAGTGTCTGCATTTTATATTGTATTTGTTTCTTTCTTTCGTCTGAAATAGCCAACTACGGAGAATAAGGGCTCCAACGAATCCCCGTAAATACTCTTAGTACAAAAAGCACGTACATCTTTGCAGTTCTTCTTATAGCCCGCCATATTTAAATATCACATAGATTCCATTATAAAAATGTGAATTTAAAGTTTTTTTTGAAGATTATTGCTTTATGATTTAGTACTATTAGTAAAAAAAAAAAATAAATCTTAATTTTTTTGAAGAACTAAAAAAATCCCGAAAATGTTTCAAACCAAGGGGCACCTTTTTAAAATATAATTTTAAATGTAAGCAACAAAAAAAAAAAATGTAATACGAAAAACTTTACGTTTTTAATTCTTAGCTTCTATTTATTGTACCTACCTATAATTCTACGTTTTTATAGGGTGAAATTGTCATTACCTCCAGGTCATCTCTGGCCCGGTGTCATAGTACCTGTTAGAGTATCCCATCTATTGGTAAAATAGATTTGTTTCATGATTATTAGTATTAGGAATGGTTAATGCCATATAACTAGGTAAATTATATTTAGAATAGTTACTTGAATCTATAATTGTTTACTAACAATTATTATCATTAGTCTATAGAAACCATAAAATTGTATAAAGAATTATTATTAGGAGTGACTGAAGCCATAGAACTATGCAAATTATTTGGTATGACTATAGAGAAAGGGGATAGGCTCGCTCGCTGTCCAGCTGATACAGACAATAGGCCAATCTTCTAAATTTAAAAAAAATATTTATTGATTTAAAAGCTTCAACAAAAAAATACCCCTTCCCCTAAAAAAAAACAACAAAAAAAAGCCCCCCCAAAAAACAAATAAAAAAAAACCGTGCAAGTTTACACAAAGCCATCCAAGGTAAATAAATGGACATGAATTCTTGAAATTAATTTTTTGTTTACACTAAGTTGGAGGTCAAAGTTTGGTGAATCATTATTTTCTGTTCTTGTTCGCTGAAGTAGACTTTATTTTCATTAGAAATCTTTTCACATTGACACTTGTCACAGATTAAAGGTGATATTTGATTGTTATGATTAAAAGAATTCAATCTGTCCACTTCCTTGTCTAGACACGTTGTTAAATAAACGTTTAACCCTTTAAATATCGCTAAATAGCCCAAACAAAGAAGAGAATTTTCATAAGTCTATTCATGCTGTTAGGCAAGAATAATTAAAAGATTTTAACTTAGTCTGGTACAAGGCCTTAATATCTCTCAATGAATTTCTAACTCTCTCCGCCCTATCAGCGGGGCTTAGACTGTAACTTCTTCAGGAGTCACGTCCGTTTTTGTATGTATGTGTCGAATTATAACACAGAAAAGAGACGTTATTGAAAATTAAAATCGCGTATACACTTTAATATATTTATAATAATGAAAAGTACGAAATATCGTTTTTTATTTTTTACCGATTAAATGATATATTCTAATAATTAAAAATCAATCGATTGTTGGCACTCTTTACAGTTCTTCATAAGTAAGTACTATCGGAAATTCAACAGAGAATTATCTTCCCCTGCCGCTAGGGGGAAAATCGCCTACAGGAGATTGGCGCCAAATCCAAACCACGTTACTTATCAGGGAGCAGTTAACGAGGGAAGTCGCAAAAATAAGTGATCCCTAGACTTTACTTATCACAGAACAGTTACCAGGGAAGGACGTGAAAATAAGCGTCTCTACAGAACTCTACCACCTGCAAACATTCTAGGGCATTGTATCAACAAACGTTCTAAGGCTGATACAATAGCATACTAACAGAAGGCTGAAGAACGAGAAACAACCTGACGAAGCGTCTTAACAACATTCCAACCAGCGACCAGAATACCCCTGTTATCACCACTTCTCCAACGAACAGTATTTAACCTCACAGATAAGTCTCGTAGCAAATACCATTAAAATTTGCAACAACATTTCTATACCTTTTGATAATATAAGTGTCTGCATTTCATATTGTATTTGTTTCTTTCTTTCGTCCGAAATAGCCAACTACGGAGAATAAGGGCTCCAACGAATCCCCGTAAATACTCTTAGTACAAAAAGCACGTACATCTTTGCAGTTCTTCTTATAGCCCGCCATATTTAAATATCACATAGATTCCATTATAAAAATGTGAATTTAATGCTTTTTTGAAAATCATTGCTTTATGATTTAGTACTATTAGTAAAAAAAAAACTTAATTTTTTGAAGAACTAAAAAAATCCCAAAATGTTTCAAACCAAGGGGCACCTTTTTAAAAATATAATTTTAAATGTAAGCAACAAAAGAAAAAATGTAATACGAAAAACTTAACGTTTTTAATTCTTAGCTTCTATTTATTGTACCTACCTATAATTTTACGTTTTTATAGGGTAAAATTGCCATTACCTCCAGGTCCTCTCTGGCCCGGTGTCATAATACCTGTTAGAGTATCCCATCTATTGGTAAAATAGATTTGTTTCATGATTATTAGTATTAGGAATGGTTAATGCCATATAACTAGGTAAATTATATTAAGAATAGTTACTTGAATCTATAATTGTTTACTAACAATTATTATCATTAGTCTATAGAAACAATAAGATTGTATAAAGTATTATTATTAGGAGTGACTGAAGCCATAGAACTATGCAAATTATTTATATTAGATAGGAAGATAGAGAGTCACCCGTTGTGTAATTGTTAGCGTCGTTGGAAATAGACACGACGACACGAGACTGTTGCATTTCACGTAGCGCTAATGCTCTTGGCTGGGGCTTTAGAATACAATACAATGCAGAGGGGTAAGACTCCCCCAATGAGGCCACCTGTTGGCCGTGGGTGGTGACCCATGATGCTTATTCTTGTCGAAATTAAGAGCCATCATGTCGTAATCGGGAGCTTTCACAAAACTTCGAACCGAACCCTTCATTCAAGCCACCAGGGTAGACTGTTCTCATTCCGCTAACCATAACCGCGTACAAGTGTTAAACTATGTTATTATCGGCCGTGACTAGGATTGAACCTGCATCATACAGATGAATGTCACTCAGACAATCCATTGTGCCATGTGTCCAACTGGACAAATAATCCTAGACGGGTTGACATGTCAATACAATCAACGAATCAATCGATCTAATTGATTGATCTAACAATCGATACACTAATGCAGGGGTCACCAAACTACGGCCCGCGGGCCAGATCCGGCCCGCGAAGGCATTTTATCAGGCCCGCCGACAGTACTTAAATTGGTTTGTTAAAACGTACGGAACGCGAGACTTTCTGATACCATTTAAATTTAAATATCATGTTAAGCTTACTAAATCCTCATGGACCTGACTATGGAATCAACCCATCGAATGAAATTGATGATAAACATTTAAAAGCAATTCTCTTGATTGGATGTAGCAATTCCAAACCAAACATTGACGATATCTTGAAAAGCAAACTTCAGTTTCACAAATCTCACTAAACCTTTCTGCTAATGTTGCATTCTTTGATAATGTTTTTTTAAAATAAATATGTTGGTTAAATTTGTTTTTGTGCATCTTACGCCATTCATCCATGAATATAAAATGGAAAAATAAATTATGTTTTACATCTTTTTCTCATAGCTTTCGTTCTGTCTAGCAAGTATTGAAAATAATAATAATGTGGCCCGCGCTTGTTATTTTTCAATTATCCGGCCCATCGTGAAAAAAAGTTTGGTGATCCCTGCACTAATGCATTATAAGGATCTAATGTTGGTTATATACCAATACGCACCGTTCTTATAACGGCATATCACCTCCTTATATGAGGAAAGGTAAGATGGAGCAAAGTATTGAGACAGATAAGACAATCACATGATGATAGACTACTTACTGCTGGAACCTCGGGCGTTATTGTCCTACTGACCCACAAAAAAAAAAACGAAAATTGCACAACGTCTTTCTATACATTAATCGTAATTACCTGAGTCGCCTTTGTTTTCGTGTTATTCAACTGCACACAATGACATTAGGGTTTTTTCACGTGTTTACTTTTGTTCTAATTCATTGGAGGAGCTTCGTGTGCAACGGTTATCCTCGTAGGGAATCTGAACACGAGTTCAATCTTGGATGAAGTTGTTTGCATTTCATATATAATTAAAAGAAGGTATGGATCTGTTGTGACTGAGTTTATCCATAAGCAAAATTGAATCTGGAAAAAGTTAACAAATAGGTTTATCATCTTTTGGGGATATAAAATAGATAGTCAAACGCGCAGTTCTTCAAACAACAGTAATGAATACTCTGTTAGCAAGACTAGATACTACGAATATCCTCGGTGTAGTCCGATTCGTTTATGTCTTACGTTGGACGAGTCCAAATTCCTTATAGGGGAAATATCCTCATAACAGAATCCAATTATCCTTCCGGTGCATATCGGATAAATGCGTCCTGGCCTCCTGCAGCTGGCCCAAATAAACAGATTGGAAATGCAGTTGGCCCAATAAACAGATGCATAGATGTAGCTAACCAAATAAACAGATGCAGGGATGTAGATGGACCAAATATATCGGTATAATATATATTTGTTAAGCTTTACTTCGTCTGGCACACAGGCCTCAGGTTTCTTGCAGTACCCACTGTTCATAACTGGTCCTAAACCACAGAACTGAACAGGCTCTTTGCTCCTTAACTTTGTGATTTGGTTGGAAATTGATGATTTCAGCTTGATATGATATTGACGATGATAATGATGATGATAATAACAAAAACGGTGATACCAATTGTAGTTGGCGCCCTTGGAACGCCCCCCCCCCAAGCGTCTGGGAAAAAGACTGGAGGCGTTGGAAATCAGAGGAAGAATTGAGACCATTCTGACAAACAGCCTTGTTAGATCGGCTAGAATACTTAGAAGAGTCTTGGAAACCTCAGGAGATTTGTTGTCAATCAGACTCCAGTGGAAGACCACCAGCTAATGCTGGTTGAAAAACTAGCAGCAGCAGCAGCAACAACAACAACAACAACAACAACAATAACAATAATAATAATAATAATAATAATAATAATAATAATAATGGCGGCATAGCAATAGCATCAAAACAAAAAAAACAAAAAATCTAGGAAACAAAAAATGGAAGAAAAACAATTATATGAATACTTTAAGTGACAAACTAGGAACATTTCACATGAGAGAGAGAGAGAGAGAGAGAGAGAGAGAGAGAGAGAGAGAGAGAGAGAGAGAGAGAGAGAGAGAGAGACTCTAATAATAGCACCACAAAATAATGCATAAGGGTTAATTATATCAAAGCAAAAATTACAAGGTTAGGACACAGTGGGAATCGAATATAATGTAATCATATAGTCATTTACAAATGAATCTAATTCCGGCATTATACTACTCTATAATTAATTAAAGAGTACTTATACTTAAGTACGCTTATTTGTTTAATCATTTGCATTCTATAAATCATAACGTAATTAATTGAGTATAACACGTACTCATGTATAACACGCACTCCTAACTTTTGATTCCGACATTCCGGAGAAAAAAAATCACGTTTATAATACTTGACTATAATACTATACAGACTTGACGTGAGAAATCAGACGTTATATACACTTAAAAGTAATCATATACTAAAGTTAGCTTTGACACAGACAAAAATGTTGGACACGGTGAGGATCGAACTCATTTGCCATGGCCTGCTAACCATTACCCTACGCAAGACACCCTAAAAGTAGTCTTATACTAAGCTTAGCTTTGGCACAAAGCTACAAATCTAAAACATCGTGAGAATGAGATTGTGGGGATTAAATTAAAATTAAATTAAAATGAAAAATAACGATGTACCAGGAGGTAGCAGAGACCCTCTTTCTCGTGCCAAAAAGATCCCTCGGTCATTCGAACGCATACCTTGACTGGGAACAGACGCTTTTGACAGGTTCAGGAGAAAATCTCTCCAAGAAATAGTCATGAACCTAGGTATAAAGTCTGAACACTGAAAGTATCTTTTGTCTTTGTCTCTCCTTTTTTTCTTTCTTAATTCCGTTTAATCTCAACAACCCACAAGAAGGAAAACCACGTATTTTTGGGGTCTAAGAAAAGAAACTAGAAAATGAACAAAAAGTCTAATTCCCACGCATAAAAAACCCTATACCCAATTAGCTCATTTGCAATAGTACTTGCATTTGTACTCTTAAAAGTCGTCATTATTAGTTTAGCTTTGGCGCAGAGCTAGAAATTTAGACAGTGAGTACTGACCCCTTTTACTAAAGTCTGTTCGTATGGCTCGCTAAACATTACGCTACGCGAGGCACGATTGTACACTTAAAAGTAGTCATATACTAGGTATACCCAATTCGTCGAAAAATCCGGTTTTTTTTAAAATATAATTTTGCCTCGTCTCCCCCGTTGAAAGATTTTTACCAAAAGTCAGGGAATTATCCGATTTTAATAAAATTTTCAGTGTTGATTTATCATAAGTTATTTTATTTCAAAACTTTCTGATTTGTTAAAACTTTGACCCACCCTTTTTTGGGGAGCGCAAAATATCGGTGTGGTATATATGTGATTGATATTATTTTCTGCATAAATAAAAAGACATAGAAGAAATTAAAAAAAAAAAAAAAGAGAATCTGCTCGGGTAGTAAATAAATACCAAAAATCGGAAAATAAAAACTAAAAACATAATTTGTGGAGATTTCTTTTTACTCATTTCGATAATTATTTAATTGGCTATTAATTTATAAAAGAAAAAAATATACATCAATATTTGTTCCGTTTAAAGGGGGGGGGGGGCTAAATTTCCAATACAGTTTTCGACAAAAAAATATGGGTGATTGATAATAAAGTAAAGTAGTTATTAAAAAAAAATATTTTTTTAGAATCTAATAATATGACATTTTAAACTTAAAATTTTGCTGCTCATATTTTAAATGAATTTTATATATTGATTTATCATAGCAGAAATACTTAATTAAAATTTTTAAATAAAATAACTGATGCATTATAAAATTCATTAATTGATAAGTCAATATTGAAAATTTCATTAAAATCGGATAATTCCCTGATTTTTGGTAATTTTTTTTTCAATCGCGAATGTTACATTAATTTTGTAAACAAGCCCTTTTTAAACAGCGTTTCAGGCTATACGCGGTCGAAATTGCCCGAAAAAATCGTTTTAAATGTATTAAAAATAAATTACATGTGTAATATTATTTTGCTTTTTTTTTTTGCTCATTATGTTACTACTTTTCGACTTAGACAAAAATTTGACCTTAAATAATCGATTTGATTAATTTTAATTCGATTTTAAAATGAAAATCAGACGAAAAAATGGGTATTCTTTTCATATACTAAGCTAAGCTTTGTCTCAGTGATAGAAATCTAAGACACAGTGAGAATCAAGCTCACTTGCCATAGCCTGCTAGTGGTTCGCTAACGATTACCCTACGCGAGGCATCCTTGTACACTTAAAAGTAGATATGCCTTTTTATTTGCACTATTCATTTATTTACTTGGTTTAAAGAAAAAAAACAAAAACAAAAACCCCCCCAAAAAAAAAAAAAAAAAAACTGCAAAAAAGGGCGTCGATGTAGAATGACATATAGAATCGTATTTGTAGAAGTCACGACATTTCGAAATGTTCGTTCATTGTTTATTCAGTGAAAAACAACAAAGTAATGTTGTTCTTATGAACTGTTTACTTTATTTCTTTATTTTTCAAAAGAGAAAAGAAAAGAAAAACAAGTTGAGTTGATTCATTTAACAATTCCCTTTTATTTGTGTCGTCTTGTGACCGGATTTATTTAACATCTGTCCTCCTAACATTTGAAGCCTCCTTAAGATTATTTCTTAAGTATGGATATCCGGATGTTTCCGACATTCGACATTTTTTACTTATCTTTTTTTCATTTCCGCTATTTTTTTTAGAACGTAAATAACATAGATTATTGATAAGACAATAAGTTTATTCATAGTTTAGAAAATTTTTTCTTAGACTTTATTTTATTTTTTTTATATCGGTCTTTGTGAGTTTTTCACACCATCGTTAGCTTGTGGTCTTTTGTAGCGGGTGCGAATTATGGTTTTGACATATGAAGGTTGTCTTCGGAGGTTTGTCGGTTTGGAAACCACAGTTCATTTCTAAAAAATTTAGATGAAATTGAACAAACCCAGACACTTGGTTGTTCAAGTCACTCTCCCCCTCTCTATCAAGTAAGACAAACAAGACATGCTGGGCGTTGCTGGAGAAACAGGGACGAACTCATTAGTGACGTTCTCCTGTGGACTCCCAACACACGAACACATCAGTGTTGGCCGACCAACAAAGACAATCATCAGGTGTGTGCGGAAACTGGAGGTCGTCGAGAGGAGATACTGATAGCTGATAGGGACAGAAGGCAAGAGAGAGTCAAGGGGTTCTGTGTTATCAGCACGCCTTGATGATGATGATGATGATGATGGGATACTTTGTTGCTGTTTTTATTTGTTTGGTTGTTTTGTTTTACGGCATATCAACCCTTTTCGGGTCATTTAATGCCAAATCAAGTCATTTTGATATCAGGTTGCTTACAGTACCTGCTATTGCTTAAATGGTCACTCATTTAAGTAGTGAACAGGCTCATTGCTGCTTAACTTCGGTGATCTAGTGGGAACTGGTGCTTTCAACGTGACTTGATCGTCAGCATGATGACATTCCAGGACCGTAGCAGATGCTTTTTTAATAGGGGAGGGGGGTGAACAAAATTTAAAAGTTGGCCTTAGGTTATTAAAGGCTCCCAATATGGTTAGCAGCAAGTACATTTGAAATTACCAGTACCTTTCTTTAATAGATTTTTTGGTGTATATCGCATAAATGCGCCCTGGCCTCCTGCCCTAAAAACGCTAAGTGGTGTCTGCTCAAAATCCAGCCGTGCTACGATTGAACTCGCCTAGTTGTTTCAAGGCGTTTTTACCGAAAAGTTAATGCGATATGAAAGCGATATTTTACCCCCCCCCAAGATTTTTTTCTCGACAAGTAAATATACATATTTGAACTCTCCCCCTCTATAAAATATTTTTTTAGCGGTTTGAAGGCGTTTTTTTTATCGACAAATAACTTTTTTAGTGGTTTGAAGGCGTTAAAAGTAAGCCACCACCCAGGGTTTTTTTTAATCGACAAGCAAATGTAAATATTCCTCCCCTTTAAAAATCTTTTTTGGTATTTTCATTTTATTTTAATTAAAAATAACTGTCACCCTAACCTTAACCCTTGGAAGGGATGTAAAATATCGCCTCACCTACCATCAGCTCCCCACTTTACTGGGCTCATCCAGGCTATGCTACTGCATGCGCTGAGTTGGCGAGGAGATGGTATCGAACACGGAACTTTGTGTTTCTTAGACGGATATTCTATTGACTAAGCTAAACCGGCTACATTAAGATGTAATGGTTCATAAGCTGTAGATTCTTGTTAGGACAGGTTTGAGGAACAAAGAAAAAAAGGATCGTATTCTAAAAATAGATAAAGCCAAACTGACCGACGCTAAAATTCAAAAGTCCCGCCAACTAACGGACATTCTGAGAGCGAAGGAAGGGAAGATTTATAGTAATATAGAGAGCAGAAAAACAGTGGCCAACGAACAGGCAATTCACGAATACTAACTCTCCTCGAACCGGATGAATAAATACAAGTAAACTTTAACACTAATAAGACTTTGTAAAAAGGAAAATTCATTAACCAAACCAGATCTTTGTAACTTGTTGTTCATTTGATACAATTCATAATACACATATAAAGGACAATTTTTGTTACGACTCAAACTTCTTTGTTTGTTACTTGTACTGTTTTGCTTGTTTCTTTGATGTTATATTTCACATGAAAATTACATCCAACCATCATACAACAAAGATGAATAAAAACAAAAATAAAACAAACAAAACAAATCTGAACCTGATTTTTTATACACAAAAGATTACAAAATATTGGATTTGATTTGATAATGAGGTTTTATAAAGAGAAAAATAAAATTCATCTTTGTGGTCACTTTTATTTCTTGTGTGTCTGTGTGTAAAATATCTGAATAAAATTACTTTTCAATAATACCACACGAAGCAGATAACAAGAAAATCTCACAAAACGTGATCACACGTAACCAACGCCCTCGTGGATCACACCGAGCTCTCCACGAAGGACAGAGTTTAAAAAGAAAATCTTCAGAATCGGTAATCCAATTATTCAACTAAAATTCGAGTCATTCTTTTCCGGAGATTTGAGTTCGTCGTCTGATTGGAATTCTTCCAAATACTGTTTTTTTTCTTGCAACATTAAACACGCTCTCTGTTCAAAATTTTATTTTAAAAATAGTCCAAAAATTAACCCTTCATGTCGAGGATGCGTTGCTAGATTTTAGAGCAGGGGTCGACAACCCCCGGCCCGCGGGGTACATCCGTTCCTCGTCCGGCCCACCAACTTAATAGCTGGACTCTGACTATTCAATCAGTATTGAATAGAAATACAGTAGTTCGATTCAGGTTAACCCATTAAAGACCACAGCAAACATTTTTAAATTTAAACCTAAAAAAAAAAAAAAAAAAAAAAAAACCCCAGCTTTTTGGATAGAGCGGTTTGAGTCCAAGGAAAATTTATTTGCATTATATTTAATACCATGGCCCTTCACCGAGACATTGCATAGCCAATTGGCCCCCTCTCATCAAAAGGTTGTCGACCCCTGTTCTAGAGTAAAGGTTTGGTTTGCAGAAGTTATCATTTTTTATTTTATCTTATTTACCTAGGACCCTTTGATTCCTATTTGACTATGGTGGACCCCTATAGTCATTCGATGTTTAAAAATCCTATTGTATTTTTATAATTAAATATGTTTTGCTTGCTTGGAACCCCCAAAATGGTATTTGGTCCTGTGGTGATTAAAATAAAATAGAAATAACAAAAAATAAAAAATGACAATTTTCCATGGGTCCTCAGATAGGAAAAACGCTCTAAGCATGTGCAGGAAAAGGGACCCACTTGCTACCACCCAGATAATCTCTCGGCCATTCGGACTTATGCCATAACTGGAACCAGACAGTATTACTGGACAGGAAGAAACTTCCTCTCCACGTGGTAGCTATGACCCATGAATAAAGCCTGATTCCTAAAACTACCTTTTGTCTTTGTCTCTCTCTCTTTCTTTCTTTTCTCTTCCTTTTTAACGCAACCACCAAATATGATGGGTTAAAAGGAAAACCTGTGAACACTCACCAGAAATAACCACAAACCTTTAAACCAAACATTAGATCCTTAAAACCCCACAGTCCCCGGAGGTATATTGCCCTCGCTTGAGAACCACTGGTTTAATGGAATCATCAACATTTATGGGTTATTTGTAGAAGAACAGTAGTCGTACTATTTAACCCATAGCTGGAAGGAATGAGGGTGTTCATACCTTTCCAAGGATATTCGTCCGAAAATAAATGTAATAGCACGTTATCAACTACGTCACGGGGACCCATCTTAAATTGGGACAGTGAGCGCATAAAAAAGCACGTACCTAATAATTTTAAATCCATTCTTTATTTTTTATTCTTTATTTAAAATTCAAACACAAAGAGGATACACTTTCATAGGAAGTTCTTGTGACGATAAGATTAATGTTTCAAATTTTGGCGTTTTTGTTTTGTACGTAGATACATAATTCCATATTTCAATAATTATTCAAATTTACATATATCTCGGATTGGGATTTGTGACTCCCCCTCCATAAAACAACATTGTTAGAAAAAGGCAGTCGTGATTAGAAAATAAACGCGTTCACTTCTGTTTCTTCTTTGGTAACAACAGTTTTTTTTGTAAAAGTTTATGACAGTTCAAAAAAAAAAAAAAAAAAAAAAAAAAAGTTTACGACAGTACAAAAAATAGTTTACAACAGTGACAGACATGACATTTTAAAGCTCAGTGTGGTCCGAAAGTATTGTCATTAGTACTAAAATATAACTCCCAATAAGCCACTGGAAAGGAAATAGAAAATTATATCATTATTACAATATAACAAAATTAATGACATCATATCTATTAATAATGGAGATTCGCTTCCGGTTTTTGTCTGTAACAAAAACTACGTCACTGCATACGTCACATTACCCAACACATAATCCAGCGTCATAACATAGAATAAATATACTCAAAATGTGAGTATGCAACGTTAGACAATCCTCATTGTTTCAATAAATAGATGCCCGGCGTGTTATATATTTATATATAGATTGTTTTATTCTAATATAATATTTAAAGTTATCGGAACTTTTCCATTTCAAATTGTCTTTCTTTCTTTCTTTCTTTTTTTACTCCTTTAATAAATTTGACGATTTTACATACTTGTGGTACACACTCTATGACATTGAATTTTCAGCTCCCATCTCCTCAGGCAATATCTTTCAAAAAAATCATTTTTACATCGCCCGGAGGGTGTCTTTTTATTTTGCTAGTAATTATATAATTAAAACAAAAATAATAAAAGTAAAAACAATATCTAGTGGTGAGAAGTCTTTCGGACCAACCTGTAGTTTTAATGGTATAAATCAGACACATACCTCCCCGCAAAAAAAAAAAAAAACTCCTGCTTTTTACACAATCTAAAAATCGTTTTTTTTTTTTTTTCGGTGTTCAAATGTAACATACTTTTAAAATAAACTTTATATAAAGGCACTTTCATAAAAGTAAAAAAAAAAAAGAAAGGCAGATAAAAATGATCACCCATAGTGTGTAAGTAAAATACTTTTTGTTCATTCACAAAATGTTGTCATATTTAGGATTGTAGAATATGTATAGCTTCCAAATCTGCACAATTCAAAGTTTGGTTTGACCAAATACAACGCGGTGGGGGTGTGTGTGTGAAAAGTTTTCGGCCCAACCAAGAAGGGAATGTTCTAGAATAAAGAAACCTACATATCATTTCCCATATTTATCCTGCAGGGGAAATAAAATTTTCACATCGTTTCTTAGATTTCTTTATCTACCCCTTACAAAAAAAACAGAACAATCAAAAATAATAAAAATTACAAAACAAGTAATTCAATACTTGGTTGGGACAAGAACTTTTCAAAACCATATCGTCATATATATATATATATATATATATATATATATGTATATATGTGTGTGTGTGTGTGTGTGTGTGTGTGTGTAATACACACACACACACATATATAAATATACCAATATATATGTATATATGTATAATACACACACACACACTATATATATATATATGCAGTATATATATATATATGATACACCTATATATGCATATACAATACAGCGATATATATAATACAGCTATATATATATATATATATATATATATATATATATAATACAGCTATATATATGTATATATATAATACACACATATACATATAATACACACACACACATATATATATATATATACATACACACACATGCACACACACACACACACACACACGCATTATATATATATATATTTATATAGTTATGTGATTTGCTATATTTATTAAATGCTCAATATCAGTGATTGAGCATATGTTCATTTATTTTAATAGCATAAATACTGAGTCGGACGTGATCTGATGATCACTTAGGCGAGAAACTGACAGTCACCAAGCGCCATTGACTCTGTCCTTGCGTTATTAAAACTCATCTCTCTCTCTCTCTCTCTCTCTCTCTCTCTCTCTCTCTCTTATATTATATATATATATATATATATATATATATAATATATATATATAAAGGTGTATCAAAAAAGTATCGAGATTTTTTGTACTTTTTGACACACCTTGTATTCTGAAAAAAAAAACAACGTTACAATCATATTTTTTTTCAGAATACATGGTGTGTCAAAAAAGTACCAAGTTTAAAGCTGTATTTACCAAAATAGAAATGAAGAATGAATGTAACATTATTTTTTTCAGAGTACAAGGTGTGTTAAAAAGTACAAAAAATCTCGATACTTTTTTGACATACCTTGTATATATATATGGTGTGATGATCCGGAAATTCAACACACTTGTAATATCGTTTCCCAAGTTTCTTTAAACTAAAAAAAAACATTAATAAAAAAAAAAGGATTTTGATTTCTTGGTTGGGCCTCGAACTTTTCAGGATCTCCTCATTAGAATACATTTTAATGGCATCCAGTTAAAATTAAAGACATATACATAAAATAGACTCTGGTTTTAAAAAATAATTATTTCAATTTTTTATGTGTAGTTATTTTTGGTATAATACGAGTCTAAATATTCTTTAAATACAAACTTCTTTAAAAAAAAATGTAAAAGAAAAGACGTTTGGAATCAAGAAACACGTGCGACAATTGAAGTATCTGTAGCGTCAGATGATGGAGCTATGTCGCTATAAATGGCGTCTTCTTCATCTTTCTTCTGCGATCGCGGAATGTCATAATTGCTGTCGTCACTATTTCGTCGGCAGTTCTCGTAAAAATCCGTACCGGTTTGCTGCAACTCGTTTCGTCTAGTTTCATCTATTCCCGTCTTATTTTTCGGTTTATCGTACAATACTCCGAACCGGTTTCGTCATCTTTATCGGAGTCGAGGTTGATTGACGTGTAGATACCACTGTCACAGGCATCGTCGCGAGTCTCCGTCTCACCTATGTCGTTTTGACGACTCGGGTTTGTACGCAGCTTCGTCTGGATTAAAGAATCGTTCCCGTGTAGTTCTTTTGTTTTTGCGTCCGTTTGCTTAAGATTTGACTCGTCTTCATTCCGTTATTATTGGAATTACCGTTACTGTATTCCTCAAGCTGTGTGTATAATGGCATCTCGATTTCGCATTTTTTTCCATCTTGTGGTGCCGATTCCTTCACGTAGTCCATTCTTATAAAACTGTAGCCGTGCTCATCTCCGACCGGGTCGATTCGTTTGTAGTTCTTCGTCTTGATTTCGGAATAAACGTTTTCCTCGTCTTCATCTTGGAGCTTGGCGGCCACACCTCGACCATTGATGTAAATGTCCGAGGTGCCTTTGTCAGCTGGAGTCTTATTTGCGCATTTTCGGTCCTGACAATCGATCCAACTGTGACTTTTCTACTTTCGTTGTTGTAAGTGGCAGAATCGGGTGCTACGTACAGACTGTCAGCATGACGACGAGGTTCGTCCTCTAAGCCGCTAAACCTGTATCTGGAAAAAAAAAAAAAGAATTCAAATTATCGACTAGGATTAAATTTGAAAGATGACGACATGGTTAAATGACAAAGTAAGAAAAATATTCGAGTAGTGCAGGAAACGCCAATCGACCAGCCATCACAGTTATAAAGGCGCCAGAAGCTACAGTCTAGATTATCTTAAAAAGGAAGGTCATGCTTCCGAAATATTGAATGAAATAAAATGAAACTTAACACTTAACATCCAACAGTGTTTTCTGATTTATTTCAGAGCCCAGTCTTCTCACAAAACCCCAAAAATATATATTATAGACATATATATATATATATATATATATATATATATATATATACATATATATATATATATATATATATATATATATATATATATATATATATATATATAAAACATATATACAAATATGATATATTCACACTGAGAACTAGACTCACCAGATATACCAACAAAGAAGCATACGTGGACTTCACAACGACAATATATATATATATATATATATATATATATATATATATATATTTGTGTGTGTGTGTGTGTGTTTCTATGATCGTGACGCTTCTCGTGATGCATCTCGGATTGATAGGCGTGCAAAAAAACAATGACGTCATTATTTGAATGAGATCTTCAAACGTTCTTCGACGCCTTGTTTGATCAACAGTCAAACTTATCAAAATAATTTCACAGGTTGGGTCATTGCTATGCACAGATAGACAGTGAACACCTGAAGAAGGCCGGGGAATACAGCGGGCGATACGTTGTGCTTTTACATACCACAATAAGGATGAGGACAGCAGCCCGAAAAATCAAAATAATACACATCAAGTCTCGTTTAAAAAATTCAAACAAATATGGCAATACAAATTGCAATGTGTATCATTGTTGTCTTACTTACCCGGATCCACGTGTCGCTAACATCATTTTCACAGACGGTACTTGGAGTGTACAAGCGCTATCCATACTCATATAAAAGTTTTCATCCGTCGGCGGAAAGTTACGATAGTTCAGACCTGAAGAATAAATCAAATTAAATTAGTTAATTTCAATTTCCAACAAAAGAAACTAACAATATTTTCTTTTTATTGATCTGTTTTTATTTGTATCGAATTTCATGCACCACAATGAATTATTCTTAAAAAAATGTGTAATTATATGAACTGTTTTCAAAAAGTATCGTGACGGAAGATGTCTTGGTGAAAAAAAAGAAAAAGAAAAAAAAGAAGTCAGAAATGAACAAACGCAAGAAACGTTCATTTTGTTCAAAATACGAGGTGTGTTCAAAAAGTATTGAGATTGAAGCTGTATTTATCAAGACAGATTTGAACAATGAATGAAGCGTTGATTTTTTTCAAAATACGAAATGTGTTAAAAAATATCGAGAATGAAACGTTAATTTCTTGAAAATAGACCCCTTAGCATTCAACATACATTTCAGCAAGTTTCCATTGATTGAAGCACCCCTGAAACTCCTCTTTTGAATCTGTGCCGACCTATTTCTTTTATTAATGACCCCCCCCATGTCCTCAAATCTTACTTTTGAGAAGTCGTCTCAGTTTAGGAAAAAGTCCTAAGAAAAAGTCCCACAATGTTAGGTCTTGTGCGTATTGTAGGGACTACACTTTCATATGTATACGTATACATTTACATTATCATAGCATGCTATTCTGGACAAACGCTGATATTTTACACATATAGTTATTTACTAAGCTTAGCTTAGATGTGGCACAAGGCGCCCAGTGAGAATCGAACTCACTAACAATGGTCTGTGATTCTAGCTTGCTAACCATTACACCGCATGAGGTGCCATTATTTTACTAAGCTTAGCTTAGATGAGGCACAAGGCCAAATGGGGCGTCCAGAGAGAATTGAACTCACTAACAATGGTTTGCGAATCTAGATTGCTAACCATTACACCACGTGAAATGCCCATATTTTACACATATAGTTATTTAGTTATTTACTAAGCTTAGCTTAGATATGGCACAAGGCCAGAAGTATGGGGCGCCCAATGAGAATCGAACTCACTAACAATGGTTTGCGAAGCGAGCTTGCTAACCATTACACCACGTGAAATGCCCATATTTTACACATATAGTTATTTACTAAGCTTAGCTTAGATATGGCACAAGGCCAGAAGTATGGGGCGCCAATGAGAATCGAACTCACTAACAATGGTTTGCGAAGCGAGCTTGCTAACCATTACACCACGTGAAATGCCCAATTTTACACATATAGTTATTTACTAAGCTTAGCTTAGATATGGCACAAGGCCAGAAGTATGGGGCTCCCAATGAGAATCGAACTCACTAACAATGGTTTGCGAAGCGAGCTTGCTAACCATTACACCACGTGAAATGCCCATATTTTACACATATAAGGTGTGCTAGAATCCATCACTTAAACTTATAGACTCGGCGTGGTCACGTGGATTAAACCCAGCCAATCAACAGCTCGTATAAGTGGTTATTTAAATATCTAATTGCCGATATTGAAAGCCGTTCATTTGCACGTTATTCAACATTGACGAACGGGCCTGCAACCAATGACTTTGCTCAACACAAGGATTTTACCCAACAACCAAAAGATCATACCCAACACTAAGGGACACCAAAGAACAACCAAATATTTCTTCACTAAAGATCGCGCTATGCTTAACACAAGGGATCTCCACTGTAAAGTGCTCTCACCTGAAGCCTAAAAATGGCTACAAAAATCGTAACAATATTTAAAAAATATTTTGTTTATTTTACTCTTAATCTGTTTTTCAATAGGGTCGTTTATTTTCATTTTTGTTTTTAGATAAAAAAAAAGGACAAAAAGCGAATTAATTTACGAGATGTGTTCAAAAAGTATTGAGATTGAAGCAGTATTTACCAAGACAGAAATGAACAAGGAGTGAAACGTTAATTTTCTTCAAAATACGAGATGTGTTAAAAATGTATTGAAATTGAAGCTGTATCTACCAAGACAGAAATGAACAATGAATGAAACATTCATTTACCTTCCTGTTGTGCTGAACAATCTTGTTTTGATTTTGATGGAAGCGGCATGACATCAGGTGTGAATGGAATCTCACTGGAAAATCCGAAAGAAAGAAAAAAAATTATTAAACGCGACAGAATAAATTAGGCACTGGCAAAATGAGCCTAAAATGCGTTTTTGACAAAATGACTTTAGCCCCCCACCTACAGAAGATAATTTATCAAAAATCAGGGAATTATCGGATTTTGATGAAATTTCAGTGTTTATTTATCAATGAATGATCTTTATAATTCATTATTTATTTTATTTCAAAACTTTCTGATTTTTTTCAGGTCACTTAATTTTGACCCCCCCCCTTACTTTGGGAGTGTAAAATATTGGCGAGTTGGTCCTTGATTGATACTAATTACAGTAGAAATAAAAAGATAAAAGACCGAAGTAAATAGAAAAAAAAATTTTAAGTGGAATATTTTATAAGAAAATAAGTACCGAAAATCGAAAAATAAAATGTAAAAAAATAATAAATAATTAATTTTTTGGAGATTTCTTTTTTACTCATTTCGATAATTATTTAATTGGCTATTATCTTATAAAAGAAAAAATTATAGATCGATATTTTTTCTGCTTAAAAAGGGGGGGGTACATTTTCAATCGAGTTTTTCTTCAAAAAGTATACTTTGATGTAATAAAATAAGGTTTGCATTAAATAGATATTTATTTCTAGAATCTAAAAATATAACATTTTAAACTTAAAATCCGAATATTTTTATTTTAAATGAATTTTATATATTAATTTTTCATAGCAAAAATACTAAATTAAAGTTTTGAAATAAAATAACTGATGCATTATAAATTCATTAATTGTTAAATCAATACTGAAAATTTCATTAAAATTGGATAATTACCTGATTTTGGTAATTTTTTTTTGCAATCGCGAATGTTATATTAAAATTGTAAACAAGCGCTTAAAACCATTGAAAAAGAGACAGAATGGCGGATCGCGTCGAAATTGACCAAAACAAATACCTTTAAATGTATTAAAAATAAACTGCATATGTAATGATATTTTTCTTTTTTTAATGATGTTATTATGTTACTACTTATCGATTTAGACAAAGTTTGACCTTAAATGATAGATTTAATTATTTTTAATTCGCTTTTAAAACTCGTAGTATCTGATTTTTTTTGCCAGTGCCTAGAATAAATCATTTTGTTACTTTTTCACCATAAAAGAAAGCATGAACCGGTTTCAAATGAATTACTTTCCCAATAATTGTCCTGTCAAAAAGAGAAAGAATCGTAAGACGAAAACAACAATAAATGACATAGATATGGCACTAAACTACAACCAATCGTGAGACTCCAATTCCAGAGGACCTGTTCTGCAGTATGGAGTGACCTATTCAATTCCATAACTCGCAGATCTACTCTGACCCGGAGTGAAAGTACCTGTTTGGACCTAATCTATGGGTCAAATACATCTGTTTAAGATAATTCCTAAAATGATTTTGAATTACATTAATACACTGGCTCCTAAAAAATTGATATTGCAAATATGTATGATGTGTTTGCCTGTTTAAAATGATTTTGAACCACTTTTAATGCATTGGTACTTAAAACATTGATATTATAACTAAATATGAAGTGTTTACCCGTTTAAATTAGAAATAAAATTTGAAAAACAAAAAATAAAATAAGAAGAAAAAAATAGATGAAAGAAAATATTCGTCAAATAATGATAATTTATTTACCCCATGTATTTTGCCGCCTTTTTTCGTCTTCTGTAAATGACAATAACAACAATGATGATAAACGCTGACAGGATACAACCGATAAACGCAATGATGAGTGTCGTCTGATTGCCGTCAGTGATCTGAAGTTCTTTATTTGCGTCAATTAATATCGGCTCGGTAGTGTTCCCTTAAAAATGAGAAATTTTAATAAACATTAAGAAAATACTAATAACAATATTTAAAAAAAAAAAAGGTTTCACGCACAATACAAACAAAATTCGTCGCTTTACTAAACAATGGGTTTGACAAATACAAATCAAATAACGGCTCGGTCCCCTGAGTCTAAAAGAAATATTACTGCCGAAAATGTTTCCCAATCAACTCTTTTCCATCAAACATACATTTAAGGGTTTGCATTCTTACTGAATGTCATCTTTTAAACCTTTGAAATTTTCGTTATATATATTTACCAACCCCTCCGCACAAGGTCAATTACTTAAGCGGAGTTCAACAGGTTTGAATTCAGAGTTTTCCTTCTAGACCGGTTACCTAACCAAGGTTAAAGAGCCCAGTCTGCTCTACTATTTACCCATAGCTGGAAGGAGAGTAGAATTCATATCTTTCCCAAGGGTATTAGCGCTAAGTGAAATGCAATTACCATGTCCAGGATTTGAATTCGTGGCGACGAGTCAATTTCCCACGACTTTAACCATTACACCACGCGCTTCCTACATTACGCTTTGAAAATTTCGTTATAACAGAGAAAGCTATAAGATGCCGATTAGAATCTTTCTCTCTTCCTAAATAGAAGCATCAATATCATCATGGACAAATGAAATTTGAGAAGAAAACTCATTGTCCTCAGAACTATCGGAAAAAAATATTTTTCTTTGATAATCAAACAAAAAGAAGTTTAAAACGTTCATTAAATTGTTTTACTTTTTAATAATTTTTTTCCAATCATCTCTCTCTCTCTCTCTCTCTCTCTCTCTCTCTCTCTCTCTCTCTCTCTCTCTATTAATCATTTATTTCTCTCTATTATCTCTCTCTCTCTCTCTATTATCTCTCTCTCTCTTATCATCTCTCTCTATTATCTCTCTCTCTCTCTCTCTCTCTCTCTCTATTATATATATATATATCTCTCTATTAAACTGTAAGCAAACAATCCACCCCAAATCCACCCCCTCCAAAGAAAAGAAAAGAAAAGAAAAACAAACACAAAAAACGGCACAATAAACGAGACTTTTGTTTGACCAAATAATAATAATAGTAATAATAATTATAATAATAATAACTGCTGCTTAAAACAATTCCATAAGAACAAATTATATCAAAGCAAAAAGTGATAAGACACAACAAAACAGCAAATGTAGAGTGTGTAGTGATAGAGATGAAACCATTAACCATGCATTAAGCGAATACAGCAAATACCTAGACCTAGCAAGAGAATTGAACCCCCCCCCCAAAAAAAAAACAAAAAAAACAAACAAACAAAAAAACTGTGGAATATGAGGATGAAAGTGATACCAATAAGTAATTGGGACACTAGAAACGGTCCCAAAAAGCTTAGAAAAAAAGACTAGAGGAACTGGAAATCAGATAAAGAATTGGGACCATCCAGACAACAGCATTGTTGAAATCAGCTGGAATACTCAGGAGAGTCCTGGAGACCTGAGGAGGCTTGTTGTCACTCAAACTCCAGTGAAAGACTATCAGCTAACGCTGATGTGAAAAGCTATCAATAATAATAATAATAATAATAATAATAATAATAATAATCAAGAAAAAAAATGATGATGCGCAACAGAATAGCAAGTGTAGGTTAAGTGTTATAGAGATGTAACAGTTAATAACATAATAAGTGAATGCAGCAACATGGCACAAAAGGAATACAAGAGTATGCATGACTGGGTAGGAAAGTGGATCCATTTGGAATTGTGCAAGATATTAAAATTTGACCATGCTGATAAATGGTATATGCATAAATCAGAATCTATTCTAGAAAATGAGACGCATAAGAGTTTTTGGGACTTTAAGATACGAACGCATCACCCAATCCCAGTCAGAAGACCAGGCCCAGTTTTAATTACCAAGAAGAAGAAAAACTTGTCGGCTTGTGGAATTTGCCGTCCCAGCGGACCATAGCGGTAAAATAAAATAAAAGGAAAAGATTCTTAGATCTTACCGTGGAACTGAACAAGCTATTAGACATGAAAGTGACGGTGATACCAATGTAGTTGGTACCCCTTGGGATAATCCGCAAAGTCCTGGAAAAGAGACTGGGAAACTCGAGACCAGAGAAAAAGATCTATATCACCCAGACCAGAACATAAAGAAAACGATGGAAATCATCAAAGTTTACTTATTGTAAAGAAAAAGGAGCAAATGATCCAAATAAGATAATATGGATGACCAAAGGTGATATAACCCGAAGTTAGTGAGAATAGCTATTACGTCTGTTTGAAATGCATGAGGAAATGGAAATGAATTGAACTCACTGGAAACCCAGGCATTGGTTGGACTTCCACCACCAGTTCTCTGATCCTCGAATATCGTTCTTTGCTGTACAGCAGTAGACGTTGATAACTCATCTATCGAAGAAGAAGAAATAATAATAATAATAATAATATTACTACTACTACTACTACTACTACTACTACTACTAATTATAATAATCTGGAACTTTAAAATACAAACGGGTCACAAAATCCCGGTCTAAAGACCAGACCTAGTATCAATTAACAAGAAGAAAAGAATTGTTCATCGAGTTGATTTTGCCATTCCAGTGGTTCAGAGAGAGAGAGAGAGAGAGAGAGAGAGAGAGAGAGAGAGAGAGAGAGAGAGAGAGAGAGAGAGAGAGAGAGAGAGAGAGAAAACAAAAAAATGTTCAACATGGTGACGGTGATGTAGAAGAATGGTGGTTCGTTTAATATATTGTTTCCTCACACAGAATAAATGCAAGGAAGGTTCTCGTCGAATTAATATTCAAGAAGTGTAATGTCCTATGGTGTCGTGTTAAATGTGACACGAGGTTTGTTAGGGACGAAAAACCCCTATCCCGTGAGACCAGAGTAAGGTTTGTCGCAAAGAAGAGAGTTAGCTTTCGTGTGCTTGCGTTTATATACCGCTTTGACAAACGCCCCAATGATTATTAGCAGAATTCTTTGGCAGACAAGGGAGGCAATGACATTTTGTCTTTTATGCCTCTCTGTTGCCGTTGCTATTATTATCGTAGTTGGTGCCCTCTGAACAGTCTCCAATAGTCTGGAAAAGAGACTGGGAGGGATCGGAGATCAGAGGAAGAATCGGGAGAATTCAGACAATAGCACTGTTGAGATAGAATACTTAGGAGAGTCCTGGAGATCTGAGGAGACTTGCTGTCACCCAGACTTCAGTGAAAAACCACCAGTTAAAATTGTTATAGAAAACTCACAAGGAGTAACATAATGACAACAATATTATGAGAGTTTTTAACACCAGCGTTAGCTGATGGTATTTCAGTGAAGTCTCCTCAGGTCTCCTCATCTGAATATTATAGCCGATTGTAGCAATGCAGTTGTCTGGATGGTCTCAATTCTTCCTATGATTTCCAGATCCTCCAGTCATTTTTCCAGGCTTTTGGGTCCGTTCCAAGGGCACCAACTACAATTGTTATCCCTTTGACCCTCATATTCCACAGCCTTTTCAATTCTATGGCAAAGTCCAGTTATTTGTCAATCTTTTCGTTTTCCTTCATCTTCACCCTGTGATCTGCTGGAACCGTTAAATCTACCAGTTGACATGTTCTATTATTATTATTTTACTCCTTTTGAGTTTTCACATCAGTGTTAGCTGATGGTCTTTCACTGGAGTCTGAGTGACAGCAAGTCTCCTCAGGTCTCCAGGACTCTTCTGAGTATTCTGGCAGATTGCAGCAGTGCAGTGTTCTGAATGGTTTCAATCCTTCCTCTGATTTCCAAACTTTCCAAACCCTTTTCTAATCCTTTTGGGACTGTTCCAAGTGCACCAACCACAAGTTGGTATCACTTTCACTTTCACGTTCCATAACTTTTTCAGTTCTCTGGCAAGGTCCAGATATTTGTCCACTTTTTCATTTTCCTTTAACTTCACCCTGTGATCTGCTGGCACTGCAAAATCCACCAGTTGACAAGTTCTTTCTTTTTATTATTATTATTATTATTATTATTATTATTATTATTATTATTATTAGTAGTAGTAGTAGTAGTAAATGTAGTAGTAGTAGTTGTAAAAAACATTATTCATATTAAGCCAATGCAGCAAATCAGATCATAATGAGTACGAAAATAGATATGAGTGGGTGGGAATAGAGATTTGTTGTAGAATTGTGTACAAGGTATGAGATCTTAACATGCAAAAATAACGGTACATGCACAAATCAGAAGCTGTCCTTGATAATTATAACTTTAAATTTTAAGGGATCAAATTAAAACAAAATTATATTCTGTGAGACCATCCAATTGAGGCTTAAAAAACCAAACATATTTTATGGTTGTTTAAATGCTTATGATTGATACTTTCCACTGCACATAAGAATTTTTTTATTATCTTAAAAAAAAATTATTACTGTTTAATATTGCAGGTTGCTTACAGGACCCGATTTTGTTTAAATGGTCACCCATCTAAGTATTAAACGGGTTCATTGCTGCTTAAATTCGGTTTTCTAACGGGAACTGGTGGTTTTAACGTGACTTGACTGTAAACTGATCGATTCTGAACAATATTTTAAAAGGATAGAAAAAAGAACTTTTTTTTTTTATTGGATAATTTAATTCTATTTAAAAAAAATTCCGGACATTTTTGTTTTGTGATTCTGAATGCTTAGCATTATTTAATGCTTTCTTATATTATTTTGATAAAATTTGGTTCGTCTTGCGTAATGTTCCTGCTTTTAATTCTCAAAGCCAAGTAATTAGAAGAAAATACTTGTACTATAGAAGTACTATATCTTTCATGATCTAAGGATTAACAAGCTAAGCTAGAAGACCAGTGAGTTTGATTCACACTGGGTGCCCATACAAGTAGGGTATGAGGCAAATACCCTAAGCGAGTTCGAACTCCAATCGCGCTATTATATTCCCTATTGGACGAAAGCCCTTGGGAAACGTATGAAACCCTCATCCCCCAGCTATGCGTTAAATAGTACCGCTACTGTTCTTGTACAAGGATGGCTTTAGAATTAAATAATCCACAAAGGTTGATATACCGTTAAACAAAGAACCAAACTAAACCCACGCTCCTGTTACGCAAAGATTACCTGTTACGCAAATCATTGATAAGGTCTATCATGTAGTGTTCTGGGAGAAAAAAGGGGGGGTCTTTTATCTGAGGGGGAGGGGGGCTAAGTTCAACTCCATTAAAAATCCACAGATAAATAATTTCCCTGTAGAAAATTGTGACATGAAAAGAAGAAGAAGAAGAAGAAGAAGAAGGAGAAGAAGAAGAAGAAGAGTTGGAAGCGAAAGAAGAAGTAGAAGAAGAGTGGGAAGCGAAAGAAGAAGAAGAAGAAGAAGAAGAAGAAGAAGAAGAAGAAGAAGAAGAAGAAGAAGAAGAAGAAGAGTGGGAAGCGAAAGAAGAAGAAGAAGAAGAAGAAGAAGAAGAAGAAGAAGAAGAAGAAGAAGAAGAAGAAGAAGAATACTTACATGAAGTCAGAATGTCAGATGTTGAGAGGGAGGAAGAGTCTCTCAGGGTTGTTACAAAATGAGGATTGTGAGTTGGATCTAAAGAAAAGGATTGAAACGAAAACTGAGGGAAGGAAAAGGTTGATGCCGGGAAACAAGCAGGGTTTCTGAATGAGTAACAAGACAAAGGGGAATAGAAAAAACAAAAACACCTTTAAAGTTACAATTATCATATTTATCAGTGTATAATACGCACTTTAATTGATTAGTTTACTGATTTATTTTAAAGGGGTCTTTAAAAGGCCTAGCGTTTTATACGTGGAATCTATTTCATTCTAAAAAAATCAACTATTTGATAAATAATTGAGCTTATGAATCAAGATCTATATATTAATACGCTTGATCCTAAATCTTCTCTCCGTTGCCATCCTACAACACCCTCTGGTTAAACATGACATCGTCCAAATTGTCCAAAATGCAACGTAAAAATGTGAATAAAAATTATCCGGTGTCGCTTAATCGCAGATTTTTTATTTGTCCCATTTTATTTCATCCAATTTTTAAAATGAAACATTCCAAATGGTCTTGCATCGCTTAAATGCCCAACGTAAAATTAAAATGAATTAGAAAAATAGAAGTTACGTGTTTCTTTATTTGTAATATTAAAATTATGAATTACAGAAGATATTTTGTAATTTTGATAGGATTTATATGTAATGAAATTGCAAATCATCGTTTCTGGCTTAAATAGCTCCTCTTGATTTTTGTTTCGTTTCGTGGAAATTTCACGGGTCCTGCTAGTCTAATATAAATGCAATGAAATATGGTTAGACAATATCTTTCATAAATAAGTACACCTCTTTTACGCAAAAAAGTTAATTTTCTTCAAAACCAAAGATACTAAGATTTTTTTCTCCTCGTCATCATCAAGTCGTGCGGATACCACCAAAACTATCTAGCCACCCGTCTCTATCATTGATCACTCCTGGCAAGTCCTCGACACGGCATCCAGTGTCACCACATAGCTGGTGTATGTAAGTTTCTACTGGTCGGATAAGACTGGTGTGTCCATGTGTAGGTGTCCATAGGAGAACGTTACTTATGAGTTCGTCCTTACTTCTCCAGTAGTGTTCAGTATGTCTTGTTCTTCTTACTTGGATGGCTTGTATGATAGGAGGCAAGTGGTCATACAGCCGGTTTTTGTGGGGTGCTGCTTTCATTTGTTCAAGTCAGTACGCAGTTCCTTGTGTAGTTCCCATCTAGTTTTCTTTCCAAACGTTTCGTTAAATTCTAAGTGGTGCAGCCATACAGTAGCACTGACATGGTTACAGCTTAGAAAAAAATGGCACTTTATCAGATAATCTGTCAATGGCAGTCCATACCTTACCTATGCGTATATTGACATCGCTTTCAGTAGATGAGATATTTTTTCCTAATTATTCTATCTTAAAATTAGGATGAGTATTATACACGAGTGCGTGTTATATGCCGGCAAAATTCCACGTATAACACGCTAGGTCTTTTAAAGACCTCTTTAAAATGTATAAGTTAATTAATTAAAATGCGTGCTATACACCGAAAAATTAGCATGAAATTATTATTAAAATACCGACAGGTCTATGCGTTAGTGAAAGAATTTTGAATTTGTCAATTTAAAAAAAAAAAATATATATATATATATATATATATATATATATATATATATATATATATCAAGAAAAATGAAAAACACAGGTTTAAATGGGTTAAGTGGTGAGTTTATTGGCCAAATAATTTTAACCCATTTAAACCTGTGTTTTTTCATTTTTCTTGATATATTACATACCGTCGGATTCACTTCCTTTCTTCACATATATACACACACACACACACACACACACACACACACACACACATATATATATATATATATATATTCGTTTTTTGATATTGAGACCACACACACACACACACACACACACACACACACACACATATATATATATATATATATATATATATATATATTATATATAAGTTAAAAGAAAGGAAATGAATCCGACGGTATGAGTATATATAAAAAGATATGAAAACACCACAAAATGCTGTTAAAGTGAAAACATTTTATAACATAGCTGATATTGAACAATATTTCGTCATCAGAGCTTGTTTATAACCCGACAAGATATATTCGTCTAGTGTCAAATCTTGTCAATATATCTTCTTTAAAAAAAACTGTTACAATAAGATATACATAATCTGATGACCGAGAAAATGCGACGGAAGGGCTCACATTCGAAATTATTGTATAATTTTTTTCTTTTTTGCAATGTCAAGGTTTTTGTTTTGAACTCATATGACTTTTGTCTCCGCTCTTAACAACATGGAGTATAAACAAGCTCTGATGACGATTTTCATAACATCGAAATATTGTTCAATATCAGCTAAATTATAAAATGTTTTCACTTTAACAGTATTTTGTGGTGTTTTCATATATCTTTATATATATATATATATATATATATATATATATATATATATATATATCAAGACAACATTTTTTTGATGAAGAATGAATTATCAGGAGGTTAGCATTCAACAAGTCGTACACAGATTTTTTTTCTCATGCAAGTTAATTGATATTCTCAGGTTCATTAAAATCTGTAAACAGGCAAGACACCCTCCCCAAAAACAAAAAGTACCCCCTCCCCCACCACACACAACAAAACAAAAGCAAAAGCAAAACACAACAATAAAAAAACTTTAATATTGATGAGATTAAAAATGAATAAAAAATTTTTTTACTCTACCTGCAATACAAATTCCGTTCACTTCGTGATAACCTTCACAGCATTCGAACTTCATTTTGTACGTCGTTTTTGTTCTTTTTTCCATGCGATATGAAATGCGGGTTCTGAAATCAATAAATATATTTATAGGCAGGGTTTTTAATGGAGGCGCACATTGTGTAATGGTTATCGTCGAGTTAAAATCCTGGACGAGGTTGTTTGCATTTTGCATATTGCGAATAGGGAAAGGTATACATCCAACTATTCTCCTCTAGATATGGGTAAATAGTCGGGCAGACTGGACTCTTTAATCTTGGTTAGGAATCCAGTCTAAGAGGAGAACTTCAGGTCGCATACTTTTAAGGAGAATGACATTATGAATCTCAGCAACTATGGCAATAAGAGTTATACCTCTGTAAGAAACGCCTGGTGTAATGGTTACTGTTGTCGGAAATGGACGCGGCGAGACGAGTTCAAATCTTGAACGAGTCTGTTTGCATTTCACTTGGCGCTAATACAATTGGGAAAGGTATGAATCTAACTATTCTCCCTCCAGCTATGGGTAAATAGTGGGGCAGACTGGGTTCTTTAACCTTGGCTAGGTAACCAGTCTAGGAGAAAGAAAAATCTGAATTCAAACCTCTTAAATCTCCGCTTGTGGTGGTCACTACTAGAATAGACTCAGTCCTTGGGAAAGGTATGAATCTATTCTCCCTCCAGCTATGGGTAGATAGTAGTAAAGACTGGGCTCTTTAACCTTGGTTAGGTAACCAGTCTAGGAGAAAGAAAAATCTGAATTCAAACCTCTTAAATCTCCGCTTGTGGTGGTCACTACTAGAATACTCATTCCTTGGGAAAGGTATGAATGTAACTATTCTCTCTCCAACTATGGGTAAATAGCAGGGCAGACTGGGCTCTTTAACCTTGGTTAGGTAACTAGTCTAGGAGAAGGAAATCTGATTCCAACCTGTTAAATTCTACTTAAGAAATTGACCCTGCTCGTGCGGAGGGGTTGGTAAATATGTATGCCTCTGTAGTTCGAGGTCGCTTTTCTTGGGGAATGGGAGGATGCAGGTATAGGTAACCGTTAGTTTTTCTCTGTGAATTTTAACTAAAAATCTAATGTAAATGTTTAATAAACGTTTCTTACCGATATGCCGTCTCACAGAAAATGAGAAATTTGCATTTTCGGGTCCGTACAAGTTCCGTGAATCGGATAGGCGTCAGGTAACTGACCGTTTGACTGAAAACAGAAATTATTTCTTTTTAGTAAAACATGAATAACGAGATAAAATCAAAGACAGCAGGAGACAAATCAAAAGATTAATTTTTCTAACGAAAACCTGAAAATAGTCACAACTATTTAATATGGTTAATTTTAAAACAATATTTAAGGGTATTATGAATAATGTCTTCCCTTCTTGGGCTATATGTTAATATAGTTATTTACTAAGCTTTGCTTAGATGTAGCACAAGGATAGAAGTAAGGGGCACCCAGTGAGAATCGAACTCACTAACAATGGTCTACGAATACTAGCTTGCTAACTATTACACCACGTAAGTTATCCAACTATATGTTTGTTTAGTTATTTACTAAGCTTAGCTTAGATGTGGCACAAGGCCATAAGTATGGGGTACCCAGTAACAAGGGTTATTTACTAAGCTTAGCTTAGATGTAGCACTGGGCCATAAGTATTGGGTACCCAGTTACAAGGGTTATTTACTAAGATTAGCTTAGATGTGGCACAAGGCAAAAAAGTACAAAAAAATATCGATACTTTTTTGACACACCTTGTATACTGATTTTTAGTCCTTGGTGGTTGTTTATGATTAGGCAGTGGAATTTTTCATGGTTTAATAAAATTCTGTCCTTTCAGTATTTTTGTTTAGTAACAAATACATGTATTACTTACGAGACGCGCCTAAAACATACAGTTCCACGTAATCTTGATGACGATGAACCAATGGTAACAGTGGAGAGCATCAGAAGAATTGGGAGGATAAGCCATGGAAATACTTCGGCTCTGAACAACATTGTCGACTTTTCAACGCCTGCCTAATTCGTTGTTGCAAAGCGCTGTAAAGAAAAGAACATTGATAAATAAAAGGAAAAACTTTTTGAGGCTTAAAAAACAAAAACAAAGAAATATATATATATATATATGTAAATAAATGGAAATTAATCCGACAGAATGAATTTAACATTTTGAAAAAACAATTAGAAATTATTATCTGCTGACAGAAATCTGTTTCGACGCCTTATAGAAGGGTCATCTTCAACGAGCAAAAAAATATATGAAAAAGAGACGGGATATTATGCGCATTTGAAAAAATTCAAGCATTCCAGCGTGTGTTTGTACCCCCTATTTTCTTCAAACGGTTTTATCCCGTCTCTTTTTCATATATTTTTTGCTCGTTGAAGATGACCCTTCTATAAGGCGTCGAAACAGATTTCTGTCAGCAGATAATAATTTCTAATTGTTTTTTCAAAATGTTAAATTCATATATATATATATATATATATATATATATATATATATATATAGTAAAGAAATAACAAAAGACTTAGACTTAAATCTGTTTTCAAATACCTTAAAAGTAATAAATAATTCTTCATTCGCATCTGATGAGCTGGGAGAATTAGACACTTTGTCTAAGCTCCCCGAAATAGGCTATAATGCAAAATCTCTAAGTCTTTTGTTATTTCTTTACTTATAAATTTGCTCTGTGACTCTAAAAATAAGAGCACACATTGAGCTCTCAAACTGCGACAGGTTGTTTAAAAAAACTCCTATGTCGTAAGGAAGATTTCTTCTCTGAACTTTTGGATTATATATATATATATATATATATATATATATATTATATATATATATATATATATATATAGAGAGAGAGAGAGAGAGAGAGAGAGCTGAGATAAGTTAGTGCAAAATCTTTATGCATCAGACCAATAATTTCGCAAATTTCATCTAAGGGGAGATAAGTAATATTTTAGTGGTTTGATTCTTGGGAGAGACCCCTAGGCGTTGTAGCTAACGTGCTAGACTGTGACATCATAGTAAGCGGGTTCAAACTCCAGTAGTGCTATTACATTCAATTTCGAACCAATACCCCTTCAATTTTTCAGAATTTTTTTTCCAGGTGTGGACTATGTTAACATTAGATGATGCCCCAAATTTGAGTTTCCAATTCCAAAAATTGGCGGAATTATTTTGGTGGGGTTGGCGAAAAATGGCGGCTTTTTGTAATCTATTTTTGTCTCTAAAATGGGTTCTAGAACTTCCCTACTGCTGGGGTTATGTTATGCCTGGAGATTAGCAAACAATATACGTTGTATGCCTATATTTACACTTTTGTAGTTAACGGTTTTAACGATATGTTAGCATCATTGGGGATCGTGTTAAGGTGGAATTTTGTACGGTATTAATCATGTTTACGTTGATATCTTTTGGTATCATTTTGTTTCTCCCCAAAAGAACAGAATGTTATCTATGTTGACTTTTAAAAATAGATCTTTCATGTTATTTGCGTTAAAAAAAAGCGTTTTCTGACGAGAGCGAAAGTTCCACATTGTATGAGGAAGTGTTTAACAGTGTTGGGTGTTTGACTTGTTTTATATATGTAAGTTAGGGTAGTGTGGACATGAAATCAACTGGCAGTTTCTCGCCAATGCGATTCTCAAACCAACTGTAACATTGACTTCATGCCCAGACTACCCTAACTTAACCGCCCTGTCGGCTGGGGCGTTAGAATGCACCGACTGCACCTCTGCAGAGGGGTAAGATTCCCCCAATGGGGCCACCTGTTGGTCGTGGGTGGCGACCCGTGATGCTTAAGGGTAAAGCCCAGGTGGATGAGCAGTTCATGACTTGCAATACTCCACTTTGGCCCTATCTTGGGCTAGACGGGCGGTCGGAGAGGCCCCCTCCGATCAATCGGCTGGTCACGTCAAGCCTTATCACCTATATGATTTTCCCAACCCTATTGCCCTTATGGCAAGCCCCAACACTTATCATATGGGTGCTATAAGGTGGTGGCTGCGGGTCTACATGTCCTGGGAATGACGTTAAACTCTATCTGATGGTGAGATTCCAGTTTTGGAGGTTTGGGGAATGTGGAGCACCCCATTCATCACCATTGCTCCTTGGTCCACTCTGACCCGGAGTGGTAGTACCTGTTAGGGTCCCATCTATGGGTTAAATAGAAAAATGTGTTTATAAAAAAATTGTATTATCCATTAAGAATTTATTTATTTCAAAACTTTATTGGCATTAAATGACCCACTGAGGTTGATATGCCGTAAAACAAAACAAACCAAACCAAACCTAACTTAAATATACATGCACTATCCACGATATTGAGCACGATCTACTTATGAATATAACACACACACACACACACACACACACACACACACACACTCTCTCTCTCTCTCTCTCTCTGTCTCTCTTTCTCTCTCTTTATATATATATATATATATATATATATATATATATATATATATATATATAAATGTTCAGAATGTTATTAGGAAAATCATACTGGTTAATTCCAGTTGATTCTATGTCCAGTCTGGCAGTTGGTGACTTCCTTTGATCACCCCCACCTTTTTTCCTCTCCTCTTGTCTAGTACGTACATGCATGTATATTTCCTGATTTCCTACTATGGATATATGTATGCATAAATTTATAAAGAGTTAAACTTTGTACATGTTTTAATGGTTAGATAAAATGCTAGCTACGCACTGTGGAGACTCGTTGTATCCGTACAAGCCAGCTTTCAATCACGTGCTTTGTCTGACAGTGTGCAGTGCGTCTCATGTTTCTGTTTCTAGTTCACACTGTTGGAACTGTAACTTTAAACCCATAAAAGGCATACTGTTACAGAGGAGTGGATTGTTTTACTTTCTGGTTGTTAGATATAGTCAAAGAGTAAAAAGGTTGGGAAGGGCTACCGATGGAAGGCACGTGGTGTAATGGTTACCGTCGTAGGAAATGGACACGGCGAGACGAGTTCAAATCCTGGACGCGGCTATTTGCATTTCTCATAACGCTAATAACCCTTGGGAGAGGTAAGAATCCAACTATTCTCATTCCAGCTATGGATAAATAGTAGGGTATACTGGGATCTTTAACCTTTGTATGGCCACTGGTCTAGGAGAAGGATTATTCTGAATTCAAACCTAAGGATCTTTCTTCTAGTTAGTCAAAAACTACTTTGAGAGCTACCCTCTCCTTTCTCATATAATTAATTTAGATTCGGGTTTCTGGAACAAAACGAATATGTATTCATGATGTTTCTGCTTTCGCAGGCATCCTGTACTCCTAACCCCTGCGAATTGATAAAGTAGAATTGTTGAAATCATTTAAAATTAATATTTTGGTTCGGTTTGATTTGGTTTCTCTGTTTAATGACATATCAATCTTTGTGGGTAATTTCATGCCAAAGGCACACTTGCTGAAGAATAGTAGTGTTACTACTTAACCCATAGCACAAACACAAACGCACACAAATGTACACGCACACACACATACACACACAGACACATTTTATTTCTTTCTTTCTCTATATTAGGGGAGCAAACCGTTAAAACAAATCCGGAGCCGGAGTCTCTAAGATGGAGTAACGCTTAACAGCAAAATCCTGCGACACTGTCGTTACCAAATTACATTGGTTTCTTACCTTCCTTTGGACCATAGCGGCAGTGTGGAGAGGGGGGGGGGTCTGCTGCATGGGCAATAGCACATCCTCCATATCAAACCGCCTAGGCTATGTAGTCCCCCCAAAAAAACTTTCGACATTACTCCATCGTCTTTCGCAGACGGAAGGATGCCAACAACATCATTTCTCTATATAAATATATCTATCTATCTATCTATCTATATATATATATATATATATATATATATATATATATCTTTCTCTCTCTCTCTCTTTCTCTCTCTCTCTCTTCTCTCTCTCTATATATATATATATATATATATATATATATATATATATATATCTGATTCATTTCTCTATATGGGATGGGTAAATTGTCTAAACTGTCTAATATATATATCTCAGTATCGATATCTATATCTATATATATATTTATAATTCAATATACCAAACTTGTTGGTAAATCCTCGCGGTGAGAAAAAACCCAGCAAATAGTTTGATTGTAAAAATATACTACCAAACATCAACCGGGAAGAAAAAATTTTTTTTGAAAAAAGAAAAGACCAAGATAATCGTACCAACAAAAAAATCTATTGGTACTATATTTTGGCCAAAAATAAATATATGTATTTTCATATATATATATATATATATATATCTAATTCATTTCTCTATATGGGATGGGTAAATTGTCTAAACTACACAAAAATATAAATGACACTGACTTATCACTTTATCAGATATATTTACCGAAATGATATGAAAATATCTTGAAATGATATGATTAAATTAAATTAGATTAAATTAAATTTATACAAAGAAATCGCTATTTGCTTCAACCAAGAGCGTGGGGCCTAAAGCTATAGCTTATTTAACTTATGCGTAAGTCCAGCATTGTTAGCCAACATTTATTCCGATAAAGCAACCTTTTTCTTACATCATCCTTCTCATCTCTTCTTTCTGTAAGGAAACCCTCTTCAATTTTAATATCAGTTTTATCCCAAACACAAAGTTGGAATCAGGATTTTAGCATTTGAACAAAACATCATTCACGACAAGTGGGGAGGCGACAAAGCAGAAATAATCGAAATACGGACTCCTTGCGTAATAACTAGTTTGCCATAAATCTTGACGCATTTGTGCTACCGTAGAGAAAATAAACTTATCTGACGAGAGGAAAAATGTCCTAATTTTTAAAAACTTTTTTTCATTCTTATTTCTCTGCAGGTTTTCACGTGCGCTGTCAAGAAATTAGTTTTCTTTGGTTATTGCAATTAAGCCATTTTTTCTTTACTCCATTTTATTTTATTTTATTTGTTGTTCAATAGAGTAAACTAACGAAGTTGAAAAAGGACAGGGGTGGTGGAAACGTCGAATGTGGTCGAGCAGTGACAACACAGATTCACATCCGGTTTTTAGAGCCATGGGATCATGCGTCATACATTTTTTTTGTTACGTCACACAATTTAGCGGACGATTTTTACAACGTCACATGGCGTTTAGCAGCCGATCTATTCAGCAGATTCGAGCGGGGAAATAATATTTTTTATTGAATAAAATTCATTGAGATGTATCCAGAGAAGTCGTCTACTGTTAATTCGACCATGTTATTTTTGGAAAGTTCTCAGGAAACAATGTAGAATTATCAATGTAAAATTATGCATGATTAATTGATTGATTGATTGATTTTAACGACATGTCAACTAGTCTAGGGTTATTTTATGACTAGAAGGTAGGAAACTGCGTACATTGTATAGTTATTAAAACCACAAAACTGTGAGAATACTTAGCTATAGTTGTTCGGGAATTATTATATCTCCTTGTGAATTTTTCAAGTCAGCATTAGCTAGTGGTTTTTCACTGGTGGTTTTTTACAGGAGTTTGAGTTACAGCAAGTCTCTTCATGTCTCCAGGACTCTTCTGAGTATTCTAGCCGATCTTAACAGTGCTGTTGTTTGGATGGTCTCGATTCTTCCTTTTATTTCCAATTTATCCAGACTCTTTTCCAAATCATTGTGGGAATGTTCCAAGGGCACCAATTACAATTGGTACGACCTTTACCTTTAGTGCCAATTTTTAACACCAGTGTTAGCTGATGGTCTTTCACTGGATTCTTTAGTGACAACAAGTCTCCTCAGGTCTCCAGGACTCTTCTGAGTATTCTAGCCGATCTTAATAATGTTGTTGTTTGGATGGTCTTGCTTATATTCACTCCAGTGAGTTTTTCACACCAGCATTAGCTGATTGTCTTTCGCTGGAGTCTGAGTGACAACAAAAGGTCTCCAGGATTCTTATGAGTATTCTTGTCGATTGCAGAAATACAATAGTCTAGATGTTCTCAGTTCCTCCTCTGATTTCCAGTTCCTTCAGTCTTTTTTTCAAGCTTTTTGGTACCATTCCAAGTGCGCCAACTACAATTGTATTACTTTGACGTTCATATTCCACAGCTTTTTCAATTCTCTGGCAAGTTCCAGGTATTTGTCTATCTTTTCGTTTTCCTTCATCTTCACCCTATGATGTGCTGGAACTACAAAATCTACCAGTTGACAAGTTCCCTTTTTTTGTTAATCAATACTAGGTTTGGTCTCCGGGCTGGGATAAGGTGATCCGTCTTTATCTCAAAGTCCCAGAGAATTCTATGCGTTTCATTTTCAAGAACAGATTCTGGTTTATGCATATACCATTTTGTTGTATGATCAAAATTTATTTTTTATTATTATTATTATTATTATTATTATTATTTTATTATTATTATTATTATTATCATCAAATATGAATAGTAACATGAAACCATATAATTGCTTGTTAAATGACTTTGGTAAAAAATAAATTAAATATCAACATCCTCACACATTCTGACTTGTGGCCAAATCGCGTATAAAGTTCCAGTTTCCACAATATGACCAAAGTTTAATAGCAATGAACCTACTTAGATAAGCGATCACTTACGTCCTGTTAGAAATCTGAGATCTCTGTGCTTAGATTGGTCGCCACTTAGGTATTGTAAGCAATCTGAGACTTTGTAAACAAGCGTCTAGCGTACCAATAACAACTGACTTCGAACCTCACCAAGTGTCACATACTTATGTGGCCTTGAGTCAAGTGTAATCTTTACGGTCAAGTCACGTTGAAGGCACCGGTTCCCGCTAGATCACCGAAGTTAAGCAGCGATGAGCCAATTCAATAATTAGATGGGTAACCATTTAAGCAATAGCAGGTACTGTAAGCGATCTGATATTGTTACATAATCTATGCGGTTGCATAAGATTATTGTCAATCCCCTGTATTTCTAAAGGGATGACCCTTTTCATATCACGGGCAGGACTTTCCATGGAATATTACAGAAAGCCCGCGAAATACGTGAAGTCACGTGGGACCTGGTTGGGTCTTCAGTTTCAGTTGGACGTCAGGCAGAGAAGATGTACTGCCTTAACTGGAACTCACCTGCATACGCGCGCTGTGTTTAGTTACATGAAATGTTTAGTTAAGTAAATAAAAGCTTACGAAAATAACACGGTTTTGTGGTTGGTGAATGTCTTGGTAACAAGACTGATCTAGAAGAAGAAATGAGTTAAGTGCGACCGACCACCAAGACGAAGTCCAGACGCTAGAAGAGACGTAAGATAGAAAAGATGAACAGCAGAAGAATAGTAAGAAAAGTAAAGAAGGGTATACAACAATATTAGAAAAAAATTGAATCGGGTTGACATGCCGTAAAATCCAATCAACCATTTTTATTTTAAACCTTTCAAAATTATTACTCATGTAGTTATTGACTAAATTTGGCTTAGATGTAGAACAAAACCGGAAGTTTGGGTCACCCAGTGAGAATCGAATTCACTAACAATGATCTACTCATCCAACTTGCTGAACATTACACCACGTGAGGTGCCCGGATGATTACTAGTGTACAGGTTGATGTCCTTGGGATTTTCTAAAACATATGGCACCAAAATTTCTGGCGCCAAAATATGGACGCTAAAATATCCGATTCCACACGTGTCGAGTTGCGACAAAGACAAATTTATAACATTTTTAAAAACTAATTTATACCATTGAGTTAAATACTTTGAAGGTTACGAGACGTAAAAACAAATCCAACAACAACACAAAAAAACTTACAAAATGGCCTTCGTTATGTCACTGGATAAATACCAGCTTAAATATCGTCATAAAGTTCATTGAGTAATTCCAAAGGTTTAGAAACACGCAACTTCCGTTAGCCAATAACAGAAAGGAAGGCGTTACCTGTTGTCTGCTGATTAGTGGACAACGCAATGTACACACTGATAAAAATCTAACAAAAAGTCGGCTAGCATTTATAAAAAAAACAAAAAACCCGAAAAAGAAAGTACTGCGTTTGAAACTTGATCATCTGAATGAAAGGAATAAACAAAATTTCGTTATGTTTATTCGAAATTGTTCTTGTTAGAAATTTCATTTAAAGGTTAAAATATTTAAATTTCTTTCTTTCCTGTTTTTCATAATGAAGATTTTATCTTCCAATCATTGATAAATCTTTTAACTTCGAAACAAAAAAACGCCCAGTCTTCGGGTTAGAATACGTTGACTATATATATATATATATATATATATTGGGAGAATATGTACTTAATTGAAGTCGTACCTAATATATATATATATATATATATATATATATATATATATATATATATATATTTAGGAGAATATGTATTTAATTGAAGTCGTACCTAATTTTGAAAATTAATTATGAATTAGGCGGCATACCTATTCAAATGTAAGGCTAAACAAATCGAGAAAAATCAATCTCTGTATGAACATTTTGGCCTATTAGGCCTCATCAGCAGAGCTATAGACAGGAAGACCGCTTTGTGTGTGATTCGAACCCTGGCTGTCAAGAAGACAGGCGGAGACTCTTGACAGCCAGGGTTCGAATCACACTAACAACAACAAAACTTCAGAATAAATTTTGACAAAGCTTCGCTAAATACCGAGGCCCGAATATTAATTGAATTTAGTTGTGTTGTTCTATCCACTTTTCCTCTATTTTCAAGCACACACACACACACACACACACACACACACACACACACATATATATATATATATATATATATATATATATATATATATATATCATATGAGGAAACGATATTCAACCAACCAACGTTCTTCTACGGGTTCAAATATGAGATGCTGTTTCACAAAAAAAAAAAAAAAACCAAACAAACAAAACAAACAAAAACAAAACAACTATAAACAAATGAAATAAAACAAATGAATGAATAAAAAATAGTGAAACAAAATTAATCACGACCTTTTTGTCAACCGGGATTATTAGCGGCCCCATTAAATTCGTATCTTGAAATGTTATTATTGCAATCTGCCTCTTAATTCTCGGACTTTGGCATATTCTGTATAAGAAAAGAATTGGCCGTGTTAATTTCCATCGTGAAAGATAATGGACATAAAGTCATAACCTTCACTGAATGATATAATTCATAGCAGCGTTTGGTGTAGAATATCAGCAGCAAAAAAGGAAGTGACTAAATGCTGTCCTGCTTAGAGAACGGTATTAGAGACAAAAATAAGCAAAGCATGTCATTTCGTGCCAGTCAGTTTATTTAGCGTACTTCGTTCTGAAATGAACGACGGGACGCAATCAAAACACGAAGCTGTTATTCATTACTAGAAGCGGCTACCCAACATTGCCTAGGTAGCGCCACACCCACCGTTTACAGCAAAGATCAGATTACCCAATCTATGCAACTCATACGCTGAGTTGGCGGGGACCGGTATGGAACCAGGAACCTTGCGATTTCTAAGCGGGTGATCTAACGACTGAGTTTAGAAACCACAAGGTTCCTAGTTCGATACCAGCCCTCGCCAACTCAGCGTATGAGTAGGACAGGGATCTGTGCTGTAAAGTAAGGAGCTGATGGTAGGTGTGGCGCTCCACCTAGACGCAAAAAAAAACAATCTCCTTGATCTAGTGCTAGTGCGACTCCCTCGCCGTTTGGCTCATACCGACTTTAGGCCACCCAGACGACTTTACTTACTTATATTATATATAGTAGCAAGAATATGCGCTCCGGGCATAAGTATTTAAGTTTCAATGTAATAAATATATTAAATTAGGGGTAGATGGGGGGGGGTGTACTGATTTGTTTACTTTTGAGATTTACAAATGCTGAACATTTTTAAGTAGAATTTCAGTGCTATTTCTATGTATATTTTAATTTTTAAATATCTTCGAATATAAATCAAATCTTCATAATTTTTGCACAACAAGCAAGAACTGTTGATATTTATCGGGTAGATATATTTGTGGGGATTAAAATAAAACTAAAATAAAAAAAAAAGCAACAAACTCCCACGAGCCATCACCGGAGGAGCCCTCCGCGCATGTGCGAGAAAAAGGACCGACTTCCGACCCCCAAGTTAATATATCGGCCATTCGAGTTTAGGCCTGAACTGTGTGTAGTCGCTTCCTTGGCCAGGGGCATATCCCTTGCCATGAGCGACTATGACCGGTAAATAAAAGCCTAAGTCATAAAACCACCTTCTGCCCTTGTTTCTTTCTTTTTCGTTCCTTGAATTATTTTCTTTTCAGCGCGACCACCAAATGAGATGGGGTTAAAAGCAAAAATACCCCGAAGAATACGCAACAAGAGTATTCAGCCACCTTTAAACCTTTAAAACACCAAACCTCTTTTAACCGTATGTATTTACTTTGTCGTTAAATTTTATTTTCGTAGTTTCATCCGGTCATTCATATATATATATATATATATATATATATATATATATATATATATATATATATATATGTGTGTGTGTGTGTGTGTGTGTGTGTGTGATAAAATAGAAATTAGAAGGCAATTGACAATGCAATGGAATAGGTGTTGAAAATGATGTCAAAAAATTAAAAGATTTTTGAAGAAACTGCACGCGCGCACGCACGAACGGGCCGACGATACACCACGGAAAAACCCGAACATTTTCAAACATCCGGCGTTCCTTCAACTTAATTAACAACAAACGTTTACGCCAGCGCCGTAAGATAAGTACTAAAAAAACAAAAGTACTTCTAAAACCTCTGAAGATGGGATTTATCCCGAAAATATTTAGAAAAAAGGTAAATAAACATCATTTTTCAACACCTATACCATTGCATTAGTCAATTGCCTTCTAATTTCTATTTTACACATACATACAATGCTTCAAACAAACTATAAAAAAACCTTATATATATATATATATATATATATATATATATATATATATATATATATATATAGATGTTTCCAATGATCTATGACAATGGTTGTTTACAGATTATTATCATTAGTTACATGAAAGCATATAATCAATTAACGTCAGTATTTGTTTTCTTTCGTTTATAAAAAGAGGTGAAGTTAAGCAGTGATGAACCCGTTCAGTACTTAATTGGGTGACTAGTTAAGCAATAGAAGGTACTGTAAACAATCCGAGTCCTTTGTTTATCAAAATGTTTTAATTCGGCATTAAATAACATTAAAAGGGTTGATGTGCCGTAAAAACAACATTTACACAATTAGGGTCAAGACACTTTGAAAATACCGGTTCCTGACAGATCACCTTAGTTAAGCAGTGATAAACCTGTTCAGTACTTAATTAGGTGACCACTTAAGCAACGTTAGGTACTGTAAGCAATCCGAATACTTTTTTATTAAAAAGGATTTCATTCGGCATTATATGACCAAAAAAGGGTTGATACGTCATAAAACAAAACAACCAACCAACCTAAAAAAGAGGACACATTATTATTCGCTTTAAAATATTTGATTATGTCCATCTATCTATATATCTATAAAGGGCAGTTGTGTGTATGTATGTGTGTCCGGAGGAAACTATGAAAATAAAACAAAGTAAATATAGGTACACATTCACTATCACCAGATCTTCCTTTCTGAGCAAAAATAATGAAGATTTTAATTTATATTCGTTAAGATAGTTAAAGAAAAAATTTAAATAGTAACAGCATGTAATTTTTTCTTTTCTTTTTTTTTTTTTGCATTTAATATTGAAAATAATAAACATTAATTTTTCTTCTCAGAGTGGCTGGATCAACGCAAGATCTGGGGATTTTAATGGGACCTCCTGTGGGGATCCAACTCACAATTCAGTAATAATGGATTTGCGAGACTAACTTTAAAAAGAAAAAAAAAACCCTCTCTTACCCAGGCGACGCCGAGTAGCCGCTTCTAGTATAATCTAA
Source organism: Doryteuthis pealeii (assembly GCA_023376005.1). Classification (NCBI taxonomy): domain Eukaryota; kingdom Metazoa; phylum Mollusca; class Cephalopoda; order Myopsida; family Loliginidae; genus Doryteuthis; species Doryteuthis pealeii. The sequence goes on along the minus strand of CM042141.1, from coordinate 108,319,372 downwards.
TTCTCTTCTAACTGCATAGGATCAACTTTAGTAGTTCATGTAGGGATGCGCAAATTTACACTTTTGTTATGCAGTGAGAAGATGAAACGGAAACAGAAAGAAACCGAATCTTTTAATTAGACCCGTAGAAATTTTAATCATCCAGCCAACCTTTAAATATGGCTGCGTTCATAAAACTGTCCGAGAAAAAAAAGTGCACATGTTATTTTTGAATTTAGTTTTAAAAAAAGAAGAAAAAAATGTCTGTTTTGTCACTTCTTTGACTTATCTTATTATAATGGAGATTGTGTGTTTTTCTGTCTGTAACCGAAACTATATTACTACTCAAGTCACAATTCCCTTTGTTATTGACATCACAATCTCAATGATTTTATTTTTATTTAAATCTCAATTATTAATAAAATTGTTTTACATTATTAATACTGTTTACCATATCTACATACTAACAACATGCAATTGTATTTATATATACAACAAAATAACGGTTTACAGTGTGAACGGGAAGGCTAATTTGCATATTGATATTTAAAATGTGATTTTAATAAATATGTGCTTAGTATTATTGATTTCTAACTGTTTGGTTTTATTTTAATGAATATAAGCAAAAATCTCTTCAATAAATCTTAAAAGAAATCCATTAACAAGAAAAAATAACTGTCATTTTATCCTTTACTTCCTCTTTTAACTAAATACTTAAATTAGAAAAAATAACAATGAAAGACGAGAGTGATGGAAGTGTAAGTTTCAGTTGTTCTATTTTTCGATTATACCCCCCCCCCGTTTCAAATCTTTTTATCTGCATTCTTATTTAGTTTCATTGGCCTTTCTAATTTAATACAATATTTTATTACATTAAAACTTAAATACTTGCACCCGGAGGTTCCATATATTTGCTAGTACAACTAATGGCGTCGAAAATTGGGTGGAAGAAGATAGTTTCTTATTTTATTTTATTTTATTTCTTATCTTTTAAAAAAAAAAAAATTATTGTTCGTTGCTAATTTTACAAACACATGAAACCTGTTAGGGTTAAATAAAAAAAACTTGAGTTTATAAAAAAATTGTATTATCCATTAAGAATTGATTTATTTCAAAACTTTATCGGCATTAAATGACCCACTGAGGTTGATATGCCGTAAAACAAAACAAACCAAACCAAACACATGAAAGCGTAATATAATCGGATGGTTCGGAAAACTAACTGCATCTAGTGGTGAGGTTCCAATCCTGAAACTCTGGGGACTTTGAAATACCCTTCATTATCATTATCGGAGTGGTAGCACCTGTTAGGCAACCCCCCAACCCTTTTTATCATATGTGTGCTAGAATGAAGTGATTGAGGGTCTAAGTGTCCTGGGTATGACGTTAAACGGTATCTAGTGGTGAAGTTCCAATTCTGGAGCTCTGGGGAGTGTGGAGTACCCCTTCATTACTTATAGGTTCACTCTGACCCGGGTTGATTTTTACCTTTTAGGGTCCCATCCATGTGTTAAATACATTAAAAAAAATGAGTTTAACAAATGTGAATACCCAAGAATAATGAATAAAATAAAAACGGCTTCGGCATAAAATAACTCAAGGGTTACTTAAATATAAAAAGGTTGCCACTTGAACCCGATGACAGCAAAGAACGACAGACCACCCTGTCGGCGGGGATTAGAATAGTTGGTTGGTTGGTTTACGGCATATCAATTCATGGGTTATTTTATGCCGAATACGTTTTTGTCTATTTATTTTTGTTGGATATTCAACATTTTTTTAAACTCATTTTTTTACCTATTAAATTCATAGGATCTTAATAGGTACTACCACTCCGGGTTAGAGTTGACCTGGGAGTAATTGTAATGAAGAGGTACTCCGCACTCATCAGAGCACCAGAATTGGAACTTCACCACCAGATGCAGTTTTGTGTCCTACTCATGACACTTAGACCCTCGGTCACCCGCCTTCTAGCACATATATGATAAAAGAGTTGGGTTTTGACATAAGAGTAATTAAAGAATACGGTCGGGACAATCATATAGGTGCTAGGGCTTAACGTGACTAGCCGATTGATCAGAGGCGGTCTCTCCGACTACCTGTCTAGCCCAAGTAAGGACCAAAGTGGAGAATTGCAGGTCATGAACTGTTCAGCTACCAGGATTCTGCCCTTAAGCATCACGGTTTGCCACCCACGGCCAAGAGATGGCTTTCATTGGAGGCGGCGTCGTACCCCTCTGCAGAGGTGCAGTCAGCGTATTCTATAGCCCCAGCCGGTTTCAATACCGGTCCTCGCTAACTTAGCACATGAGTAGTATATCTTTGGTAATCCCATCTGTGCGGTAATGCATCTGGAGCTGACGTTAGGTGTGACGCTACACCCCAGAAAAAACTATCTCCCTAATCTAGCATTATCGCTGTTCGACTGATACCGACAATAGGCCACTCTGCAGACTTTATTTTTACCACACCATAAGAGTTACTCTTGAACAAACGTAGATTTAATCAGCGTAAAACTTTACGATTATTGATGAATTATTGTTTCTATTTGTAAGAAAGCAAAACAATCTAATTCAATATTTCCTGGGAAAATTGATAAAACATATCACACACACACACACACACACACACACACACACACACACACACATATATATATATATATATATATTTATATATGGGAGAAATGTGAGGAGGTTAATCCGACAAGTAGACAAACACGGAATGTTATGGAAACTGGATGTTTATTGTCGACGATGCAACGTTTCGGCCATTTAGACCATCATCAGGACCAAAAGCACAGTTCTAGCTTCAATGAAGGACATTTTCAGAATGTTGAAAAACAGTAGGTTGTCAGTAGGGGCAGGGGTGGCTGGGGTGGCTGGGTAGTGGATTTTCTTCCCTCTAAATGGGGAGTGTTATATGAAGATGCAGGTGTTTGGTCAGAGTGTTTGGATGATGAGGGATGGGTCAAAAAATGAATGAGTGTGTGTATGTGTGTTTGGGAACTGGATTTGTCATTAGTTGTATATGTGTGAGTTTTATTTTTTATATCTTATATATATATATATGTTACATAATAAATGGGATAGCCAATTCATTTTGTAATGTAGCGTAACATTTTTTAGATTAACCTTTAACTTTGGAAGGTCATGAAAAGTAAGTCAGATAAGTATGACACACGATTTCACCCTTGATTGACTTGTAGCGGGACTCTCTCATTGGTTGAAGTTGTGAGACTACCTGTTCTGCGCTTTGCACCTTCAATGCACAATGTCTAGACCCTAAGCGTTGTGATATTCTGTGTTGGCCAATTTGAGGGCATGAGTCAGAAACAGTAGTCACAAGGATTAAATAAAAACAAACAACTACAAATGTTTGTAAACAAGACGTGGATGGAAAAAGGTGTATGTGAGACTTCGCTGTCTATCCAACTGGTTGCTACTGGCTATCCCTACCGGCGACCTTAACACCTCAACGGTCCGAGTTCTAACTGCCTTAGTGCTCGAGTTTAGTTGTATTTATGTCAAACTTTCCTTCCCCACCCATCTTCTCCGGACCACACAGATGGCCAGTACTTAAATCGAATCGCCGACATTAAGTCGTCATTAACCCTTAAAATTAAAGCAATTAAATATTTTTTCAGACTTCAATACGCCGAACATTAATTTTTTTCAAAAGAGATTTTCTCATAAAAAATCCCTTTTGCTTTTAGTACCTAGATGCTTAAGATATCATTAAGTGGTCCCATTCCACGGTGGTCGTATAACCCTCTCAAACCTTACGGCCTAATCTTTGTGTTTGTAGAAAGGACAACCACTCACCCCCTTTTACTTATGCCTGGCTTTAACCTATTCTCTTTCTTATTCATTTATTTATTTATTTATTCTGACCATGTTCGTCTTCAATCATAGTATCACAAAGTAGTCGAGTGATTTAACAACTGTAGGAAAGTTAGTTGAGCTGAGTTGAAGACGGCCATCGGTTGGACGCAAAATGCCGTCCTCTGAAGTCATCTCTACGCGCGTTAAAATATGTGTCTTGGTAAATGAATAAAGATAAAAACAGAAATCTGTCTTCGTGTTCATAATTACGAGCAAAGATGGACACGGAGAGATATGCCCCGAAACGACACCCGAGACGATGAAGAAAGGGCCAGAGAACTCAGTACTACCAGCGACGAAGCCGAGAAAGTTACCAGACTTAGAAAATAAATAGGATAAGATGACACAAGAGAAAATAATAAGAATATTCAACATTATATATATATATATATATTAGTAATCTACAAACACATTATATATATATATATATATATATATATATATATATATATTAGTCATCTACAGACACAGAGTTTCGACGTCTACGTCTCATCAGTGCGGCTCGACTTTAACAGTTACTTCTTGCCGGGAGGAAAACCCGATTGAATTTTCGTGTCAAGCTCCTTACCCTCTCGGCCGTCGGTAACTGTCAGTAAGAAGCGAACAATTAATAGGTACATACTTACGTATGTATGTTTACAATCACCTGAGAACTCAAGTCTATAAACAACAGATGAGTATATAATCGTTATTCGTTTTGGTTGGGGTACGAATACAGCTGAAGACACTTATACACCGTTTACTTTTAGCGGAAGAATCAAACATATATGACTACATCACCTAACCAATTTCCAATACGTTGTTTGGCGCGTGATATAATGGTTATCGTCGTAGTAAATGGTCTCAGCGATCCGAATTCAAATCCTGGACGAGACTATTTGCAGTTCGCATAGCGCTAATATCTTTGATATTTTTACCATTAAATCAGCTATAAAGAATGTCCATAAATATCGGGCTTACGGTGTATAGTTGAATAGCATTGATCCCGAAATATTGGGCTTATGGTGTATAGTAAAATATCGCAAGCCTGAGATATTGGGCTTACGGGGTCAAAGAGTTAATTAGTGTAAAGTACCATGAAAAAAAAAATGACAGCATTTAGTTAACCTATCCTTCCTTTTCTATTTCAATCACATTCCAATATGTCAAGGGAATGAATTAACCGCATGTTTCACTGCGACAACGACAAGGGGATAACCTGCTTTAACAAAACTTATTGTAACAGACAATAGTAATAAAATGGCTAAACTAAGGTAATTTTTTTCACCTGTATTAAGTTACTTATTGCTGTCAAATTGTGGTTGTTTTTCTCCGAACAGTGCGGACAAACATTTTGTTAAAGAAAATGAAAATTCAAAAACAACAACAAAAAAAAAAACAAAAAAAAACAAAAACAAAAAAAAAAAAAAAAAAAATAAAAACGAAAAAAAAAAAAAATAAAACAAATTAAAAAAAACAAAAACCTTTTTCTAAACACATTTCGATAGAAATTCCAGAGTAAATTATGCCCCCCTCCCCCCATGAATAGACGACCCAACAAACCCGACAGATTGAAGTGGTTTGCTTATTTACCCTGACACGTTTGTAGCTTTGATTTCAATTTTCTCCCTTTATTACGTGATCCGTTGACAAAAAAAAAAAAAAAAAAAGAAAGAAAAAAAGGGAATAAAAATAAATAAATAAAAAAATAGAAAATAAAAATAAAATAAAATAAAAAAAATAAAATAAATAAAATAAATTAAAATAAAATAAAATATCGAGTAAAAAAAAAAATTCAGGTCTTGTTATCTCAATGGTGATTTTGTTTTTAATCAGTGTGTTAAGTAGGAGAAAAAAAGTTTCATCACATGACCCCCCCCCCCCCCCAATCCCTTTTAACAAGGTTTGATGGACAGACAGGTTTGTCAATGTCCGGCAACGTCATTTGAAAATAGGTCATCATTCCCTTGTGTCCACTTGTAGATACAGTCAAGTAAGTTACTATAAATCAAGGTAGATTTATCTATCCTAAATTCTTCATAATTATCTGAAAATTAAAATGGAACGAATTAATTTTATATTTAAAAAATAAACAATTGACTGCAATGTTATTGTTTTTTCAATTGGTTTTCTTTTATCATAATGTTGAATACCCTATACTTGTGACCTTGTGTCATATAGGGGATTGGGTAATAAGGGTGTCCCGTCGTAGTGTAATGGTTAGGAAGTTAGTCTCGCAGATCCATTACTACTGAATATCGAGTTCGATCCTCGTTGAATGGCCCCTACTTGCGATCTACTGTCTCATCCTACTCGTTGCAAACTGATTGGATATAGAAAGGGTGTCCCGTTGTGGTGTAATGGTTAACAAGCTAGTCCCGCAGATCCATTACAACTCAATAGCGAGGTGACCTTGTGACACATCCTACTCGGAGCGAATGGGTTGGATATAGAAAGGGTCTCTCATCAAGGTATGATTAATCTCCATATCCGTTACTACTGTTTACCGAAAGATTGATCCTCATTGGATACACCTTTTTGCAGCCTTGTAAGTCGTCGGGGCCTAAAGTCGGTATCAGCCAGTCAGCGAGGGAGTCTATCCCCTTTTCACTAGCGCTAGACCAAGGAGATTGTTTGGCGTCTAGGGTGGAGTGCCACACCTACCATCAGCTCCTTACTTTACCGCACAGATCCCTGTGCTACTCATACGCTGAGTCGGCGAGGACCGGTATCGAACTAGGAACCTTGTGGTTTCTAGCCGAACGCTCTACGACTGAGCTAACCCGGCCCTTTTGGGTAAATACCTTATTTTATCATATTTTTTGTCGCAACCGTCATTATAACACTACTTTATTTAACAAGGAACAACGTTTTCTCTGAATTTTTGAGATGAGGCTTGATAATTAGTATTATTTGGATTATTCGGACTAGTGTCCTCGTCTTTATTGGTATCTGTACAACGTTTCGACCGATTTGCCCTCCGGCCTTCATTGGTATTTCTTGTCGGACTCGGGAGCCTTCTCGAACTTGGGAACCTACTTTTCGAACTCGGAACCTTCTTGTCGTAATCACGGAACTTTCACAGTTGTGTTCAAAGTTCTGTGATGGCTCCCAATTACGACAAGAAAGTTCTCGGGTTCGAAAAGAAGGTTCCCGAGTTCGCACGGATATCGTTCAGCACGATATCCATCATGCCATGGGGACTCTGCCATGTCACCCCCCCTTATCTTATCTCGCGCTTATTATACGTTTATATTTACATTTGTTTGCACACGGCTCTATCAAATATGAACAATTTTTAGACAGATCTATTTGATCGATGGACGGGTCAGAGTGGACCTGAGAGTAATGGCTATTAAGAGGTCTCCACTTTCTCCAGATATACAGAACTGGAACTTCAATATCAGATGATGTTTAGTGTCATATTCAATTCAGCCCCTCTTTTGGGCTCTTGTCTCATCTGCTGGGGATGTATTCAACGTATTCTGAGCCCCACCGACGGGGCAGGTGACTGAAATAGTTGATTTAAACATTTAGTTGTGATGGTGAAAAAATCTCGAAGGAAGTGAATCGTAGATCAATATTTAAGGGAAACGATTTTGATATTCAATAAAAAATGTATCTCGATTTGGGAGGATCAAAGTTCATTTTTCTCTCTTTCCTTACATGTGTATGTGTGTGTGTATGTGTGTGTGTGTTTGTGTATGAGTGAATGAGTGTGTGTGTATGTGTGTGTGTGTGTGTGTGTGTGTGTGAGAGAGAGAGAGAGAGAGAGAGAGAGAGAGAGAGAGAGAGTAAATATGTGTATATGTGTACATATGTGCCTCTTTGTGTGTGTGTGTGTGTGTGTGTGTGTGAGAGAGAGAGAGAGAGAGAGAGAGAGAGAGAGAGAGAGAGAGAGCAGGTATACCTGTGTACGCGAGTATGTATGTGTGTGTGCGGGTGTGTAAATGTGCGTATATGTGTGCGTGTGAGAGTGTATGCATTTATTTGTGTGCGTGGACTATGCGTACGTATGTATGTGCATGCGAATGTATCTATGTGATAGTGCGTACGTTTATTCGAGTGTACATATGTATGTGTGTACATGTGTGCACATTTATGCATCTGTGTGTAAGGGCACATGTGCGTGTGTATATGTACGAGTGTATTTATGTGCGTTGAGATGTCAACGTATATGTATGTATGTATGTATGTGTGAGTGAGTGAATGTATGTACCTGATTGTGAGTATACGTACACATGTGTTTTCGTGAGGATGTGTGTACGTATATGCACGCGTAGCGTACGTGTACAAATGTGTTGTTTTTGTGCGAATGTGTGTACGTATATGCACACGTATGAACATACGTATATATGTCTCGGCTATGTCTAAATATACATGTTCATGCGAGCGTATGTAAATATGTATGTGTAAGTGAGCGAGTGAGTGTATGTGCATACGTATATGTAAGTATAAGTCTATAAACACGTGTTTTCGTGTGATTGTGTGTACGTATAGTTATTTACTAAGCTTAGCTTAGATGTGGCACACGGCCAGAAGTATGAGGCGCCCAATGAGAATCGAACTCACTAACAGTGGTCTGCAAATCTAGCCTGCTAACCATTACACCACATGTGTACGTATATGCGCGCGTTCAAGTGTATATACGTATATGTATGTATGTATGTATGTGTGTGTGTGTGTGTGTGTGTGTGTGAGAGAGAGAGAGAGAGAGAGAGAGAGAGAGAGAGAGAGGGAGAGAGAGAGAGAGAGAGAGAGAGAGAGAGAGAGAGAGAGAGAGAGAGAGAGAGAGAGTACGCGTTTTTGCTCGCAAATCTATTTTCTAAAACAGACGCACACAAAGAAATTGTTGACACAGTCAGTCAATCTGCCTCGACCCCGATTTCAAAATGACTGGTTTTCTTGCAGCACCTGGGTACAAAGATGTCATGTTCTCAGAGCACGTGATTCGCCGACGTCAGCGTCAGAAAAATCATGCAATTCAAGATTGCCTTTTAACTAGCATAACAAAAACAAGTGCGACTGACAGACAGCACTGGGGCGAACCCCCCAAACGTCAGCGTTTTTTTTTAAATTTATTTTTTTATTTTACAATTCAGGGCAAGAAGAACTGCACATTAGGGTAGGTCGATTTTTGACTTTTTTAATATATCAAATTGTCCATCTGTGCGAAAGTTGTATGTTAGTATACTGAATACTGATACCAAAAATTAGATCTTTTACTCCTACCATTGTTTGAGGAAATAGCATCAAAGATCGCCTGTTACAGCTTAATTAGTTTTGTTTTTGTTTTGTTTTGTTTTACGGCATATCAACCTCAGTGGGTTATTTAATGCCGATAAAGTTTTGAAATAAATCAATTCTTAATGGATAATACATTTTTTTATAAATACAAAGCCCATAACAACAAACAAAAACAAAACAAAACTATTGAAACATATCAAATATAAAAACGCCTAGAATACGCTGACTATATCCCTTGTATAAGGGACAAAAGCCCCCCCCCCCCAATAAAAAGGATATCCTGGTATAGCACTAAATCGTATGAAACAATCATATTATTCATATTTAAAAATCCTGTGGCGGAACGTGACTGTATCCCCTGCATATAGATGACCCCCCCCAAAAAAAAAAATAATAAAGGGGTGTACTGAATATAACACTAAATGTATCTAATGGTGAGGTTCCAGTTCTGGAGATCTGGAGTACACCAAGATTGTCTCAAATATTAATTACTATTGAATAGCGAGTTCGATCTTCGCTGACTGGATGTCCCATACTTGCAGCCCCGAGTCAAATCCGACCTGGGTGTAATGGCAGTAATATTACCATTACACGCAGGTCGGATTTGACACAAGGTCACAAGTATGAATCATCCAGCGAGGATCGAACTCGCTATTCAGTAGTAATGGATCAGCGAGACCAGCTTGCTAACCATTACACCACGATGGGACGCTCTAGTTTTTTGTGAAGGGTAATCCACAAAGAATCATTTGGACAAAAGCATTCTTCAAGACCAATATACATATCACTGTAAGGGAAAAAAAAACTCTTCGGTAAACTGTGGGGATTAAATTAAAAAAATAAAAAATAAAAAAACTCCCGGAAGAACCCTCCGCACATGCGCAAGAAAAAGGACCCACTTCCTACCCCCAAGATAATCTCTCGGCCATTCTAGTTGAGGCCTTAACTGTGTCTAGTCACTACTACTGGCCAGGGCGATATTTCCTTGCCACTTGGGGGCTATGATCGGTGAATAAAGCCTAAGTCATAAAACCACCTTCTGTCTTTGTCACTTTCTTTTTCTTCTTTTGAATTCCTTCCCTTTCAGCGTGACTATCACATGAGATGGGGTTAAAAGCAAAACCCTAAGAACACGCACCAAGAATATCTAGCTACCTTTAAACTTTAAAACACAAAATCTCTTGCTTCCCCATAAAACAATGCCAAACAAAATATTTTTTACCAAAAGAAAGAGACAAAATTTCTCTTTACTTGTAGAGGTGCATATTACACCTGTGGAAGATTGGAAAATGCACCGGACGAAACATTATGTTAACGATGGAAACTAGAAGTGGGTTGCATTTATTGTTTTAGGACCGGGTTAGCTCAGTCGGTAGAGTGTCCGACTAAGAACCACAAGGTTCCGGGTTCGATACCGGCCCTCGCCAACTCAGCGAATGAGTAGCACAGAGATCTGTGCTGTAAAGTGAGGAGCTGATGGTAGGTGTAGCGCTCCAACTCAGACGCCAAAACAATCTCCTTGGTCTAGCGCTAGTGAAAAAGGGATAGACTCCCTCGCTGTCTGGCTGATACCGACTTTAGGCCACCCCGACGACTTTACTTACTTAGGCAGTATTTAATTATATACTCTTCAAACTAATAGATATAGCTATCTGCATATTTTATATCTTATAGTTCTTTAAAAAAAAAAATAATAACCGTACGATATCCACTGGTGCAGATACTACATTCTGATCCCAGACAGTTGTAATAGAGAGCGATACTGTGATGACCCAACAGCGAACAGATACTAAACTGTTATCCTAGGCTGAAAACCTGTTTTATACGTAAATATTCCAGGTATTCTTTATGGGATCTATGCTAGTTGATATAATTCTTTGATTTCGACGTAAATAATCCAAATATTTTTATGGGATCTATGCTAGTTGATATCATAATTATTTGAAAATTGTAAATATGACTCAGCCTAATTATGATAAGTTGTTGGACCTATTCAAGACATTTCGACTGTTGTACTCTCTGGCCTTCTTCAAGTATCAGTTGTGAGATGATAACCTTCATGAAATTTCGGACTCAAATCCTTTATTCATTCCAGTCCGATTGATTAATTGATTGATTAATTGATAGATACAGCAAAAATTGCACATCATAGCGCAATCTTTGTTAGCGCAATACTTGGAGAGTAAAACAATTTCCGGTTTCCGAGTAATTTTTGATTAAGTCTAAATTGACAAAAATGTCTCGAGGGGGAAATAACTACAAGTCGATTACCTGCTAATTAAAGAGCCCTTTTCTTTTGATCTATTTGCATCCTCTGTCAGCCATAATGATAGACATGTGATGATATATACTATCATCACTGTCAATTTAGACTTAATCAAAAATTACTCGGAAACCGGAAATTATTTTACTCTCCAAGTATTGCGCTAACAAAGATTGCGCTATGATGTGCCATTTTTGCTGTATCAATCAATTAATCAATCGGACTGGAATGAATAAAGGATTTGAGTCCGAAATTTCATGAAGGTTATCATCTCACAACTGATACTTGAAGAAGGCCAGAGAGTACAACAGTCGAATTGTCTTGACTAGGTCCATCCCCAAAACATTAGGGGTTCCTATGCAGAATTTTATTTGAGATTAGTATCAATGTTTGCTCATTTGCACACCTACTGAAAAAATCTAATTTATGACGGCATAGATATATAAGCTGATATAACCACCCCCATCCTACATACGTCACCCTAAGTAACCGCTTATATCACCGATACCTTATCCCGCTATGGTCGTGACTATAACAACCAAGATAAGAACACACAGTCTCAGTAAATCAGTGTATAATAAATTGTTTGAGGTTTTGTTATTAAACAACCTTATTTCCTTTTAGTTCAAACATTCACGTAACAAATCAATGCTATTTCCAAAGAAATATTATCTATTAATAATGGAGATTCGCTTCCGGTTTTTGTCTGTAACAAAAACGACGTCACTGATTACGTCACACTACCTAAAACGTCATAACGTAGAATAGATACACTCAAAATTTGAGCATGCAATGTTAGACAGTCCTCATTGGGTTTGTTAAACAAGTTTTAATAAATACATACCAGGTATTATCTATCTATATATAGTTTGTTTTATTTTAATATATATTCAAAGTTATCAGAACTAAGTTTCCATTTCAATTTTTATATTTTTTACTCTAATAAATTTATTTTATTTTTTACTCCTTTAATGAACTTGATAATTTTACTTTACTTTAACGATATAAACTCTCTGATATTAAATTTTCAACTCCCATCCCCTCAGGCAATATTTATTTTACGTCGCCTAGAGGGCGTTCTTTTTATTTTGCTAGTAAATATAATTATTTTATATATCATATTTGACATATCTATATAGCTTATATAAAAGACGCACGTGTGTAATGGTTATCGTCGTAGGAAATGAATGCGTCGACTCAATTTCAAATCCTGGACGAATCTATTTGCATTTCACATAGTGCTAATACCCTGTGTAAAGGTATGCATTTAAATATTCTCTCTCTAGCTATGGCTAAATTGTAAGTCAGATTGGGCTGTTTAACCTCGGTATGGCAATCGGTCTAGGAAAAGGAAAACTCTGAGTTTAAACCTGTTAAACTCCGCTTAGAAATTGACTTTGTGTCATATCTTGCTCATACGGAGTGGTTGGGAAATACATATATATTATATAAAATGTATATACAGGAATACCTTGACTTACAAGTGCTCCAACTAACGAGTTTTCCGAGTTATGAGCTGTTACTCGGTCGATTTTTTGCTATGTGATGGGAACTAACATCTGAAGTACGAGCCAGCTCCAGATACGCTTAGGTTAATAAGTTCACTAAAAATGTTTAAGATTCCAAATTTATTACGCCAATGAAAAATCATCAAAGAAATATGTATTAAAACATATCACAGCTCATAATTCCTTATATTCTATTTGATTATGTTTTATACAATACGGTGCTATTTTTCTTATTTAAGAAAACGTAACAAAAAATGCTGGAACGGATTAATGGCATTTCAGTCATTTCAATGGGAAAAATGGATTTGATATACGAGGAAATTGAGCGGAACAAATTAAACTCGTAAGTCAAGGCACAATTGAATTATTAAATCATTTAGATACGATATTGGCCATAAATAAGTACACCGTAACAATTTTTTTTTAATGAAAAGTTATTTTTTTCTAAACCAAAGTTACCAGGTTGTTATTATTTCTAGTCGAACATTATATGATAAAGACGGGTACTGTTAGATATTATTTATGACCATTCTTTAGAACTTTGAAACTCTGAAAAAAAAAAAAAAAAAAAAAAAAAAGAAGAAAAGAAAGAAAGAAAGAAAGAAAGAATATATATCAGTCCAACTCGAGTCAGTCTGTTTTTCTACTATTTTGTTTTTAATCGTTTTTTTATTGATCACTCTTATACGTTTTTGAGCTGTGAATTTGTATTCAACATTTTTAATCTATTTACCTTTTCTGGATCGTCACTAGACTAATATATATATATATATATTATATATATATATATATATATATATTATATATATATTTCTTTTTTCGAACACATCCAAATTCTCCGTATTCACACCGTTTTATTTTCAAATATCAAAATATCTTGCTCTGAGGAAGACATCTTTTTTGTATACTTAAAATTTTAGTTTCTCTATTATCATTATTTAATTTTATTTTGCATTTAATATAATACTAAATAGAATACAATGTATACAAGGACAAACTCTTGGTCGAAACCCGTGTCGGCATTTCAACAAATCATTTTTATCCATACAACATTTTCTTTCCATTTATGTTTCAACATATATATATATATATATATATATATATATATATATATATGTGTGTGTGTGTGTGTGTGTGTTTCATATTCATATTTTTGGTTACAATATTTTAGAGTTTAGTGATAAATTGATTATATAATTTTTCATGAGAACTAATGTAATCATGTCATCTTTTTTACAGAAGAAACTTTTTTATAAAGATTGGTTGGCGTGTTATTACTTTAATCAAATATAAAACTTTATGAATATACATTTTTATCAAAAGTAATATTATAAATATATTGTAATGATTTAAAAATTCTTCTAAAAAAAAAAAAGAAGATAAATGAATAAATAAATACAAGCCGAAAAAAAAATGACAGCATAAGAAAAACTAAAATAAATGCTGTAGTTTGTCGTTTGTTGATTTTTTCACGTATTAATATACATTATTTGTTAATTTCTTTTTTTTTTTTTATTAAGCGAAATTTTAAATATTTGAACCATTTTATAAACTTTCTAAACAATCTAATTTAGTATCTGCGCATCAGCGTCCGAAGAGCCATTTCTAAAAAGTTGACATATTTTCGATCGCAATATTTTGCGTTATTTTTTAATTTTTTTTTTTAGCTATAATAATAATAATAATAATAATAATAATAATAATAATAATAATAATAATAAAAGAAGCTTTGAACATTGAACATTATGATTTTGATCCCCATTAACAGAAATCATGAATATTTTCAATGCTACAGAGCATAAAGTTAAATTTATCTCTTTTTTTCTTTCTAAAAAAAGAAAAAAGAAAAAGAAGAACAAAGTCCTATTTTTGGGTTTATCTACGCTATAAGCATTTCTGTGAACACATATGCACATTAAAATGAAAAGCAGAGAATCGACCTAAGAACACTCTAACTTCAAAAATAACAAAAATATCATTAGTGAAAGCTGATCTAAACGGTTCACGTTTTAACAAAAACAAAACCAGTGATTTTCTTTTAGCAACTATAAAACCTATTTCTAGGTTGTGATAACAGATTCAATTTTGATTGTAAATGATGGAGAAGGAACTGAAAATATTTTTATCCAATGTAAAAACATTTTCCCAAGTATTGGACATTTTTCATGCGTAGCCGATGTGTTTTTATTTGTGTTCTGTCAGACTATTCTACGTTAGTACAAGATGACGTAAAAAAAAAAAAAACAGAAAAAAAAAGAAAGAAAGAATTGTATATTCTGATGATGATGATGATGATGATGATGATGATGATGATGATGATGTAGAATTTAAGGAATTACAATTTAAAAAAAAAAAAAAAAAATATGAATAAAAATAGTTAAACGTAATTTACAAAGATAAATTAAACATTTGTTAATATTGTTCAAAAGAAAGTTTTTAACTTTTATTTTCACTTAAAAATAAACTTATCTTTTATATTTGTATTTTTTAATTTCTGTAAAAAAAATAAAAAATAAAAAAAAAATGAAGGAAAAATAATCTAAGAAAAACAAAACATAAATAACAAATAAAAAATAAACTAACAAAAAGACATTTCAATGAAATTTCATGAAATTTCAAATATATCTATGTATTTATATGATATATTTTCATCTATTGTGTTAAATTTCGTTGTTATGGTAACACGTATATACCCCATAAATATATCAAGCGTCCGTTGCGTTCTACAACAACGGAATATATATATATATATATATATATATATATATATATATATATATATATATATATATATATATATATATATATTATTATATATATTATAATAATATGAATTAGATAGATAAAATTTCTTATTGTAATTCAGTTCAAATATATCCTCCGTGATTTCTTTTTTACTATATATATGTATAATGTGAATGCAAATCTAGTTTGAATGAAAATAAGTTGAAAGTGTTACTTACTCGCAGTCGCAGTCGCAGTCGCTTGTATTTGCAGGCCGTGCGTGTTATGCGTGTTTATCTTTGCCTACAACTTGCTGATCTGCGATGACGTTCCACCCACATTGGTCTTGAAGGCTCATCCAGTCATATGATCTCTTTCCCGGACCTGTTGGAATTGCAGCAGATACAGTCAGAATGGGACCATAGGCAGGGGTGAACGTGTATGTATGTTCACGCGCGCGCACGCGCGCGCGTGTGTGTGTGTGTGTATGTGTGTGTGAGAGAGAGAGAGAGAGAGGGGGGAGGGAGAGACTAAAAAATGAGGCCATGTAGAGACGAAAGGCAAAGATGAAGTTGGGACGAGAAGGGGGAGAGGCAGTATAAAGTGTAAAAGGATTAACAGGAAGTACTTAAAAAAAAAAATTTCGTGTGAAAAGATGCAGATGATTTTTTTGTTTGTTAAAAAAAGACGAAAGAAAAAAATGTGAAAGAATGCTGTAAAAAAAAAAAAACGAAGAGGAAATTGACGAATTTACGCTTGTTGTGAAGTGGAAAGATGTAGACGATAAAGAGAGGAGTGTGATGAAAATGATTGGCAAAAAAGGTAATTTTTTCAGCGTTTGTTTATAACTTAAAAAAAAAAAATGATGAATGAAAAAATTTGCGAGTACAATGACCAGCAGTTTTATTAAAATAATGATAATAATAGAATCTTTATTTCTTTTCTTTTCAAAAATACCAAATTGTTCCTTGTTTCTTGAACGACACAACGGGCAAAAGAGTAAAATATGCGTGCCCTCCTTTTTTCAAATTCCTAAACAACCCAAAACACAATTGTTATGGGATAATAATAATAATAATAATAATAATAATAATAATAATAATAATAGCGAAAATTGATAGGACCCAACAAAATAGTAAATGTAGACTTTGCAGTAATAGAGATGAGACTGTAAACATATACTCTGCGAATGTAGCAAACTAGCACAACGAGAATACAAAACTAGACACCACTGGGTTGGGAAGGTGATCCACAGGGAATTATGCAAAAAATTAAATTTTGACCATACAACAAAATGGTATATGCATAAACCAGAATCTGTTCTTGAGAACGAAACGCATAAAATTCTCTGGGACTTTGAAATAAAAACGGATCACCTTATCCCAGCAAGAAGACCAGACCTAATGTTGATAAACAAAAAAGAAAGAACTTGTCAACTGGTGGATTTTGCAGTGCCAGCAGATCACAGGGTGAAGCTAAAGGAAAATGAAAAAATGGACAAATATCTGGATCTTGCCAGAGAACTGAAAAAGTTATGGAACATGAAAGTGAAAGTGATACCAATTGTAGTTGGTGCAGTCCAAAAAGGATTAGAAAAGGGTTTGGAAAGTTTGGAAATCAGAGGAAGGATTGAAACCATTCAGAACACTGCACTGCTGCAATCTGCCACAATACTCAGAAGAGTCCTGGAGACCTGAGCAGACTTGATGTCAGTCATACTCCAGTGATAGACCATCAGCTAATGCTGATGTGAAAACTCAAAAGGAGTAAAATAATAATAATAATAATAATAATAATAATAATAATAATAATAATAATATCGTAGCCAGAAGACTGGGTATTGTATTGATTAATATAAAAGAAGACAAAAACTGTGGAATATGAGGGTGAAAGTGATACGAATTGTAGTTGGGGCCGTGGAACGGTCCCCAAGAGTTTAAAAAACAGACTGGAGGAACTGGAAATCAGAGGAAGAATTGAGACTATCCAGTCAACAGCATTGTCAAAATCGGTTAGAATACGCAGAAAAGTCCTGGAGACCTGAGGATACTTGTTGTCACTCAGACTTCAGTGAAAAACAACCAGCTAACGCTGGCCTGAAAAACTCGCAACTGCTAAAATCGCACATGAAAAGACATGGACATGGACATGGACATGGCTAAGAAGGGGAAAACTCAAGAGAGAAACTGAATCTTTCAAGACTGCAGCACAGGACAATGACATAAGAACAGATTATATTAAAGCAAAAATTGATCAGACGCAACAGAATAGTAAGTGTAGAATATGTGGAATCAAAGACGAAACGGTTAATCATATGATATACGAATGCAGCAAACTAGCACAAAGAGAGTACAAGGCTAAGCTCGACTGGGTGGGAAAGGTGATCCACTGGGAATTGTGCAAGAAATTAAATTTTTACCATGCTACTAAATGGTATATGCACAAACTGGAACCTGGCCTAGAGAATGAGACGCATAAAATCCTTTGGGACTTTGAGATACAGACTGATCACCTAATCCCGGTAAGGAAACCAAACCTCGTATTAATCAACAACAAGAAGAAAAGGTGTCATCTCGTAGATTTTGCCGTCTCAGCGAATCACAGAATGAAGGTGAAAGAAAACGAAAGGAAAGACTAATATTTGGACCAGACCAGAATGTTGAAAAACTTTGGATCATGAAAGTAAAGGTCGTACCAATTGTCATTGGGGCCCTAGGAACGGTTCTCAAGGGTTTGGAAAGAGTCTGGGGGAATTGGAAATCCGAAGAAGAATCGAGACCATCAAAACAACAGCATTGTTAAGATCGGCTAGAATACTGAGGGAAATGTGTTAGAAATTAGATTTTGACCATACTACCAAATATTAGTATTATCTGCGTTATTCGGACTATTGTCCCATCTTCATTGTTACTTGTACAACGTTTCGGCCGATATGCCCTCCGGCCTTCGTCAGGTATTTCTTGTCGGAATCGGGAACCTTCTCGGACTCGGGAACCTTCTCGGACTCGAGAACCTTCTTTTCGAACTCGGGAACTTTCTTGTCGTATTCGGGAGCCATCACGGAACTCTGAATACGACAAGAAAGTTCCCGAGTTCGAAAAGAAGGTTCCCGAGTCCGAGAAGGTTCCCGAGTCCGACAAGAAATACCTGAAGAAAGCCGGAGGGCATATCGGCTGAAACGTTGTACAAATAACAATGAAGATGGGGATAATAGTCCGAATAACTCAGATAATACTAATCTTCAAGCCTCATCTCAAACATTCAGAGAAACCACCAAATATTATATGCATAAACGAGAATCCGTCCTAAAGACGCATAAAATTCTCTGGGATTTTCGAATACAAACTGAAACTCGCTATTACTATTTGTCAAAACAACGAGGCCATTCAATTCTATACTTAAGAAATACACAGGAAGCACTTTACAAAGTCACAAGAAAAGATAAACCAATTTGGAAATGCAGATAATATTAAGATATAAGTACAAAATTAAAAAAGAACTAGAAACCATTTTTCAAACTTTTGGCATAAACAGCCAGGACATAAGAACGGAATTTGGGATTGAAAAAATGTGCCATGTTGATAATGAAAAAGGGGAGAACAGAAAATAAACATGACAATTAAACTAGGAAAACAGTAGAGCACTTGGAAAAAAGAAAATTACAAATACTTGGGAATATGGGAACGGACACCATCAAACAAATAGAGATGAAAGAAAAAGTAAGAGAAGGGTACCTCAAAAAGACAAAGAATATCTCAGAAGAACAAGGAGTACACCCCCCCCCCAAGAAGAAGAAAACTTCTTGAAACCGAACTCTACAAAACAACTCTCATCATCCAGTTGAAAATACAAAAGCATTTTCTGCAGAAACGCAAGTTATTATTACAACGCAGAGAAAGGGAGGATGGGTAGAGAGAAACATATCTAAGTATAGATAAGTAATAAAGAATCAACTTTGATGGGGGTTTGTTTTTACAATGAGTCAAAATATCGAAAGTAAGAAAGGGGCGCGGTCATAAGTTTTAGGGGTGATGCTGGGGGAACATGTTGAAAAAATCTGGAGCATCGTGTGACAAGCTGTGCCAAACTGCGACTGTATGCTTCTATTGTGTTTTTAAAAAAATACAAACAGTGCTATTTTTCTTATCTAAAAGAACTTAGAAAAGTATGGTGTTTTGGGGTGGCTGTAACGGATTAATAGCATTTAAGTTTATTTCAATGGGGAAACTTGTTTAGATTTACGATGAAATTGAGTTACGAGCGGAACAAATTAAACTCGTAAGTCAATGTACCACTGTATTATTAAATAACTTATATACAATATCGCACATAAATAAGTACACTGTAAGAATTTTTTTGAGTTATTTTTTTTTCTAAACTAAAGATCATCATCATCATGTCGCGCTTTCAGCGAGGATATCCATG
Source organism: Doryteuthis pealeii (assembly GCA_023376005.1). Lineage (NCBI taxonomy): Eukaryota > Metazoa > Mollusca > Cephalopoda > Myopsida > Loliginidae > Doryteuthis > Doryteuthis pealeii. The sequence continues at coordinate 108,299,363 of CM042141.1, read as the reverse complement.
ACAATCTCTCTCCATCCGTCCCTATCGCTCATCATTCTCGGGAGGTCCTCTATGCAGCATCCCGCATCCGCACAGAGCTGATCAACGTACGTTTTTGCTGGTCGGCCCACACTGGCTTGTCCATGTGCTGGCTTCCACAGGAGGACGTCTCTTATGAGTTCGTCCTTGCTTCTCCAGCAGTGTCCCGCGTGTATACCAGAGTGTTATTATTTCTAGTCGAACATTATATGATAAAGACGGGTATTATTAGATATTATTTATGACCATTCTTTAGAATTTTGAAAATCTTTAAAAAAAAAAAAAGAAGAAGAAAAAAGAAAGAATATGTGACAGTCCTATATAATAACTACACTCCTCATTCATATTTAGGCCATTTTATTTTTGATTACTGTTTCAATAGTGTTGAGTTTGCTGGGCCCTCAGATATATTTCCTGAAAGAAAAGGTTTGTAACGTTACATGTACATAACGTAAATAATAGAAGAACAACTTAAGTATATCATATGTATTTAATTACAAAACAAAATTTGATATATTAAGGTAACAGAAATAAAGCTAAACGAAATATTATTACTTATCTGTAATATACGCGCTTCTAAGAAAAATACTTAAGTCGTTTGAAACACAGTGTATAGTAGGATTACCAAGAAATCGTCTGCTAATGTTTTTTTTAAAAAACGAATTAAAATTGATTAAATCGATTATTTAAGGTCAAAGTTTCGTCTAAATCAATAAGTAGTAACATAATGGCCATCATTAAAAAAAGAAAAATATTATTACATATGCAATTTATTTTTAATACATTTTTAACATTAAAATTCGTTTAAATTTCGACGAAAAGTTGTGTCGAATTTATTTTGATTTACCATGTTCAATAATTGTTTAAAAATATTTTAAAAATACTTTGTAAACATTTCTTTTTAGAAATAAGTAAAACGTTACTTTAAATACATATTTATTAAATATTATTGAAATTTTACTCACTCGTTTTTAACTTTTAACCACGTAAAATCTGTTTTTTGTATGAAAAAAAAAAAAAAACAAACAAAAAACAAACAAACAAAAAACAAAATAAAACAAATATTAGTTTTAATTTGTTGCGGTTGAATTAATGTGTTTATCATGCCTTCTGCTTCTGTATGGGGTTCCCTAAATATGCCTTTTTTTCTTGTTTGGAAAAGGAATATCATTTTGGGCCAATGTTTGTTCTTATATTAAATTACTTTTAATTAATTTAGTTTAATTTAATTTATTAATTAAATTACATTTAATTTATTCAATTTATTTTATCAATTAATTGAAAAAAATTTAAATTCCATTTTAATTATTATTCTTTTTCGTTTCCATACAAATAATCGTCTAACGCGACATAAATAACATTGAAAATCAAATCAATTGATTTAAAATATGAATATCCTGATGTTAAGTTTAAAATGTTATATTTTTAGATTCTAGAAATAAATATCTATTTAATGCAAACCTTATTTTAGTCAAACAAAATTTAAGTTTTGAAGAAAAACTCTACTGAAAATTTAGCCCCCCCCCCTTTAAGCAGAAAAAATATCGATGTATAATTTTTTCTTAGCCTTAAGATAATAGCCAACTAAATAATTATTGAAATGAGTAAAAAATGCTTGTAAGCCCTGATCCCAGGAGCACGGTACCTCGAGTGTCAGTAGCGATACTTTATTCATACTAACAAAATAAAAAGAACGCCCCCCTGGGCGACGTAAAATAAATATTGCATGAGGGGATGGGAGTTGAAAATTTAATATCAGAGAGTTTGTATCATAAGTAATGTAAAATCGTTAAATTTATTAAAGGAGTAAAAAATATAAAAAATTGAAATGGAAACTTAGTTCTGATAACTTTAAATATATATTAAATAAAACAAACTATATATAGATAGATACCAGGTATGTATTTATTAAAACTTGTTTAAAAAACCAATGAGGACTGTCTAACATTGCATGCTCAAATTTTGAATGTATTTATTCTATGTTATGACGTTTTAGGTAGGGTGACGTAATAAGTGACGTCGTTTTTGTTACAACAAAAACCGGAAGGGAATCTCCATTATTAATAGATATGATAGAAAGAAAGTTAAAGTAATACTTGATCTATTTTTTAAGCCTTACCACAATTAAAATTCAAAAACCTTTCTCCCATTGCATATGTATTTACCACATCACTCGCCGCCCCGTCGGCTGTGTCTGTAGACCACAACGACTGCGCCTCTGTAGAGGGTTAAGACACCTCAATGCAGCCACCTGTTGGCCGTGGGTAATCAATGCTTAAGGACAGAATCCTGGTGACTGAGCCGTCCTTGACTTGCAACATTCCCCTTTGGCCCTTACTTGGGTTAAACGGTCGGTCGGCGAGGGCCCCTCCGATCAATCGGCTGGTTACGTCAAGCCCTAGTCATATACGTTTATCCGAACCGCATTCCTCAATTGCTCTTGTGGAAAACCCTCACCCCCCTTTAAAAAAAATCATATATATTTATCAACCCCTCCGCACGAGCAGGATGTGATACAAGATCAATTTCTTAAGCGGAGTTCAACAGGTTTGAATTCAGAGTTTTCCTTCTCCTAGACCGGTTGCCTAACCAAGGTTAAAGAGCCCAGTCTGCCCTACTATTTATCCATAGCTGGAGGGAGAGTAGGATTCATGCCTTTCCCAAGGGTATTAGCGCTAAGTGAAATGCAATTAGCAAGTCCAGGATTTGAACTCGGGGCGACAAGTCCATTTCCCATGACTTTAACCATTACACCACGCGCTTCCTACTTAAAAAAAAAAAAATCATAAATGCACTAGAAGGTGGTGAGTGAGAGTGTTAGTATCCTGGGTATGGTGCTAAACTTCATCTAGTGGTTAGGTTCCAATTTGTAGTTCTGTGAAGATGAGTTTAAAAAATGGGCTAAAAGATTTAAAAAAAAATTGAATAACCAACATGAATGACCGCCCTGTCGGCTGGGGCGTTAGAATGCACCGACTGCACCTCTGCTGAGGGGTAAGACTCTCCCAATGGGGCCACCTGTTGGCCGTGGGTGGCGACCCGTGATGCTTAAGGATGGAGCCCAGGTGGATGAGCAGTTCATGACATGCAATACTCCACTTTGGCCCTATCTTGGGCTAGACGGGCGGTCGGAGAGGCCCCCTCCGATCAATCGGCTGGTCACGTCAAGCCCTAGCACCTATATGATTTTCCCAACCCTATTGCCTTTATGGCAAGCCCCAACCCCTTTTTACCATATGGGTGCTAGAAGGCGGTGGCTGTGGGTCTACATGTCCTGGGAATGACATTAAACTCTATCTGATGGTGAGGTTCCAGTTTTGGAGGTTTGGGAAATGTGGAGTACCCCTTCATCACCATTGCTCCCTGGTCCACTCTGGCCCGGAGTGGTAGTACCTGTTAGGGTCCCATCTATGGGTTAAATAGAAAAACATGAGTTGATAAACAAAATTGTATTATCCATTAAGAATTGATTTATTTCAAAAATTTATCGGCATTAAATGACCCACTAAGGTTGATATGCCATAAAACAAAACAAACCAACCAACCAACATCAATGAATAAAACAAAAATGACTTGGGCATAAAATAACCCAAGTGTTGACATGCCGTAAAATCCAACCAATCAAACCCGCCACACCAACAAAATGCTTTCTAATTATCAGAGAAGTGAATTACATTGAAATTAAAGAAATCAAAACTCTTAGAGGAAAGTTTGGATGACAACAAACCTTATCATGGAAATATCATTCCCCGAACAATCTAGTGCACCCTTTACCTACCGGGTGTGCGGATATTGAATGCACGCCCCCCCCAAACACACAGCCAGATATGCCGACTGAACGCCATACACTACATCCTTTGTATGCTAAGACATTAATAGAAATAAGAATACTTTAAATGATGAAGAATTTTACGTAACGGTTAGGGTCGTAGGAAATTATATCAGACACGAGTGCAGATGTGAGTGTTTTGACAGACAGGAAATGGTAAACAGTTCACCATGATTAAGTACCCCATCTCAAGGGGGCAACGGTGTCTTGATATTGACTTTTATAAATGCAATTTCAATGAGAGATGATAGAAGATTCGCAAAAGGCTGGCCTGATTTATTAAACTGAAAATGCGTGTTTTGTTTATATCTATTTGGAGTTTCAAGATCTGACAACACAATAATCAGATATCTATTAATAATGGAGATTCGCTTCCGGTTTTTGTCTGTAACAAAAATGACGTCACTGCTTACATCACATTACCCAAAATCGTCATAACATAGAATAAAATTTATTCCACGATTTTTGGCATGTTCAAATTTTGAGTGTATTTATTCAATAAATACACTCAAAATTTGAACATGCAACATTAGACAGTCCTCATTGGTTTTTAAAACAAGTTTTAATAAATACATGACTGGTTTTATATATCTATATATATATATATTTTTTATTTTAATACATATTTAAAGTTTACATTTCAAATTGTTTTATTTTTTAATCCTTTAATGAATTGGATGATTTTACTTACTTCGGGTACAAACTCGCTGACATTGAATTTTTTACTCCCACCCCTCTGGCAATATGTTTCAAAAATCTATTTTTACATCACCCGGAGGGTGTGTTTTATTTTGTACTAGTGTATATAATACTAGCAGAGCTACCCAACGTTGCCCGTCATCTAGAAATAAATCTCATATCTATATTCATACATAGATTAATAAAGATTATTTTTCAATATATTTCTTATATCATATTCTATTATTTTTATATTCTTGTTATTAAGTTATTTCTTTATTATTCTTGTTTGCATTTTTTATTTCATTTGTCTTTTCTTTGCTTTTTATTTTGTTTTAGTCTTTATAAATTTGTTTTATTTTTTAATCATTTTAAAAATTATTCTTTTGAATATATCATTTGTTTATACCATTGCTATATTGAATATGAACGCCAAAGAGTTTTTTTTATAAACCCCACTTGGAAAAAAATAGGGTGTGGATTTTATTTAATTTAAAAAAAACTGGAACACATCACCCCTGATGATAGCACTTCGAAGTGCCGAAAGTACTCGGGACTTGAACTTTGGTGGACTTATCCACGAATTCCACCCAAATATTAAAAAATTGGCCAGCAAACTCGAAAAGATCAAAAATAAAATTGTTAAACAGGAGATGTGTCTTTTTGTTTAATTCTACATGTATAAATGAAAGAATGCTGCCCAAATACACACACACACACACACACACACACACACACACACACACACACACACACATATATATATATAATATATATATATATATAATATAAATAAATAAATAAGTAATCCACAGACACGTATTTCGAGGTTTCATCTCTCATCAATGTGGTTATACCTTAACAGCTACCCCTGGCAGCTGTCAAATATAGAATATTTAATTGATACATTTCTAAGTGGAAATGAATTCACTAGAGTCCTCTAACTTTTGTAAACAAAGCGAGGGTTAGCTACACGCCAGAACGGTGGATTTTACAATTAAATCCCTATTTAGAGAACTCAACCAAAGTGGGAGTATATATTAATAAATAAGTAATCCACAGACACGTGATATATATATATATATATATATATATATATATATATGTGTGTGTGTGTGTGTGTGTGTGTATGTGTGTGTGTACGCGTATGTGTGTGTGTGTGTGTGGAGAAAAGTAGACAAACACAAGATGTACTACTGGATGAAGGTTTATTATAGGTAGTGATGTCGGCACTGTAACGTTTCGGTCAGTTAGACCTTCTTCAGGCCAGTGGACTGAGTTCTTGTGTTGAAGGATGCTGTTCTCACACTGACAAGTCTTGAGGTCGTGAATAGTGGGAGTTGTTACATTTTATTTTTATTTTTATTCTTTTTTTTAAATTTTTTATTATATATATATATATATATATATATATATATATATATGAAGATAGGATGGATGGGTTTAGAATCCGACAATATGAGGATGATAAAAGGATAAGTGAGCAAGAAATGAATAACTCAAAACAAATCAAGGGTTGAAATAATTTCGTCCGTATTACGCGAACATCTTCAGTCATTTTGACTGAAGATGTTCGCGTAATACGGACGAAATTATTTCAACCCTTGATTTGTTTTGAGTTATTCATTTCTTGCTCACTTATCCTTTTATCATCCTCATATGTATATATATATATATATATATTGATTAATAACATTTTCAATACTAATTCATTTAAGAACAAATTTATTTATAAATAATATTTTGATTTTTTCTTTTAAAAATAAAATATCCATAAATTAAAAAAAAAATAGAAATTTTTATTTTAGAGGTAAAGATATTTTCAAATGTATTCTTTTGTTATCTCATTTATTCATTTTTCTGTTTTTTCCTCGGATTTATTGCGCCGACACGGCTCCAGCGTTCCCATGCAATTGCAGGGTTTGCGGAATCCCATTTACTCACCTCTGATTGAAGACAGGTTGTTAAATTGAAGACATCTGGTGTAATCCCTTTTACGGGAGAAGTAAACAAACAGTGTAGGGTGGGGGGCATCTGGTTGGAGAAGCAAATCTAAGCGACGCCAAATGAATGTAATTCAAAATCATTTTAAACATTATTTCAAACTGTTTGAGCACAGATACTACAACTCCGGCGATAAAATGAACTTGGGAATCAGGACAACAAAAAGGTGACTTCACATTCCCCAGAACTCTAGAACTGGAGCCTCACCACCAGATGCAATTTAGTGTCATATTCAGGATACAGCATCGGTGACTATTTAGGAACTGCCCTGTTATTTATCCATAGCTAGTGGACAGGGAAACAAATGCAGATAAGCGTGACTAAAAATCATTAACGATGGTGTCGTGGGTGATTAAAAAACAAAACAAAACAAAACAAAACAAAACAAAACAAGACGCGAGGAAGAAAAACAGGAAGATTACTAAAGAGGTGCCTAAATTTGTTTTGGTTTCTTTGTTTTTAATGGCACATCAACCTTCGTGGTTTATTTAATGCCAAAACCATTCTTGAATGTATTAACCAAACAAGGTCTGTTTATAAGCGGAGTTTAAAAGGATTGCATTCAGAGTTTTCTTTCTCCTAGACTGGTTGCCATATCGAAGTTAGAGCCCAGTCTGCCTTACTATTTACTCATTACTGGAGGGAAAATAGTTGGGGGCATACCTTTCCCAAGGGTATTAATGCTATGTGAAATACTACCAGCATCGTCCAGTATTTGAACTCGTGTTCAAAGCCATCCTTATAGAAGAACAACAGTTGTACTATTTAACCCATAACTTGGGAATGAGGGTGTTTATACTTTTCCCGAGGGCATTAGTCCAAAAGTGAACTTAATAGCGCGACTGGAGTTCGAACTCACATACTACGATGTCACAGTCCAGCACGTTAACCAATGCTAAATTAGGGCTATGGTAGGGAAAAACAAAACAACATAGACTTTTCGTTCGGAAAATATAGTGGTAGAAATTGAATTGAGAATGACTGATATTTTCGTGAGAGTAGGCGAATTGGAAGCAAGTGTGTATGTATGGGGGTGTTCAATTATGGGAGACGGGTGGCGTTTGCTGGTTGACAAGCGGGGCGAAGGGACGAGAAAGAGAGCAACATAAATTGTGAATTGCTTGTGTGTCATTAGACTCAGGCATTTAGTGTACAGATGTTTGTGTGGGCAGGAGGAGAATTTACGCTGGGGGAAGAAATATGGTGAAAGACCCGTTCTATTGAGTAATAAACTGTCTGTAGACTGAAATGTAAACTGCACGCTGGTCTTTCAAACTCAGAAAGTGACGTAATAACTCTCTCGTTTATCCGGGAGGTAAGCGACTACTCTTGAAATAAATCTTGGATTATTTCGATAAAGACTGGATTTGAAAAAAAAGGGTTAGCTCAGTCGGTAGAGCGTTCGGCTAGAAACCACAAGGTTCCTAGTTCGATACCGGTCCTCGCCAACTCAGCATATGAGTAGAACAGGGATCTGTGCGGTAAGGTAAGGAGCTGACGGTAGGTGTGGCGCTCCATCTCAGACGCTAAAATTATCTCCTTGGACTAGCGCAAGTGAAAAGGGGATAGACTCCCTCGCTGATTGGCTGATACCGACTTTAGGCCGCCCCCGTCGTCGTCGAGAAAACCATCTCTACAAAGTCCAGTCCACCCTGACCCGGAGCAGAAGTAAAAAAATTGAATACCCCAAAAGAATGAACAAAACTAAACGTCTTTGGCATAAAATGAACCAGGCATTGGCATGCCATAAATCTATCCAACCAACCAACCAACCAATCAATCAATTAATCAACCAATCACAAAGGCCAGGTTAATTTTTGGTTATTTTACAAGCATACAAAGTGTGTTAAAATGCGTGTTTTGTTTATTTCTTCTTCGAGTCCCAAGATCTGACGACACAACAATCCGATATTTATACAATACTAGCAGAGCTACCCGACGTTGGCTGGGATTTAAAAATAAATCTCATGTTTATATTTATATAGAAATGAACAATGAGTAAAAAGTTAATTTTCTTCAAAACAGTCCACCCCCTCAATTCCAGGGCTAACAATGCCATTTAAAGCTAATTTTGCAGAACATGCGTAACTTTTTAGTAACGAAGATTACTTTAGTCTAAAAGGAAATGTGAAGAAAGTTTATATAAAAAGATAAAATTCTTTAAGATTGTGAGTTAGGGTAGGTTGAATTTTCACTTAAAAAAAATCAAATTCTCTCATACAGCAAAAGTTGTGTGTTACATGTCTTACTTGCACCATTGTTTGAGGAAATAGTATCAAAGATCGTTTGCTAAAATGCACCAAAAATCCTTATTTTCGCAACATTTAGCCAAAAAATGTGTTAAAAAATGTATCAATTTCTATATTTAAATCAGAAAAGGTTATTTTAACTGAAACAAATAAAATATAATCAGAATTCAAATTGAAAATATGCCCCCATCACCACCAACACCTCTGATTTGCTGCTTTTTACCCAATAATTAAGCTGTAACAGGTATAACACTTTAAAAGAATGAAATATATTTCCTCAAACGAAGGCAACATTTTTGTGTGATAATTGTTTTATGTTAATTTACAACTTTTGCCACATGGGAGACGTTAGAGATCCAAAATCCACCTACCCTATTGTGCATAGTTAAAATGATCGTCCAATTTAAGTTATGCAATTAAGAAAAACTATAATCAGCATAAATCCAATTTAAGTAAACTTATACAAGTTGTGAAATATTTATTCAGCTCCCATAAAGCTGAAAATACAGAAAACCAATTATTTTTTAAACTGGTTAAATTTTGAATTTAGAGTGCTGTCCAATGACATGTTGGAAATTCCATAACTAATTATTTCCCCCTGCCGCCAGGGGCGAATGCCAACAGCGTATGTTGGCGCCAAATAACAAAAGTTCACTTATCGCAAAGCAGTACTGGAGAAGAGACATAAGAACTAAGCTCTCATTACCAAGCCCCAAAACAGGGTCCACTTATCTCAGAAACTTACAACCAGATTCCGTCTAAGGCATAATATCTGCATACTTCTCAAAGGCCGGTACTACTGCACACTGACCAAGGAAGAACAAATACCGAGTAATAAAGAATTAATCATTCGCATCTGATGAGTCGGGAGAGTTAGACACTTTGTCTAAGCTCCCTGAAATAGACTATGAAGCTAAATCTCTAAGTCTTTTGTTATTTCTTTACTTATATATTTACTCTGTAACTCTAACATTAAGAGCACACATTGAGCTCTCAAACGGCGACAGGTTTTTAAAAAATAAAACTCTCGTGTCGTAAGGAAGATTTATTTCTCTGGACTTTTGGATTATATATATATATATATATATATATATATATATATATATATATATGTGTGTGTGTGTGTGTGTATGTGTGTGTGAAGATGCAGTAACGAGCTAAGCTTGTTGCAGTTGAAATAGATGAAGCAAATTTAAAGTATTTTCCTTCATTATTCATCTATATTGCTCTGTTTATTGACACACCTGAAAAAATGTACATCGAACTCTGACTAAGAATTTGGTGTTGACCTGTCAGATAACCTGTATCACTACAGAAGAACTCTGCATGGAATGACCCTCAACACCAAGAATATATATATATATATATATATATATATATATATATATATATACATGGAGAGAGAGAGAGAGAGAGAGAGAGAGATGGACCTATTTTTTCTCTTCCATTACCTAGCTTAAGCGCAAGTCGTTGAGTCCGTAGTCTTGCTTGGACTGAATTTCTTTTTACTCTATCCAAATTACCATCATTATGTAAACTAGTACAAAATAAAAAACACCCTCCGGGAGATGTAAAAATAGATTTTTAAAAATATTGCCTGAGAGGTGGGAATAAAAAATTCAATGTCAGCGAGTTTGTACCTAAGTAAGCAAAATCATCAAATTCATTAAAGGATTAAAAAATAAAACAATTTGAAATGTAAACTTTAAATATGTATTAAAATAAAACAAACTATATATAGATATATAATACCAGTCATGTATTTATTAAAACTTGTTTTAAAAAACAATGAGGACTGTCTAATGTTGCATGTTCAAATTTCGTGTGTATTTATTTAATAAATACACTCAAAATTAGAACATGCCAAAAATCGTAGAATAAATTTTATTGTATTTTATGACGATTTTGGGTAATGTGACGTAAGCAGTGACGTAGTTTTTGTTACAGACAAAAACCGGAAGCGAATCTCCATTATTAATAGATACATGTGTGTTTGTATGTATGCGTATGAAGATAGAGTAGCGTGTTCATGTTTATGCATGTGTGTGTTATGTTATGTTTACGTTAGAATTGTGTATGTCGTAATTATGCTTATAATTTACTTATTTGTACTTCGACAGTATTTTTAGGATTAAAAATTGGTCTCAAAAGTTGGGCATTACATAGGGAAATACTTTTTTTACTTTTGACGAGTATCGGACGCCCAGTGAGAATCGAACTCACAAAACTGCTGACCTAGTTTGCCAACCATTCTAACCACACGATGCGTATGTATGATGAATTTACAATTTTTGGTGGGTGGGTAGAAGACAGCTATCACACCCAGAATAGACGCCACCCCCGCGTCAAACATGAGAATCCACTTTTGAAGTCACCCTTATCGTGTCTCTTTGACGTTGTAAATTATTTTCCACGGGTCTCTCCTACGCAAATGATATTTTTCGTTCTTGGTTAATAGTACTTTGGGATAGGTCCGGTCCCCTCGCGTGACATAATGGTCAAAGAGCTAGGATGGCATACCGTTACGAGTGAGTTCGATTCTCACTGGGTGTCCCCCATACATTTGTTTGTATGCCACAGATAACTTAAGATTAGTAACTAATGATTAGTGGGTTAGGCTAGCCGACCATTACTAGTCAGTTCGATTCTCACCGTGTGCCTCGTACATTTGGTATTGTGCTATAGATAGCTTATGGTTAATTAGTAACTAATAATTAGTGAGTTGGCTAGCAGACATTACTAGTGAGTTCGATTCTCACTGTGTGCCCCGTACATTTGGTATTGTGCTATAGATGCTTATGGTTAATTAGTAACTAATAATTAGTGAGTTGGGCTAGCAGACCATTATAGTGAGTTCGATTCTCACCGGGTGCCCCGTACATTGGTATATAGATAGCATGGTTAATTAGTAACTAATAATTAGTGAGTTAGGTAGCAGACCATTACTAGTGAGTTCAATTCTCACCGGGTGCCCGTACATTTGGTATTGTGCTATAGATAGCTTATGGTTAATTAGTAACTAATAATTAGTGAGTTAGGCTAGCAGACCATTACTAGTGAGTTCAATTCTCACTGTGTGCCCCGTACATTGGTATTGTTACTATAGATAGCTTATGGTTAATTAGTAAATTAGTGAGTTAGGCTAGCAGACGAGTGCCCCGATTCTCACCGGGTGCCCGTACATTTGGTATTGTGCTATAGATAGCTATGGGTGAGTTAGGTGAGACACGATAGCTTATGGTTAATTAGTAACTAATAATTAGTGAGTTAGCTAGCAGACCATTACTAGTGAGTTCAATTCTCACTGTGTGCCCCGTACATTTGGTATTGTACTATAGATAGCTTATGGTTAATTAGTAACTAATAATTAGTGAGTTATAGCAGACCATTACTAGTGAGTTTCTCACCGGTGCCCCGTACATTTGGTATTGTGCTATAGATAGTGCAGACCATCGATTCTCACTATAGATGTGAGTTAGGCTAGCAGACCATTACTAGTGGTTCAATTCTCACTGGGTGATCATTCTTTAGGCTAGTGTCACAACTAAGCTAAGTTTAGTAAATCATCATTTGTATTTTGAGTGTATGACATAATCACTCTCGCAATTTCTGTCCATCGAGGCATTTGATTTATTTTTCTTAGTACCAAGTTGCTAAGCCGAAGAGGTAAGGGAATTCTGTTCTGCTATTTTTCCCACAAAGTCTGAAACATGATACATCACTTAATGTTCGACCCTACATTTACTTATATGTGTATTATGTGCGTGCGTATATATGTATCCATGTATGTATGTGTGTTGATGCGCGTGCCTATGGGTCATAGTATATATATATTTACCAACCCCTCCGCACGAGCAGGATGTGGCACAAGGTCGAAAATATGGGGCATCCAGCGATGATCGAACTCGCTATTCAATAGTACTGGATGTGCAAGATTAGCTTTCTAATCCTTACACAATGATGGGATGTCTTTAATACCCAACCGATTTGCCATGGGTCGGATGTGGCACAAGGTCGAAAATATGGGGCATCCAGCGATGATCGAACTCACTATCCAGTAATAATTGATCTGCGAGACAAGCTTATATAGGTAATATGGAATGAGGAGATGAAGAGAAATAACAAGACACAACTGTTTTGAAGTATAGATGGAGACTTTATTGATTAGACCGTTGTCTGAACGCCAGCGTCCAGACGCTCAATTTTTTTTTTATTTAAATCCCCACAATACATCCCCACCCAAGTAGTGGAGCTACAGTAAGGATGTATTAGTGAGTTTTTTTTGTTTTCTTTTTGTATTTTTTTGTAAGGTGTGTGTAAGGCAAAGATAGCTTTATTATTCAGGCTTGAACGAGGTTATAGTGGCCTGTAGCGAGGGAATTTCTCTCTGGCTAAAAAGGACCAATTATACCTCTGAAGTGTTGTGTATGTAAGAAGGTAGAGGTGGCTTTATTAATCAGGAATTATTTTAATGAGGTCATAGTGGACTGTAGCGAGGGAATTTTTTCTCTGGCTAAAAGGACCAGCTATACCTCTGTAAGGTTGTGTATGTGTATGCGTCCAGACGCTCAATTTTGATTTGATTTAAACCCCCACACTTATTAACCTATACACCACGATGGGACGCTCATTTATTTAATACCTGTTCGCCACGAGTAGGGTGTGACACAGAGTCGCAAGTATGGGTCATCCTGCGAGCATCGAAGTTGCTATTCGATAGTATTGGATGTGCAAGACTAGATTTCTAATCAGTACATCATAATGCAATGCCTTTAATACCCAACTCGTTCGCCATGGGTCTGATGTGACACAAGGTCGCAAGTATGGGATATCCAGTGAGGATCGAACTCTCTATTCAGTAGTAATGGATCTGCGAGACTAGCCTATTAACTATCACACCACGATTAGGCGTCCATTTATCTAATACCCAACTCGTTCGCCATGGGTCTTATGTGACACAAGGTCGCAAGTATGGGATATCCAGTGAGGATCGAACTCTCTATTCAGTAGTAATGGATCTGCGAGACTAGCCTATTAACTATCACACCACGATTAGGCGTCCATTTATCTAATACCCAACTCGTTCGCCATGGGTCTTATGTGACACAAGGTCGCAAGTATGGGATATCCAGTGAGGATCGAACTCTCTATTCAGTAGTAATGGATCTGCGAGACTAGCCTATTAACTATCACACCACGATTAGGCGTCCATTTATCTAATACCCAACTCGTTCGCCATGGGTCTGATGTGACACAAGGTCGCAAGTATGGGATATCCAGTGAGGATCGAACTCTCTATTCAGTAGTAATGGATCTGCGAGACTAGCCTATTAACTATCACACCACGATTAGGCGTCCATTTATCTAATACCCAACTCGTTCGCCATGGGTCTGATGTGACACAAGGTCGCAAGTATGGGATATCCAGTGAGGATCGAACTCTCTATTCAGTAGTAATGGATCTGCGAGACTAGCCTATTAACTATCACACCACGATTAGGCGTCCATTTATCTAATATCCAACCCGTTCGCCACGGGTTAGAGTGAACCTGGGAGCAATGGTGATGAAGGGTTACTCCACATTCCCCAGACCTCCAGAATTGGAACCTCACTTTCAGATAGAGTTTATCGTCATTACCAGGACATGAAGACCCTCATTCACCACCTTCTAGCACATATATGATAAAAAGGGTCGGGGCTTGCCATAAGGGCAATAGGGTTGGGACAATCATGTAGGTGCTGGGGCTTGACGTCAACGTTGGTGTCGTGGAAGGCGTGATGAGACCTGCTACATCGGCGACTGCCGGTTTTCTATGCAACCATCCCAGCCATGTGCAGAGATCTGGGCGCAGATCTTTGGGGTCTAGCTAGACCAGTGATTCCCAACGTGGTGCCTACGCACCACCGGGGGAGGGGGGTGCAATTCAATAATAATGGGGGCGGGGGCAATATGAAAAATATAGTAATATCAACATTTTTTTTTATTTTACCCTATATGGGTAAAAATTATAAATTTATAGGGTAAAATTGTAATTACAACCTAGTTGAGCGCAACAGCTTGTGAAATCTAGTCAAGTTTTCACCCACTAATGTTATCGTGCATCTGACACCAGCTATATGCATGGCTTCTGACTTGTTTAACTTTGCAGTTCTTCATCTGTTGCCCTTCCCCACAATTATACAAATTATAACATGGATTTTATTTGATTAAATTTGAAGTTAAACCCTTTAGTTTTTATTTGAAAGATACAAGTTTTTATGTTATACTTCTTCAAAACTGATATTGTTATATCATACTAAACAATTGACAGGTGGGGGACATGAAGAAATTTGTGAAAAAAAAAGTGGGGCATGGTACTAAAATGGTTGGGAACCACTGCGCTAGACTGACGGATGCCATAACTATTATGGCCGTTCTAATGTTACCGATATTCAATATAACAGTAATAATATAATTCAATACAATACTAATGATATTTCAGTATAATACTAATGATATAATTTAACTAGCAGAGCTGCCCCGTATTGCCCCAGATTTAAAAGAGTTAAAAATAAATCGCTTATTAATATTTATATATAGATTACTAAAAATTATTTCTCTATATCACCTTTTATTCTTTATATATCCCTGTTTTTTAAGTTAATAATTTTTATTCTATTATTATTTTTATCAC
>CM042141.1:108256411-108276411 GCA_023376005.1 Doryteuthis pealeii | reverse complement strand
ATGAACAAGCAGTATGTGAAAGGGGTACAAAATGAAAAAAAAAAGACTTACTTGATGAGTATAGGTAATATACCCATGTGGATGTCAGAGTAAGAGAAAATGTCTGTACAATTCAAAGAACAGAGCAAATAGAAACCGAGAAGAGGTTTTGGGGTCTATTATGTAACATTCTACTGGCCCCTAAATGGAATTGTAAATTATCTATTTATTGTCACCCTGCACGTCTAATTGATAATAGTTTGATAGACATAGGGCTCCTCTCGTGGTAAAATTATTGGTAAGCTATGCTAGCAGACCATTGTTAGTAAGTTCGATTCTCACTGGATGTCCCATACTTCTGATCCTATAATAAACTAAGCGAAATTTAGGGAATGATAATAGTTAGCAATTGATAAAAATATGCGATATCTATATATATGTAAAAGAAAGATTCTGTATGTCTGTCTGTATGTATGTTTGTTCGTACAGCGACCGGCTGCACGTCCTTTTCTTAAGGAAAAAGACTTGAGTTCAATAAAATAAAATGCATACCCTATTTTTGTCTGAAAGGAGGTTAAAAACTTTCCCCACTTTAGCCTTTCCATTAGAAAAGCTAAAGAAAAATATATTAAGGCTAAGTTGGTTTAAAAAATGAATTAAAAACTAACAAATTAATAAAGGTTAAAATATAATAAAAATCCAATAAAAGACAGTTAAAAAAATACAAACAAGTAGAATTATAAAAAATAACTTAAAAACAAGAATACATAAAGTATAATAGATCATAAAATAAATATAAAGAAATATAATTTTTAATAATGTATATATGAATATAGGTAAGAATTTTTAAAAAGCTTTTTAAATCCCGGGCAACACCGAGGAGGTCGCGAGTATGGGAAATTCAGTGAGGATCAAAATCATTATTCAGTAGTAATGCATCTGCGAGACGAGGTTGCTAACCATTACACCACGATGAGACGTCCTGTCCTGTATTATTCAAAGTGATGGGGAAAAAAGTTTATAACTTCTCGTGCTGCCAAAATTGTGGCAACTCAAATATTTAACTTTAAAAAGGGTTCTGCATCATGCACAAATAATATTATCAGGTCTAACATCTTACCCCATGTGTTCAGGCCAGACTATATATATATATATATATATATATATATATATATATATATATAAGGTGTGTTTTGTACTTTTTAAGTATTCTGAAAAAAGAAAAAAGTTCTATTCATTCTTCATTTCTATTTTGGTAAATACAGCTTTAAACTTGGTACCTTTTTTTTTTTTTTTTTAACTCACTTTGTATTCTGAAAAATTAATGAATGGAACATTATTTTTTTTCAGAATACAAGGTGTGTCAAAAAGTACCAAAAATCTCGATACGTTTTTGACACACCTCGTATATATATATATATATATATATATATATATATATATATATATATATATATATATATATATATCTGTACGTATGTATATATATATATATAATTAATATAATTAAACTGGTATTCAAATGAATAATGGGGTTGATTGATAAATAAGGTATATATATATATATATATATATATATATATATATATATATATACACACCTTATTTATCAATCAACTCCCATTATTCATTTGAATACCAGTTTAATTATTTTCTAAATCGTTTTAGTCTAAAAACTCTTTTTTACATTTTACAGGATTGAAGACCTTATCAATCAACAATTGTATACTAAAATAGATTGACATCCTGGAACCAGCTTAGAAGTACATCCCCTTCCCCTAAAAAAACAAAAAAACATTACAATACAATAGAATAAACAAACAAACAAACAAAAAAAGAGAATGTGGCATGATGTTGCTTGAAAAAACAAGGAGTTTTTTCCTGTCAATTGAAAATATAATCTTGTTCTATTCATGGAATTATATAATCATTTCAGTGATTCAGATCTTAAAATAAAGAAACAGAATTAGTATTGATCGTTTCACAAAATGTTTATGAATGGAAACGTTTTATGATTTTTATGATAAAATATGGGATGGAAATACTCTTAAAAAATAATACATCTATGTGTTTGTTATCGACCTTAGAAAGAAAAACGCATCTATTCTTGCAAAGAAAAAAAAATGAGTCAGCTGATGTAGTTTATGAGATTTGAACTTACGCGATACTGATTTGTTTTTTTGTTTTTGTTTTTCATTTTCACTATCAAGGATAAAAAGGTTGCAAAACTACGAGGGTGGGTCAAAAAGTTATGCCATTTTGTTTAGGACAGGTATAATTACCATCACAGGAACATGTATCATACATAAAAAAGAAGTTGGTCCTCCGTGGATCACATCCCTACTTCTCCACATAGTCACCGTTTCTCTCAATAGCAATGTTTAAACTTCGAATGCGAGCATGTATCCCTGACCTGTAAAATTATGTTGACTATTCTTTGAGCCACTTCTTCACTACAGATTTCACCTCCTCGTCACTGGAATAATGTTTGTCTCTCAAACTCTCTTTCATGGGACCGAAGAGATGATAGTCTGGGGCAAACATTATTCCAGTGACGAGGAAGAAGATGACCTTATAACCTTTTTTTGGAGTCCAGGCAAACAAAAAATATTTAATTATAAAAATACTATAGGGCTTTTAAACATCGAATGGCTATGGGGGATCCACCAGAGCAAAATAGGAGTCAAAGGGGTCCATAGGTAAAAAAAAGATTGAGAACCACTGATCTTAAGGTCGGCGGGGCGGCCTAATGTCGGTATCAGCCAGATAGCGAGGGAGTCTATCCTATTTTCACTAGCGCCAGACCAAGGAGATTATTTTAGCGTCTGAGGTGGAGCGCCACTCCTACCATCAGCGCCTCACTTTACTGCACACATCCCTGTGCTACCCATACGCTGAGTTGGCGAGGACCGGTATCGAACCCGGAACCTTGAGATTCGTAGGCGGACGCTCTACCGACTGAGCTAAACCGGCCATTGTTCTTAAGCAGTAGTAAAAGAGGAGAAATAGTATATGGTCTCTTTGATTCCCTTATCCATTTCCTCTTTGAATCTTATAGTTCTTCAGTAAATTCTAAGGGCCAACACTAAAGGTGTGGATTTATGAAAATCAACTAAATTATTTTGAGGGCAAGATATTGTGGTTGTAGTTAAATTAGTAAATGAAAAAAATGCCTATGTGAATATAAAGGATATCTAACAGGTCAATTTAGTGACCGTTACACACCTCTTTTGAGGATGGTGCAGGGGATACAGTCGGTATATTCTAAACCCAACCGACAGGGCTACTGAAATTGTCATATGGAATGGACATTCTCGTCGATTCCGACGCATGAGGGTTCATCCAATGAACAACCTACACAATGTTTTATTTATAGTGGTGAAGGTTTGTGTTGGACAATCCACACTTTTTTGGCACAGCCGATAGCAAAGAATTGGTGCACAAAGAATGCCACAAACCCACTGTTTGGCTGACCTAAGGTTTTTCAATTTCAGGGTTTTCCTTCTCCTATACTGGTTAGCTGTCCAAGGTTAAAGAGTCCAGTCTGCCCTACTATTTTACCCATAGCTGGAGGTAAAATATATGGATTCATACCTTTCCCTAGGGTAGTAGCGCTATGGGAAAATGCAAACAGCCTTGTCTAGGATTTGAACTTGGGTCGACGAGTCCATTTCCTACGACTCTAACCATTATGCCATGCGCCTCCATAAATAGTAAGAAAGTCATATGACTTACTAAACCAATCAAATGAGAGTATGAATTTGCGAGTGTACTTCTAAACAACAAAAAGAAGAATTGCTGTGACTCAATGCAAGTGAGTTAGATTGATACAAACCGCTAAAATGAAGTGGTAGCGGGGTAGATAAGTATTAAAAAAGAAACTCAGTTTTCCAAATCGGGTTCTTTTGGGGCCAGACACAGTCGAACGAGAAAAACTGTAGCGAGGGCTGGGACAAAAAGAACCCCAAAGATAGGAGACGAGTAGGTTTCCTTTTGCAACAAAAGAAGACCCGCTTGAATGCAAAAACTTTCAAATCTCCGTCCAAATAGCTAGTGACAGACACCCGCTTCCACATATCTCTACAATCCCTGGAGCTAAACGATTGGTTTGGTTTGTTTTACGGCATATCAACCGCAGTGGGTCATTTAATGCCGACTAAGTTTTGAAATAAATTCATTCTTAATGGATACTCATTTTTTTAATACAAGATCATATAAGGTGTGTCAAAAAAGTATCGAGATTTTTTGTACTTTTTGACATACCTTGTATTCTGAAAAAACAACCCTTCCATTCATTCTTCATTTCTATCTTGGTAAATACAGCTTTAAACTTGGTATTTTTTGACATACCTTGTATTCTGAAAGAAATAATGATGGGGACGTTATTTTTTCAGAATACAAGGTGTGTCAAAAAGTACAAAAATCTCGATACATTTTTGACACACCTTGTATATATTATTATCATTTTCACTCCTTTTGAGTTTTTACATCAGCGTTAGCTGATGGTATTTCACTGGAGGCTGAGTGACAACAAGTCTCATCAGGTCTCCAGGACTCTTCTGAGTATTCTAGCCGATGGCAGCAGTGCAGTAGTCTCAATTCTTTCTCTGATTTCCAGATCTTCCAGTCTTTTTTCCAAGTTTATTGGGACCGTTCCAAGTGCATCAATTACAATTGGTATAACTTTGACTCTCATATTCTACAGCTTTTTCAATTCTCTGGCAAGGTCATGGTATTTATCCATGTTTTCATTTTCCTTCAGCTTCACCCTGTGATCTGCTGGATACAGCTTTAAACTTGGTACTCTTTTGACACACCTTGTATTCTGATAAAAAATAGCGTTCCATTCATTCTTCATTTCTATCTTGGTAAATAAAGCTTCAATCTCGATACTTTTTTGATACACCTTGTATATTTGAGATTAGTTGTGTTTCTAAAAATTTTTTTTCTTTGTTTCTTTTGTTTGTTTCCTCTTAACCACTAGACGATCAGTCATCGTCATCACCCTCAAACCAGCAGTAGCCGCTCCCGGTAAGTGGGAATCGCTAGAACACAAAGAGAGCAGTCATCAGGAACAAGTTCACTTTAGTTATCTAAACTAACCAATATGGGCACGTAGTAGGGATATCTGGTGAGATAGTCTGGCAGATTGTTACTACTGTGCGGTAAGTGGCCTACACTTATGAATTTATGCCACACTCAGCCAGAACTATATATATATATATATATATATATATATATATATATAATGTTGTTCTGGTTCCAACGGGAAAAAATGTAATATTTTATAAAAAAAAGAAGGTCCGCAAAATGTATCGTTCTCAGAAAAAATATTTTATTCTTTTTATTTCACATACGCAACACTTGTTTCAGATATTCTGGTATCTTCTTCAGGCTTTGATCAATACATATATTGATATACATATATATGTATACACATATACATATATATATATACATAGGTTGTGCGTGTTTCTGTAATTTTTCTGTTATTTTATATATATATATATATATATATATATATAGTCATCCACAGACACCGTGTTTCGACGTATCACGTCTCTTCAGTGTGGCTAGACATTTGTAAGCTACCTACAGCCTGGATAGAAACCCGATCGATTCAGAATCAGTCGGACAGATTAACCGCTCGGCTATCGTTACCTACAGAATGGGAAGGGGATTTCAACTGTTTTAATAGACACATATATATATATTATTTTCCTCATAGAAAAACAAGCATTTCCGATAACAGGGCTTGATTGTGGCAATGCTTTATATATATATATATATATATATATATATATATATATATATATATATAGCCGTTGTTTTGTCCCTGGTTTGCTTTATTTTTTCCAATATTTCGGGTGCCTCTCACCCTTTATCAAGGTAATATATGACAACTATGACTGTAAAAATGTGAAATTAAACAAATGCGAGTGTAGTGAGATAGCCAATGGCGTGTTATCTCATTTGCATATAGGATTGAAAGGATGGTTATAACGGTTAAATTAGGATTAAAAGCATTCGAGCCGTCACGAGAGACCATAGAATCCTTTCTACCTAAACTCTTGATGAGTTAAAGATCCATTCCTCATGCTGATAGAACACTAAGTCCTTCTGCCTTGATGGGAAGACAGATCCCATAACAATGTATTTTTCGACTAATGAAAAAATGTGGTACAAAAAAAGTAAGGACGCGCAACCTGAAAAAGCCTATTTTATTATGCAGAAAGGGAACAATACAGCTATAATAACAACACAGGAGAGAAGTGTGCTGGCCCATGCTGATCAGATAAGGAATAGAAATGAAGAAGACGTGAGTATGGAGGAATCGGAAAGAAACGAGGATATAAACCAATATGATGGAGACGTTATAGGGCCAATGGATGAAAGCGTGTCGGATTCCGATGTGCAGTACGAAGGATCCAGTTCTGAGGAAATGAGACCGCGATCACCAATACGAATAACACCCCCGAGGATATTTAGGAGAAGCAATAGGTCAACGAGGGGAATAAAACCTCTCCGTTTCAGGGAGGTGTAGTGAGATCGCCAATGGCGTGTTATCTCATTTGCATATGTCTACTACAGCGGTAGATATATAAAGATAGTTCGAAGACATAAGGAACTAAGCTACGATAAGCGAACTACTACTACTACTACTACTACTACTACTACTACAAAGAACGTACGAAACTACACATCACAACAGCGAGAAAAAAGATTAATGTTAAAGGATTTGGCGTTGTTTAGCCATTATTTTTCTTTCGAAATTGTGTGACGTAACTCACCCGAAATCGATCACGGCAATTTATCGTTCGAATATATATATATATATATATATATATATATATATATATATAATATATATATATATATGTTAAAAGAAAGGAAATGAATCCGACAATATGAGTATGAAAAGGTGGAATGAAAACATCACACAATGCTGTTAAAGAGAAAACAATTTATAATATAATCATAGCTGATACTGATCAATATTTCGATTTTACAAAAATCATCATCAGAGCTCATTCACTCCCGTAGTTGTTTGGGTCAGAGAAGAATGTCAAATCAGTTCACAAACAAAAAACCCAGATTAGGTTTTTTTTGTCTGTGAACTGATTTGACATTCTTCTCCGACCCAAACAGCTACGGAGTGAATGAGCTCTGATGATGATTTTTGTAAAATCGAAATATTGATCAGTATCAGCTATGATTATATTATAAATTGTTTTCTCTTTAACAGCATTGTGTGATGTTTTCATTCCACTTTTCATATATATATATATATATATATATATATATATATATATATATGTTATATATATATATATATATATATATATATATATATATATATATATATATATTTAATGTGGAGGCTGGAAGGAGAAGAATTGATGAGAAAGGTGTTATAGGCATTTTAAAATGTGTGTACTGCATTGGAAATTAATTTTGTTTAAGGATGGTTTGTATTGTTTTATGTATAGAACTTCTAGTATTATTAGTATTAATTATTAGTATTAATTATTAGTATTAATATATATGTAGCGCGTCTCACTATTCATTGTCTGTCTTATTGTATCTCTCTGCAATAAAACACTCTATCTTAAATCTACGAACGTGTTGACTGGTCCTTCCACTCGACTACAACCTTGTCTGATTGCATTCCTTTTAAGGACACAACACTTTAT
Organism: Doryteuthis pealeii; assembly: GCA_023376005.1. NCBI lineage: Eukaryota > Metazoa > Mollusca > Cephalopoda > Myopsida > Loliginidae > Doryteuthis > Doryteuthis pealeii. Next base: position 108,268,738 of record CM042141.1, on the reverse strand, counting down.
CATTTCGGATTTTTCCCGGAAAGAAAGTAAGCGGACATTTTTGAGTTGTGAATTTGACCACAAATCTTTTTATCTGTATTCTTATTTAGTTTCATTAGCTTTTCTAATTAAATATAATATCTTATGTTAAAACTTAGATACTTGTACCCGGCGGAGGGTGCATATATTTGCTAGTTTTACCAATTATTTTTCAGTTTCTGTATAGTAGAATACACAACGTCACTCCGTTGTAATGGAGATATCCCGAATGAGCATTTCATCATCAATATGTCACATTGATAGCACGGATATCCATTACTCTCTCCTGCCAACCCTCCCAATCAGCGATCATCCCCTGGAGGTCCTCCGCACAGCATTCAGAATCCGCAAAGAGCTGATCGATGTAGGCCATTGTCGGACAGCCCACACTGGCGTGTACATGTGAAGATGTCCACAGGAGAACTTAACTTATGAGTTCGTCCTGGCTTCTCCAGCAGTGCCCAGCATGTCTTGTTCGTCTTACACGGATGGGGCAAGTGGCTGAACAGCTGCTTTCTTGTGGGGTTTTGTATAGTGGAGTTAGCTGGGTTTGTTTTAGTATGTAGTGATGCTTTTTTTATATTATCTCTTTCTCTAACTATTTTTGTCTCCCAGGGGACAGCGTATTTGGCTCTTAGTTTGGTCTGTATTCACTCAGCTGCTGCTTCTATGTGGGCTCAGTCAGTAGAGCATACGATACCGACCCTCGTCAACTCAGCGGATGAGTCGCGCAGTTTGGATTTGTGCGATAAAGTGGGAAGCTGATGAGAGGTGTAGCGCTCCAACACAGATGCAAAATCAATCTCTCCTGTCAAGTGCTAATAAAAAGGGGATAGACTCCAGCTGATATCGACAATAGGCCACTCCGCCGACTTTACTATGGCGTTCTCTTAATAGCTAAAGTGAGTTGCTTCACTTTAAACCATCTACAGGAGTTTAGAAAACAGACTTAAGGAATTGGAAATCGAGACCTTCCAGACAACAGCATTTTAAAAATCGGCTAGAATATTCAGTAGAGTCCTATTCTGTACACTTACCTGAGTTAGCGGCCATATCAGCTGGAGTCTATCCACCTGTCTAAATTGTCAGCCTATTCTGGACAACTATTCCCATTTAGCAGCCTATTCTGTACACCTACCCATAATTGGCGGCCTATTATATAAACCTACTCCCCATTTGGTGGCCTATTCTGTACACGTACTCCCTTTGGGCCTGTTTTATACACGTATACCCCTGTGATGGCCTATTCTGTAAATTTAGTTAGTTAGTGCATTTAAAATCCTGTAATGTGTCTTATATATCATAAAGAAATAAAGGTTTACATAATATATGTGGTTAATTTACATACTGGTTTTAACAAAACCGCGTTTGATAAATAATTACTTGGTGTTATTGATCTCTATTATTATTGTTTTTTTCTCCAACATATTAAAATCAATCCAATGAAATATTCTATATAGATTAAATAATAATAGAATTATATAGATTAAATCAAAATATAACTAAATAAGTGTAATCATTTTATATGCGTTCTTATTCAATTTCGTTAGTCTTTCTAATTTGATATATTTCCTTACATTAAAACTTAAATAGTTTATTACTAGCATGTGTAACAAATAAACATAATCACCTATGGATTAGTTAGTTTTTCTTTTCTTTTCTTTTCTTTACTACTTTTTCTTTTACTTTATATCTATTCATATCATTTTAGGAAAATAGGTTACATTTCAAATATTCTTTCGAATACCAATCGTGTCACCCATTTCTTTTTTTGTCTTTTTTTTAGATGAACACTGCTAACGGGAAAAAAAGAACATTTTCTCATATCTTCGTTTTCCTTCTGAAAAGAATTCCTACACTATTTAAACAACACTATACTCATCATAATGTCCTGATGAAGTTTTTATAAAAACCGAAACGTTTTAATGACGACTTCAGCATCTATAAATAAATTTATCTTTTGGAATACCTTGTTGTGTCCCCCCCACCCATATATATATATCTATTATTATACTAAAGCTGAGCGAAACAATTTTATGTTCCCTAAGGCATTTTACTGTTTAGTTTAATGAGACAAATGTTATACTAAATTATTCCTTACGTCTAGGATTGAATTATGTTTGAAAAAAATCATTTTCTTCGTTTTAATTAGCAGTAATTTGCAATTAAGTCATAAAGGAACCCACCTCTCTCTAATCTCACTCCCTATCAATTTCACTCTCTCTATTATGTATTAGTCTATCTGTAGGAGCAATTTGGACAGTTACTCTCAAAGCCAACCAGACTGCTGGCTGTTGAAAACCCGCAGTCGAGAGAAATCTCTTACCACCCCCTTTCCCTTCTGTCATGGTAAAAATTTTCAAGTGCTTTTTTTTTTGGTAGGGGGAACTCAAATTGTTCACGAACATGGTCTAAAAATTTTGAAGGTGATATTAACCTTTATTCAAGTTTCATTGTGTTAGATATGGGGGGGTGGGCTCTTTTCAGAATTGTGTCCCGACACCCTGCCTTAAAAAACGCTACGCAGTGATAGCTGAAAAAACAACCCGCCCTACGAATGAAGTCCCAAGCTAAAGCGGTGCCTGTTGAAAAAAACAAAACAACCAACGCTTAAGGCGTTTTTCCTGAAAAGTTAATGCGATATTTTACCCCCTCCAGTCTTTTTTCGACAAGTAAATGTAAATATTTTAACCCCCACCTCTTTAAAATATTTTAGGGGGGTGGTAAAGATTTACATTTACTTGTCGATAAAAATATGGCTTACTTTTAACGCCTTCAAACCACTAAAAAATAATTTGTCGATAAAAACGCCTTCAAACCACTAAAAAATTAATTTGTCGATAAAAACGCCTATAATCCGTAATTTTTTTTTTTTTTGCATTTGGTTGCCACGACGAGCTCGGCTAGTGAAACTGATAGCTCGGGTAAGCTAAATGAAACCTAACGCCCACTCTTACATACATAGGTATTTATCCAACCCGTTCGTCACGGGTGGGATGTGACACAAGGTCGCAAGTGTGGGGTATCCAGCGTGTATCACACTCGTTATTCAGTTGTAATGGATCTGCGAGACTAACTTACTCACCATTACTCTAGGATAGGACCACCACACAATTGCATACGCATACTTTTACTAAATGTCATATTTTCTTTCTTTCTTTCTTTTTTCTTTCTTTCTTTCTACATATATTTTTTATCAAGGCGAGTTCATGCCTTTATTCAATGTAGGGAAACATACATTTCTTTCTTTCTTTCTTTCTTTTTCTTTCTTTCTTTCTTTCTACATATTTTGTTTTATCAAGGCGAGTTCATGCCTTTATTTAATGCAGGGAAACATACATTCTTTCTTTTTTTTCTTTTTTTCTTTCTTTCTTTCTTTCTTTCTTTCTACATATTTTTTTACCAAGGCGAGTTCATGCCTTTATTTAATGTAGGGAAACATACATTTCTTTCTTTCTTTCTTTTTTCTTTCTTTCTTTCTACATATTTTGTTTTATCAAGGCGAGTTCATGCCTTTATTTAATGCAGGGAAACATACATTTCTTTCTTTTTTTTCTTTTCTTTCTTTCTTTCTTTCTTTCTTTCTTTCTTTCTTTCTACATATTTTTTTATCAAGGCGAGTTCATGCCTTTATTTAATGTAGGGAAACATACATTTCTTTCTTTCTTTCTTTCTTTCTACATATTTTTTTTATCAAGGCGAGTTCATGCCTTTATTCAATGTAGGGAAACATACATTTCTTTCTTTCTTTCTTTCTTTCTTTCTTTCTTTCTTTCTTTCAAAATGAAAAGACAACCAACTGTATATTTTTTTTAACAAGGCGAGTTCATGCCTTTATTCAATGTAGGATTGTATCCAGGAAACATACGAGCTAACCCTTGTGTTTACTCCTGGATATTCTCCACTGCATGTTGTGACTCCCCATGATGTGACTCCAGCAATTTCCCACGTCTCATTGACATTTTTGCACACCAATGAACCACCACTGTCACCCTGGAAATACATAAAAGAAAACACTCTTAATTCTTATTTGGCGTAATAAATTTGGAAACATAAATATTTTCAGGGAACTTATTAACATAATCATATCTGAAGCTCGCTCGTACCTCAAATTGTAATTCTCAATACAAAGCAATAAAATCGACCGAGTGAAAGCTCGTAACTTGGAAAACTTGTGAGTTGGGACACTTATAAATCAAGGCACCACTATATATATATATATATATATATATATATATATATATATATATATATATATATATATGAAGTAAATGGAAGTTAACCCGACAGTATGAATTTAACATTTTTAGAAAAAACAAATGATGTTATTAGTTTTCTGACAGAATCTGTTTCGACCTTTTAATAGAGCGGTCTTCATCAAGAGCAACATACGAAGGAAAAACGGAATAAATAACCGTTAGATAGGAGGTACAAACAAACGCTGGTGTTCGATGCTGGAATTTAAAAAAAATGTGTATTCTGTGTTAAAAATAAAATAAATGTTATTTTTAAAAATCAGAAGCATTATAATCCATAATAAAAACTCAAAAGAGTTTGATGTAAAAGTATATAACAAAATGTATAAAAAGGTATCAAAAATATTCATGATGTATTCCAGCTACAAAAAGTAAGTTAAAAGTCCACAGCACAATTGAAGAAAGATGGAAAGTTTCAAGAATTTGTAGTGTTGACAAATCCGTAGTGTTGTAGATCATATTAGCCTCCGGAGATGTAAAAATCCAGATATTTTGTACGTTCGTTTGTACCTCCTATCTAACGGTTATTTATTCCGTCTTTCCTTCATATGTTGCTCTTGATGAAGACCGCTCTATTAAAAGGTCGAAACAGATTTTGTCAACAAACTAATAACATCATTTGTTTTTTCTAAAAATGTTAAATTCCTATATATATATATAATATATATATATATAAGGTGTGTCAAAAAAGTATCGAGATTTTTTGTACCTTTTGGCACACCTTGTATTCTGAAAAAATATGAATAGAACGTTAATTTTTTTTCGTACAAGCTGTGTAAAAAAAGGTACCAAGTTTAAAGCTGTATTTACCAAGATAGAAATGAAGAATGAATAGAACTTTATTTTTCAGAATACAAGGTATGCCAATACTTTTTTGACACACTTATAATATATATATATATATATATATAAATATATATATATATATATATATATATATATATATAGTTTTTCTATATTTATAAATAAAGTACTCAATACCGGTGATAGAGCATATGTAGGTCAAAGTTTGAATAGTTTAGTCTACAGCGGTTGGTGACTGTCAGTTTCTCGCCTATGTGATCATCAGACCAAGAATCTCCCACGTGTCTATACGCACATACGTTATGTAACTTCATCTAAGATTTGAACTCAAGTCACCGATTCCATTGCTCCCGACTATAACCGTTACGATAAGCGCATCTGTTCTGGTATTCACTGCATATCAAAAATTGTTTATTTTATTTTATTATTTTCTGAAAATCTAAATCCTGTAATAATTCTTTGAGTATTTTAGTTAAACGCGTTCTTAATTGATTTAATAAATTTTTCAAAAAATACTTTTTTGTTCTGGTTTCTTACGTTGCAGGCCGACTTGAAAGGTTCATAGACACATATGTGGGACTCAATTATCGAAATAAAAGCCCATCGCAAAGCACATTCAACGTTGGTGATGACAGCAATGCTAGCCTCTTGTAGGATGTTAGGAAGTACGGTAGCAGTATCTATAGGAAAAATTAAAAAACAAAAACAAAAAAACAATTCATGATTATTTTTTCAACGTGATCATTAAAACAAAACAAAACAAAAAACAAAAACATACAAAACATAAGAATATGCCATCTTATTCTATCAAATGACGTTTATTAACGTGTATGAAACTGAGTTCATGTCTTTCAAAAACAAAAGCGACATCTCCACCATCGATGGCAAACTCCTAAACTCGGTAGAACAATTTAGATACTTAGGCAGTAACATCTCCACAGAAAACGGCGTTAATGCACGCATAGGAAAGGTATGGGCCGCTATAAATAAATAATCGGTCATATGGAAATCCAATCTCACAGACAAGTTAAAGACACAGTTCTTCCAGGCCGTTGTCGTATCAGTGCTGCTGTATGGCTGCACCACCTGGACCCTAACGAAGATACTAGAGAATAAACTAGATGGGAGCTGCACAAGAATGCTACGGGTGATCATGAACAAGACGTGGAAACAGCACCCCACGAGAAAGCAGCTGTACGGCCACCTGCCACATATCACCCAAACCATCCGAGTAAGACGGACAAGACACGCGGGACACTGCTGGAGAAGCAAGGACGAACTCATAAGCGACGTCCTCCTGTGGAAGCCAGCACATGGGCACGCCAGTGTGGGCCGACCAGCAAAGACGTACATTGATCAGCTCTGCGCGGATACAGGATGCTGCATAGAGGACCTCCCGAGAATGATGAACAATAGGGACGGATTGAGAGAGACTGTCATGAATATCCGTGCTAACAGCGCGACATGATAATGATGATGATTCTATCCAATAAAATGAATACAACTAATCGGACAGTGGATGTATGTAATTTGTCTATTAAAGAACGGGATTGATATATAGTCATGCTATTAGGAGAATAGGATTAAAATATGAGGAAAGATTACAACAGAATAACTTAGAAAGATCAGGTGCATATCGCATAAATCCGTCCTGGCCCTCCTGCCCTAAAAACGCTAAGCGGTGCCTGCTGAAAATACCAAAAAAAAAAAAGAAAAAAAAAGCCGTCCTACTTATCGTGACAGTTTTTTTTTTAATTAAAATAAAATGATAGGTTTTTTTATCGACAAGTAAATGTAAGGATTTTACCCACCCCGCATTAAAATATCTTCTTTTTTTTTTCGGTATTTTCATTTTATTTTAATTAAAAAAAAAACTGTCATGAATTTTTGAATAAATACAACCGAATTTTGAAAAAACAAAAAAAAAAAAACAACCAATACATTATCAAACAAATACAAATAAAAAATCAAAATATTTAGATATTCTTTTTAATTTAAAAAAATATCTTTTTTTTTTGTATTTTCATTTTATTTTAATTAAAAAAAATAAGTAAGTACCACAGGTCGAATTTTCAGCAGGCACCGCTTAGCGTTTTTTAGGGCAGGAGGCCAGGACGAATTTATGCGATATGCACCAAAGATCATAATCAGAATTAGGAGAATAGAATTTTAAAAATGAGGAAAGATATAAGAATAACTTAGAAAGATCATAATGAGATCTGGCACCAGGAAATGCAAGGCCCAATTAGAAAATTGTTAGTGGGGCCCTCTACCCTACAAAATCATTTCTAAGTCAATGTATTTTGTAATGTCATTTTCTATAGATAGCATCACTAAACTGTTTCTCTCTGCCGAGGTTTTTTCAGACATTATAGGAAAAACAGGATTCCATTCTCAACGTTTAGGTACTATATGGCAATAACAAACTATATAAACAACATTCCCAGATTTTTCGTTTATTTTGAACTTATTTATATTTCACCAGAAAAATCTGGAAATGGCCAGCTAGTGTAATGGTTAGAGTCCCCACCTGTCAGCTTGGCAGTCGAGGTTTCGAGTCACACACAGAGCAGTCTCCCATGTCTATAACCTTGCCGATGAGACCAAAATAGCTCGAAATGTACATTCAGGGATTGACATTTTTTCGATTTGTTTAGCCTTACATTTGAACATACATGCCCGCCTAAATTCATTAATTATTAACTAATTAATTTTCAAAATTAGGTATGACTTCAATTAAGCACATATCCTCCAAAAATATATATATATCTATATACATATATATATGTATGTATATACATATATACATGTATGTATATGTATGAATAAATATATATATGTATATACATATATATATGTATGTGTATGTATGTATATACATATACGCATGTATATACATATATATATACATATATATATATGTACATATATATATATGTATGTAAATATATATATACATATACATATATATACATATATATATACATATATATGTATATCTATACATATATTATATATATATATACATGTTTGTATATATCTATATGTATACACACACACACACACACACACACAATATATATTATATATATATATATATATATATATATATATATATATAAGTTGAAGTGTAAAAACGAACCCCCACTTTAAAACTAACCATTCTCACAAAATAAAAACTTTTAGAATATTATACACATTGAAGTGAATATTAAAATAAATAAAGGAAATATATTTATTATTGTAACATAACGGATGCAAAAAAATAAAAAATAAAACATATATTGCAAAAAACACGGGCATAAAATGAGGGTTCAGTTTATTTTATGGTAGGAATATACGAGGAAATTGTTTTTCTTTACCGAAAAATACATGAGTGTACATTCACCACTCGGCATAGATCCGCAGGTTTTGTTGGGGCGGTGGGAGGGGGTGACAAAACTGGTCATACCACTACATGAGTCTATTTAGCTAGGTTCACTCGCTGACCGATCCATACCAAAATAAAGTGTTATACATGAGTGCACGTTATAGACAAACGGTACTTTGTTCGACTAAACACTTATGTTTATTTTTAGCGATGTTTTTGGTTGCCGCTGATATCTAGCCGAACCCAAAGGAATCGTGGCGTCATGAACTCTTTACTGACGCCGGACGACATCGCGGAGTTTTCAACAAGTCACAATCCCAGATATATGTACACTTCACACATAATGACATCATTACCGAAACGCTAAATATAGACACTAACGAGTCTCGTTTTTTTTTTTTTTTGTTGACAAGGTCATAAGTTTTGATGTATTTGATGTGTGACGGCTGCATCCCTGCATCTGACTCTACGCAACAAATCCAGCTCATTTATTCACATGAAGTCGGTACAAGGATACGGCCGAACACACATCTGGGCACAAGGCCCGAAGTTTTATTTTTTTGGAGGGGGGGGAACGGGGTACAAACCTGGTCATACTGTTAAACTTGTATTTCTATCTTAGCGATAGTCTCATTCATACTAATAAATACAGTCGTCGATCGCTTTCCAATACTGCTTTCACCAAAAAAAAAAAAAAAAAAAGAAGAAAAAATTCACTGGCACTCTATGAATGAAACCCTACTTAAACCCAGATGATAATAAACAAAAGGCTGTAAATTTATTTACAAAAATTAAAACAAAACCAATGATATAGGGTGGGATATAGCTTTGATAAAATTGTTAACTGTATTATAACAATCAGGCATTCCCTTTAAAGCTGTTGGTTGGTTGGTTGGTTTAATGGCATATCAACCCTTGTGGTTTATTTAATGTCAAATCTTGTTTTCTTAATGAATATGATTTGTTTAAGAAATAATTTTCATTAACTTTATGTGTATTGATAAATTGATGGAAATAACGTTCATTAACTTTACTAGTACAAAATAAAAAGACACCCTCTGAGCGATGTAAAAATAATTTTTTGAAAGATATTACCTGAGTGGATGGGAGCTGAAAATTCAATGTCATACAGTGTGTACCATAAGTATGTAAAATCGTCAAATTTATTAAAGGATTAAAAAAAAGAAAAAGAAAAAAGAAAGACATTTGAAATGGAAACAGTTCCGATAACTTTAGATATTATATTAGAATAAAACAATCAATAATATTCATTAATTTTATGTGTATGAATAAATTAGTAGAAATAATATTCATTAACTTTATATGTATAATAATAAATACAGCCATCGCCTTCTAGCATTTATATGATAATGAGAGGTGGGTGTTTGCCATAAGAGCAATTTGAACAATAACAAATTTGCTAGAGATTGACTTAACCAGCCCATTGATCGACTGAGGCCTCTCCGACCGTCTGTCTAACTCATTTAAAGATCGAAGTGGAGTGTTGCATGTCACGGGGCTACTTAGTACCTGGGTCACAAACTGCTCAGCAAACACAATCCTGTCCTCAGACCTTACGGGTCATTGCACACTGCAAAAAGTTGGTCCCATGGGGACAGGGTTTCTGCAGAGGTGCAGTTGACGTATTCTACAAACACAGTTGAGAGGGCGGGTTTAAAACTATATATTCTTTATTGTTATAGGTGATATACCCTATAGACTAATGGAATGCGTCGACGGTTACTATAAGTAACAGGGACAATTATGGCTTGTAGAGTAAGCCAATGCGAGTTAGCTCATAACTCTATTGTCGGACGTAATTCCCACTTCTCTGTACTGTAATTGTCTACCCTTTTGTTAATACATTTTCCTACATTTGTTACCCGTCGTTTTGTCCTTATTTTGACCCCTTAAAACCCCACAACATTTATAAATCTATTTTGAATTCAAAATAAGATAAAAATTGATTGAATTTAGAATTGATTGGTACGTGTTATGACATCTTCTTTTTATGTGATCGCTTTCCATAATTTTAAAACCTAGATATGTCCCCATCTATTTCCCAAAGGCACCCTGTCGACGGGGTTTAGAATATACTGACTGTATCCACGGCTAAAAGATAAAACGGGGGTTTTATAAAAAGGGGTGTTCTAGGTATGAAAATAAACTGCATATGATGCTGAGGTTTCTGTTTTTGATATCCGGGTAATGTGAAGTACTCTTTCATTGCCATTACTCCCAGGTCCACTTTGGTAGTACCTGTTAGGCTCCCATCTATAGGTGAAATAGATCTGTTGAAAAATTATTCGTATACAGTAGGACCGTATGAAAAAAAAAAAAGAAAAGAAAAAAAAACCTTAAGAAATAAAAACGTAAAAAAATGTAAATATGAACGTACAAAGCATGCGATTCCTTAACCTCTAGACATAAAATAACCCTAAATTGTTGGACATGCCGTTAAATTCAATCAATCAATTAACCAATCTATCCTATAATAGTTGGCATTTACTCAGCGTTGCTTAATCTGTAATGCCGCGGGCGTCTCGAACGAAGTTGGCGGAGACGAAGAGACAAAGACGAGATGTAAGAAAAGAAAAGTCAGACTCGTGGTCACAGAAAAAAAAAAATCTCCCCCACTTTATTGCCGATATTACAAATTTGTTTTGGGGCAGTCTCAACAAACAGGAAGACATGAAGTGCTATTTTCAAGTCGTTCAAGTAAAAAATCTATCCTTCGACAAATCGTAGCCTATTCTCAATGAGATAGGGGTGGTTTTCGCTAGCACCGAAATTTTTGTCATTACTTGTCGCTCTCCCGGTAACTAACTGGTTGTCCCTTTCAAAAAATCCCAACCTTCGTGTGTTAGCGTCTCTCGCACGTACCGCGAGAGTTCTCGTGATTGTCCTTCTGTTGTCGATCACACAACTGGGCACGAGGGTCACTGATGGTGGGAGGCGTCTATTACATTGCATTACGAACTGGTGTTCAATAATGGTAATTACATTTAATGTATGATATTTATAAGCAAACGTGATTTCCAAAATGGCTTGTATATCTAAAAAATCCCATGTGAGTTTTTTCTTTATCTCTAATAATAATGGAGAGTCGGTCTCTATTTTTCTGTAACAAAAACTACGTCACAGCTTACGTCACAATTACCAAAGTCGTCAATACATAGAATAAAGAACAATTATTACTAATAAAATAAATAAAAGCTATTCCTTATAATTCAACGTTTGAATCTTTTACATTATAATAAATAAACTATATATTATTTAAATAAATAGACTATATATTATTTAAATAAATAAACTATGTAAACTATGAAATTAATTCAAAAATTGTATTACTTAAAATGGAAAAAATTATTTGCGAAATTTGTAAACAATTTCAAAAAATATTTTTTACTCTCGCCCATTTTTCAGTAATAAGAAGTTAACTAAAAAGTTTACAAATAAATAAATACTTACGATTTTGTGTAAAATTTATGTGTAAAATATTCAAAATAATTATTTGATTAATGATTAACTGATGTGCACAACATTTTATTTGAGGAGGTCAGAACTAAGTTTCCATTTCAAATTGTTTTATTTATTTACTCTTTTATTAGATTTGATGATTTTACTTACTTATGATACAAACCCTCTAACATTGAATCTTTAACTCCCACCCCCGTCAGGCAGTATCTTTCAAAAATAATTTTTACACCGCCGCGAGGGTGTTTTTTATGTGCCAGTAATTATGATAATAAAAAAATATACTTACTTATCATTTTCCCCCATCCTATAATCCAACATTCTCTACCAACGTATGTTTCAATTGGGTCAGATGGAAGACTAATTGGTTGAATAGCGCTGCTGTTGATGGCTGGTTGGGAA
>CM042141.1:108223911-108253911 GCA_023376005.1 Doryteuthis pealeii | reverse complement strand
AACGAGGACTGTCTAATGCTGCATGTTCAAATTTTGAGTGTATTTATTCTATGTTATGACGATTTTGGGTAATGTGACGTAAACAGTGACGTAATTTTTGTTACAGACAAAAACCGGCAGCGAATCTCCATTATTAAGAATCATCTAGATAATAAATGTTATGTTTAAATAATAGGTACTAAGTACTTTTTTTTTCAATATCACAATTTTTCCTTTTTGGCATACATGTCCGGTACCTTAACTTTGACCCCCTCCCCTGGTCTTAGTACTTATAGGGAGGCCGGGGGGGGGGGTCTATACAATCGCGCTGATTTCGAATCAACTAAAAAATCCTAGGAAATTTCATACTACAATTCTTAAAAAATAAATAAAGGGCTTGGAATATGCCGAATGCAACCTCTGCATAGGAGTATGACACACAAAAAAAAAAAAAAAAAGGAGGAGTCCTGGGTATGATATTAAACTGCATCTGGGGTAGGGCTCCAATTCTGAAGCCCTGGGGAGTGTGGAGTACCCCATCATTGCCATTTCTCTCATATCCTTTCTGAACCGGAGTGGTAGTACCTTCTCTTCTCCGGAAGATATATATATATATATATATATATATATATATATATATATATATAAAAGTAAAGTAAAGTCGTCGGGGTGGCCTAATGTCGGTATTAGCCAATCAGCGAGGGAGTCTATCCCCTTTTCACTAGCGCTAGACCAAGGAGATTGTTTTTGCATCTGAGGTGGAGCGCCATACCTACCATCAGCTCCTTACTTTACCGCACAGATCCCTGTGTTACTCATAACGCTGAGTTGGCGAGGACCGGTATCGAACTAGGAACCTTGTGATTTCTAGCAGAACGCTCTACCGACTAGAGAGAGAGAGAGAGAGAGAGAGAGAGAGAGAGAGAGAGAGAGAGAGAGAGAGGGTTGGGGTGGGAAGAGAAACGTGTATCAGGGTTGAAAAAGACAAGACACAAGTCCAAATATTTTTCGAGTTAACGACGCAATTAGTATCTTGGTGCCTCACATGATATAATTGGTTTGTTTTGTCAGTTTACTAGCATTTCAACCCTTTGTCAGTTATACAATGGCAAAACTTTAATTCAAATTTAACTATAGTATTTATAAGGTAGACACACACACACACACACACACACACACACACACACACACACACACATATATATATATATATATATATATATATATATATATAGAATATAAAAATCAACAATTGAAGAACAATTTACGCATTTGATATAATAAAATTTTAAAATGAATTAAACAATTTTGCGGACATTATCTTTTATCTTTTATTATAAAATATTTTCCTTATAAGTAGTTTTATCATAAAATATTTGCTAATCCCTTATATATATATATATATATATATATATATATATATATATATAAAGAATTTTCATTTATCTATATATAAACATAAATAAGAGCTTTATTTTTTACTTTTAAATCCTGGGTATTAGTGCTATCGAACTCGCTTTTCATTTGTAATGGAGACTAGCTTGCTAACCATTACACCGCGATGGAACACTGGGGGATTTGGGTATGACACTGAAACCACATCTGACGGTGAGGCTTCAGTTCTGGAGATCTGGGGGAGTGTGTAGGATCCACTTCTGACCCCAAAGATAATCTCTCGGCTATTCGGACTTAGGCCTTATCTGGGACGAGACACGACTACTGGTCAGGAAGGAATTTCCTTACCAAGTGGTGGCTATGACCCGAGAATAAAGCCCAAATCATAAAACAACATTTTGTCTTTGTCTCTTCCTTTTTCTTCTCCTTGAATTCCCTTTTCAGCGCGACGACCAAATAAGATGGGATTAAAAGCAAACTCTACGAAAAACTGTTGTATACCCTTTGTAAGTTTCAAAGTTATTAATTGAACATACAGCTCTGACACGTTGTGAGACAAAACATTTAATATATATAACAGCACATGGAAACGATAAGATACATAATGTACAGGAGAATAGAACATGTAAATATATATAAAATATTTAGGTACAAACAAGATACCCAAATGTACCTAACATAAATGTTACAGACATGGAACTAAAGGATAGTCCATGCTGTATAAAGGACTTACAGTAATATAAGGGGGGAGGCAAAAGCCCCACCGAGAAGGGGGGTAGATAGACTCTAGCCCATAGCAGTTCTTGAGAAGATCCAGCTAAAAGAGGAAGACCAGTTTCAAAATGAACGCTCTTAACTACCAGAGGTCCCCCTAGTGGGAACAAACAGCAACGCAGCGAGAAGATAACTCTTCCGGCAAAAGGAAGATAATCCCCTACACCTTTCTTTTCTTACTTCTATTATTCTTCTGTTCATCTTTGGTATCTTACGTTCTTCTTCCAGCGTCTGGACCTAGTCTTGGGGACTTCGTGTCTGGTCTTCTAGGTCAGTCTTGTTGCCAAGACATTCATCAACCACAAAACCATATTATTTATTTAAACTTTTATTTACTTAACTAAACATATTTCTCTAACTAATCACAGCGCGCGTGTGCAGTGAGTCTCAGCTAAAGCAGTAACATCTTATCTGCCTGACGTCCAAGCTGAAACTTAAGACCCAACCAGGTCCCACGTGACTTCACGTATTTCGCGGGCTTTCTGTAATATTCCATGGAAAGTCCCGCCCGTGATATGAAAGGGGGCCATCCCTTCAGAAATACAGGGGGTTGACAATAATCTATGCATAGATTATGTAACACACCTACCTTTTTACATAAAACATTAAACTTCTTGCAATCCCCACAAAACCTCATAACTGTGTGCAAACAAATGACTATCATCAAATAGAAATAATTACTTGAAACCATATGTTCATTAGTATTAGATAGGAATAATTGAAATTATTCAATTGTGTGCAAATTATTTGTATTTTTAGGGGCCGGGTTAGCCCAGTCGGTAGAGCGTTCGGCTAGAAACCACAAGGTTCCTAGTTCGATACCCGCCCTCGCCAACTCAGCGTATGAGTAGCACAGGGATCTGTGCGGTAAAGTAAGGAGCTGATGGTAGGTGTGGCGCTCCACCTCAGACGCTAAAATAATCTCCTTGGTCTAGCTCTACTGAAAAGGGGATAGACTCCCTCGCTGCATGGCTGATACCGACTTAATTTTTTTTAGATATGAATACTTGAGATATAACTGTGTGCAAAAATACCTTGAGTAATAACTACTCAAAAAATGTAAATATAAACGTACAATGAACGCAATTCCCTAACCCCTAGACATAAACTAACTTTAGACGGGTTGAAACGCCATTAAAATCAACCAATAAATCATTTACTCAAGCTCGGTTTAGCTCAGTCGGTAGAGCGTTCGTCTGGGAACCACAAGGTTCCTGGTTCGATACCGGCCCTCGACAGCTCAGCGTATGAGTAGCACAGGGATCTGTGCGGTAAAGCAAGGAGCTGATGGTAAGTGTGGCGCTCCAACTCAGACACTAAAAAAACAATCTCCTTGGTCTAGCGCTGGTGAAAAGGGGATAGACTACCTCGCTGTTTGGCTGATACCGACTTTAGGCCACCCTGATGACTGACGACTATTTTCTTCTTAACAAAAGGTCTCTGGTTCGAATTCGACTGGAGGAAAACGACTCTATTTTTCTTAAAACGATCACTGGCAACTGCTTTAGTCTCCGCGTCAATTTTAAAGAGATAATCCGTAAATCTTGATGTGCTACTTGTTAGTAGATCTAGGTTACTTTTTCAACACATTCTTCTCTGCTCCTTGATCTAATTTCCTTTTCTAGGTCGATTCCATATTTGGTCGTTCCCATCTTTGCCCCCTACTTTTAAGTAGATTTTCTCTCAACTTAATTCCTAAATCTTGACCGGGTCGCCGTATTTGAAAATGACTAAATTCCTAAGTATTGACCAGAGCTAAATTGAGGAACGGATGTAGGTTTTCGGTTTGTAAACTTGAGCTCCATTTAAACATACAAGAAATGGGAGTAAAACGAGGAAATCAATCCGACAGTATATGGAGAAATGTAAAACAAATATGGGATGTTAAAGTGGATGGAAGTTTATTATTGGTCGTATTGTCGATGTTCGAAGATTTCGGTTTACAAAGAAACCTTCTTCGGGACAATATGAAACAAGTAAAGGAAAAAGTTGTCTGTTTATTAACATTCAATTATAAACGCTAATCAAGGAACGGTTAGGAACCTTTTCTACATATTTTCTAAACTCAACTCTTTGAAAACATCCATCATCTTTTTAACAACAAACAACTTTTTCCTTTACTTGTTTCATAGTGCCCTGAAGAATCCTATTGCCGCCCTTATGGCTAGTCGCAACCCTTTTTATCATATATGTGTTAGAAGGCGGTGGCTGAAGTCCCAATTCTGGAGCTTTGGAGAATGTGGAGTACATCTTCATCAACATTACTCCCAGGTCCACTCGAACCCGGGGTGGTAGTACGTGTTAGGGTCATATCTATGGGTTAAATAGAAATATGAGTTTGAAAAAATTGAGTTTAAAAACATTGAGTACCATAAAAAATGAATCAAACAAAACGTCTTCGGTATAGAATAACCCAACAAGAGTTAACATGCCGTAAAATCAACCAACCAACCAACCAACCAACCAACCAACCAAAAAAACAGAATTGATTCATCTCAAATAAGACATATTTTCACAACATACCGTCTGACGTCATGTCTTATGACGCAATTTTGTTTTTCTTTTACACAAAATGTCCGTTTCTTTCAATTCGGATTTTTTTAAGACAAAAGACCAAAATTTAATCGATAAAACAATTTAAACAATCTAATTAAATCAAAACAATGACAATATAATTTACTTACATTTTTTACAAGTTTGTAATTCAATCAAATAAGAAACGATATAATTTTTTTTGCTATAAATCAATGGAATTTGATTGGGAAATTATTTTATTTATTTATTTATTGCGAAATAAATCCAAGTAAATTATAGCGTTATTGTTTTCATTAAATTGATAAGTTGTTTTGTCTCACTTCATAAACTGTTTTTTTTCTCTAAAAAATTCGTATTGATTATGTAGTCTAATGCATTTTCTGCATGTCACAAATATTTTTATTTATTTATCTAAGAAAATAAAAATAAAATGCAGTTGGAGCCGAAAATGTTGACCAAAAGTTTATGGTATAGTTGGTGTAGTAAAAAAAAACGAACCAGTTTGTGTTCCCTAATTTCCTAGCTAGTTCCATTCTCTGACATTTTCATTCTAATAAATACATTCATCCATCGCCTACTGACACTACCGCCATCATACCTCAGTCACTCTATGCTTCAAGCCTACTTTGAAAATCCGTATTTACAAAGAAAAAATAAATGAAAAGAAAACTACGTATCTTTTTATTTAGTTTAAAAGAAAAATATTAACTTATCGTGACGTGACGTAATGACGTCAGACTCATATATGTCAATTATATGTTGTAGGAAGCGCGTGGTGTAATGGTTAAAGTCATGGGAAATGAACTCGTCGCCCCGAGTTCAAATCCTGGACGTGGTAATTGCATTTCACTTAGTGCTAATACCCTTGGGAAAGGTATGAATCCTACTCTCCCTCCAGCTATGGGTAAATAGCAGGGCAGACTGGGTTCTTTAACCTTGGTTAGGCAACCGGTCTAGGAGAAGGAAAACTCTAAATCCAAACCTGTTGAACTCCACTTAAGAAATTGATCTTGTGTCACATCCTGCTCGTGCGGAGGGGTTGGTAAATAGATATATGTCAATTATAAAAATTCTTACAATATAATTAATGCTCGTCATTTGAGCTTAAAATTTGACTTGTATATAATTGTGAAAACAAACTATATATAATATATATATATATAAAGAAAAGGGCTTACAAATCGGCCATTTTGTGGTTATAGATCTATTTCTACGCACAGGTATCTGTGTATACCTATCAGTTTCATCAGACCGCTAACTTTAATGAAAATGTAGCACACAATTCATGAGGCTTAATATATTTTCCCTGTTGACTCCTGTAAAGATATTGGGTTTCAGTTCATCTTTTTAGGAGGTGGTTGAGTTTGTGACTTCCCGGTCATAAACTCAACCAATTATATTGCTCTGTTCAATTAAATTGAACAGCAAGCTCTCAACTTAGACCTGAACTAGAGTAACATTCCGCCGTTGGAAGAAAGTGCCAACTTAGAATCATCCTAATACCAACTTAACTGGTAACCCCTCTACGGATATATATATATATAAGATGATAAGATTTAAAAAAAGATTTAAAAAGAAAAATGGAAATAATAAACACAAGATAATCTACCGTTGGCCATACGGAATTGTCTAACTTGGGTTGGGAAGGTGATCCACTGGGAATTATGCAAAAAAATGAAATTTTGACCATACAACAAAATGGTATATGCATAAACCAGAATCTGTTCTTGAGAACGAAACGCATAAAATTCTCTGGGACTTTGAAATAAAAACGGATCACCTTATCCCAGCAAGAAGACCAGATTTAGTGTTGATAAACAAAAAAGAAAGAACTTGTCAACTGGTGGATTTTGCAGTGCCAGCAGATCACAGGGTGAAGCTAAAGGAAAATGAAAAAATGGACAAATATCTGGACCTTGCCAGAGAACTGAAAAAGTTATGGAACATGAAAGTGAAAGTGATACCAATTGTGGTTGGTGCACTTGGAACAGTCCCAAAAGGATTAGAAAAGGGTTTGGAAAGTTTGGATATCAGAGAAAAGATTGAAACCATTCAGAACACTGCACTGCGGCAATCTGCCAGAATACTCAGAAGAGTCCTGGAGACCTGAGGAGACTTGCTTTCACTCAGACTCCAGTGAAAGACCATCAGCTAATGCTGATGTGAAAACTCAAAAGGAGTAAATAATAATAATAATAATAATAATAATAATAATAATAATAATAATAATAATAATAATAATAATGCTTCATTTAAAAGTAAAAATAAATGTAATATTACTTCAGACTAATTCTAGATGTCTACTAAAACTGTGAACCATTTCGTTTTCTCCCCCCCCCCCCAAATAGATAAAAAAAGAACAAAACAAACAAAAAACGGACGAGATAAGCGTTGTAATTGCATGACTCATTTCTAAAAGGAAATCAAGTTGGAAAAGATGTTCTTAATTTGAAATTTGTAGATGAATCAATTGGAGAATCACTTGTTTCTCTAATATTCATGAGTCATGTCATAATGACGACCGTTCATGTCAGAACGTCCGGCAGTAATTATTCCCAGTTATTCCGATAGAATTCCGATTGTAAACATTTTTTTTAAATACAAATAAAAATCCATTTCTCGATCGGCAAAATTGGCGCCAATGGCTTGGAAAAGGATCAACTCGAGTTTAATCTCTAATTAGGATATCATTTCCTTGCTAATGTCTAAATCAGGGATCACCAAACTTTTTTCATGGTGGCCGGATAATTGAAAAAAAAAAAACCCAAAAAAAACCCAGCGCGGGCCACATTATTATTGTGTTCAATACTTGCTAGCCAGAACGAAAGCTCTGAGAAAAACAAATTCAAGTACCGTCGGCGGGCCTGATAAAATGCCTTCGCGGGCCGGATTCGGTCCGCGGGCCGTAGTTTAGTGACCCTCTGATCTAAATGATGAAGTCCATAGCTTACATGGGCGGCCATCTTGAATCAAAACCAATTTTTAAGAAACAAACAAACAAACAAACAAACAAACAACAACAACAACAAACAACAACAACAACAGTAAAGTCTGTGGAGTGGCCTATTGTCGAGGGAATCTATCCCCTTTTCGCTTGTGCTAGATCAGGGAGATTGTCTTGATGAGGCGACGCTACACCAACTGTCAGCGCCTAGATGCTTTAACAAAGTACTTAGGATCCCTTTTTATTAAAATTTAGGATAATTTTGGGGCGGTTTAGCTCAGTCGGTAGAGCGTCTGCCTGGAAACCACAAGGTTCCTGGTTCGATACCGGCCCTCGCTAACTCGTATGAGTAGCACAGGGATCTATGCGGTAAAGTGAGGAGCTGATGGTAGGTGTGGCGCTCCACCTCGGATGCTAAAAACAATCTCCTTGGTCTAGCTAGTGAAAAGGGGATAGACTCCTTCGCTGTCTGGCTGATACCGACTTTAGGCCACCCCGACGACTTATTTGTAAGCAGTACTTAGTTGGGTTGTAAAATGGCCATTATTGAAAATAAATGGGATAGAGTCGCTTTTATTAAAGTTTAGGATAATTATTCGCACGCAGTACACGGGTTGTAAGGTGGTCATTATAAAAGAAAATAAAAGACTTAGTATCCTTTTTATAAAAATGTAGGATAATTTTTCGTAAGCAGCACATGGATTGTAACAGAAATACTGGGGTGAAATAGTATCTCTGTCGTAAAGGAAAGGAGACAAGGCAATTATAGAGTATATAATTGGGGTTAACAATTTATTGGTTGTGGTATAAATGTGTGAGTATACAATTGTGTAAATGTCTGTCAGAGGTTGCCAGAGAATTTCTCTCGGCGGGATATATGTAAGTATGTAGAGGTTTAAGAAACTTAACTTTGTTGTATCTGTCTCAGCAATGTCCCGAGGTTGTCAGGTAAGGTTGCTGCTTCTATTATGTCTGCCTGTCGGAGTTGTCGTATTTCTCTCACGGGTGCGGACTCTGTTCTGTCGAGTCAGGGTTCTATCTCTGCCCCCTATTGTCCGGACTTCCGATCGAGGGCAGATAACCCAATTTCCAATAGTTGTAGTAAAAAGTAAAATCGGTGGAGTGGCTTATTGTCGGTACCAGCCGAACAACGAGGGATTCAACCCCCTTTTGGCTTGCTCTAGGCCACAGAGATTATTTTGCTGAATTGGCACGTCACACCAACCATCAGGTCGCAGATGATTTACTGCGCAAATCAAATTACTCAAGCTGTGCTGAGTTGGCGGCGACCGGTATCGAAAAGTGAACCTTGTGATTCCTCGGCAAATGCTTTACCGACTGAGCTAAACTGAACATTAAACAAACAGAGCAGATAGTATACTTCCATTTTTTATCGCTTGTGTAAGACTGGCCAAATTAGATTCATAAAAAGATGGCGGCTAAACATTCAAGTCAGAATTAATTATGAAAAGGTGAAGGGGCCTGTTATGACTGTAGAGATTGATAAAATCCTTTTTGTAAAGCAAAAATATAATAGGGGTAGATTGACCAAACAACAGTGGGTTTTCGGAGGGATATATCGCGAGACAAGATAATGGTCTTATTTTCTAAGATATAACAATTTTCTGGACACTACTCAAAAAAAAAAAATAAATAAATAAATAAATAAATAAAATAAAATAAGATGAAATAAAAAAATAAAAATAAAATAAATAACCAAACGAAAATGAAACGGTCGAGAAAGTTCAATAGTGTCGAATGAAACATATGAAAAGGAATGTCCTAAACTGCATTAAGTTGTAAGCCTCCAGTTCTGGAGCTCTGTGTAGTGTAGAGTATGTATTTACCCAACACCTCCTGTTAAATAATGTATATGTAGCCTATTCCTTCTGTAATGTAGTGTAGAATTCTAAGGAAACTTGCATTTGTTAATATGAATAGAAAAAATGAAGCTATATATATTCAAATATAACTTACCATAATGATTTCAGAAACAAATACTCCTTGTTCATCACCGGATTGAACAGACGTGTCATATTCCCCAAGAACAATTAGATAATTCGCTGGAGTCGGACTAAAATGAAAATAAAAACAAAATATTAGTGCATCAAAAGTATTTTTATACATGAATTATTATATAGACTTTTTATAGTTTTAATAACATTTTAAGAGTTTAATAGGGTTTTAATAATTCTAATAGGCTTTTAATAGTTTTAATAGACGTTTAATAGTTTTAATAGACTTTTTAAGTTTTAATAGTTTTAATAGGCTTTTAACAGTTTAATAGGTTTTTTAATAGTTTTAATAGACTTTTGAGAATTTTAATATGGCTTTAATAGTATTAATAGACTTTTAATAGTTTTAATAGATTTTAACAGACTTTAACGCAGTCAAGTCTGGTATAAGGCCTTTTCTGGACAATAACAAGAATGAAAACCACCTGTTGTGTAATGGTTATCATCGTAGGAAATGGACACAGCGACACGAATTCAATCCCTATACGAAGCTGTTTGCATTTCTCATAGCACCAATATCACTGGGAAAAGTATGAATCCAACTATTCTCCCTCCAGCCATGGGAAAATAGTTGGGCATAGTTGGTTCTTTAACCTTGGTATAGCAACCAGTTTAGAAGGAAAACTCTAAATTCAAACCTGTTTAACTCCGCTTAAATATTGACCTTGTGTCACATCCCAATCATGCGTGGGAGTTGGGTAAATACATACCAATAATTTGTAGATTTTCCGTACTGCACCATAAACCGGTATCTAAGTCTAACATTAAGGTGATAGGAGTAATTGGCGGCAAATTTGAATATGAAACTAGCAAATAAAGTTACAATCTTCATGCTATTAGGTCGTATCAAAAGTATTTTCGTTTAAAAAAACTTTTACTCAAAAATCTGAAGACTATCAATGACTCGACTATATTATTGATATTTCAATAATACTTGTCAATACCAACACCGCTCGATCACCGAAGTTAAGCAACGATGAGCATGTTCTATACTTAGATAGGGTGACCATTTAGGCAACAGCAGATAAATGATTTTATATAAAAAAACAATTAAAATATTATCAAAATAAGTGTAATCTTTTAATATGCGTCCTTATTTAATTTCGTTAGTCTTTCTAATTTAATATATTAAATAACATTAAAACTTAAATACTTATGCCCGGAAGGAGTATCTTCTTGATAATAATAATAATAATAATAATAATAATAATAATAATAATAACACGACTGGGTTGGGAAGGTGATCCACTGGGAGTTATGCAAAAAATTTAATTTTGACCATACAACAAAATGGTATATGCATAAACCAGAATCTGTTCTTGAGAACGAAACGCATAAAATTCTCTGGGACTTTGAAATAAAAACGGATCACCTTATCCCAGCAAGAAGACCAGATTTAGTGTTGATAAACAAAAAAGAAAGAACTTGTCAACTGGTGGATTTTGCAGTGCCAGCAGATCACAGGGTGAAGCTAAAGGAAAATGAAAAAAAATGGACAAATATCTGGACCTTGCCAGAGAACTGAAAAAGTTATGGAACATGAAAGTCAAAGTGATACCAATTGTAGTTGGTGCACTTGGAACGGTCCCAAAAGGATTGGAAAAGGGTTTGGAAAGTTTGGAAATCAGAGGAAGGATTGGAACCATTCAGAACACTGCACTGCTGCAATCTGCCAGAATACTCAGAAGAGTCCTGGAGACCTGAGGAGACTTGCTGTCACTCAGACTCCAGTGAAAGATCATCAGCTAATGCTGATGTGAAAACTCAAAAGGAGTAAAATAATAATAATAATAATAATAATAATAATAATAATAATAATAATAATTCTTACTCGGACATGACACAGTGAGCTGCGGTGAGGATCCAGTTCCTTTGGATAAGTGAGCCTCCACACTTGAAGCCAAACTCATACACTGGTGACGGACGATAACGTAGAGAAGCTTGGTGTTTCCATTTACCCTCGGGGGCAGCATCTCCATTAACAATCTGCAGTTTAGGGACGGGACTGCAATCTACAAATAAATAAATAGATAAATGAATAAAATAGAATTTGGAGGTGCGTGGTGTAATGGTTAGTAGTCGGAGGAAATGGACTCGTCGACCCGAGTTCAAATCCTGGACGAAGCTACAGTTCGCATAGCGTGAATATCCTTGAGAAAGGTGTAAGATTCAAAGGTTATGACAAAATCATAACTTGTTGAAACGCAAACAAACTCTGACAAAGGTTGAGGGACAAAACATTTAATATGGTACAGCACATGAATACACAAAGGATACATAAATTACATAGAAGTGTACATGAACATACATACATAAAAGTCACTGACAAGATAATATAAAAGTACACATAATATAAAGGTACAGACATGAGACTAAGTATAGTCCATGCTGTATAAATCACTTACAGTGACAAGTAGCCGGCGTTGAGGGCCGAAGCCCCAACGAGAAGAGAATAACAATTGTCTAACCCATGTGGTCTCGTAGCGAGGAAAGAGGTAGAAAAGAGGAAAAGAAATTCAAAACAGCCGCTTAAATATACGAGGCCCCTAGCGGGAACCAGTGACATTAAACGGGCAGACAACTCCCCAGGCAAATACGAAAATAACCCCTACAAAGGTATGAATTCAACTGCTCTCCCTTCAGATATGGGTAAATAGTAGGGCAGACTGAGCTCTTTAATCGTTGTTAGGCAACCAGTCTAGGAGAAGGAAAACTCTGAATTCAGACCTATTAAACCCCGCTTGGGGTGGCCACTACTAGAATAGGCGCAGTCTTAATTAGTGATTTATTTCACTAATTTTGATTTTTTTAAAATAAAATCTTTTTATAATGACCACCATACAACCCGTGTGCTGTTTACGAATAATTATCCTAAAATTTGATAAAAAGGATCTTAATTTTAATATTGACCACCTTATAACGGTTACGTAATATAGTAAGTATGGCTTGGCCATGTCAGGCGGATGAACAAAGGCCACATCCCCAAAGACCTACTGTATGGTGAACTAGTGGAGGGCACCCGACCGGCAGGGAGACCACGCCTACGCTTCAAAGATGTCTGCAAGAGAAACCTGAAGACATGCCGCATCGACATAGACACGTGGGAGGCTTGTGCAGAAGACCGTGCAACCTGGCGCCTCCTCGTCAAACAAGGAACAAAAAGAAGTGAAGAAGAGAGGAAAAAAGCTGCCACAGAAAAGAGAGCTAAAAGAAAGGAGAAACAGCAGCACCCCCAACACCTACAGAAAGCATCACCTTTTGTTTGCAGCCATTGCACCAGAGACTGCCATTCAAGGATCGGTCTGTTCAGCCACTCACGTAGCTGTAAGAGAGAGAGAGAGAGAGAGAGAGAGAGAGAGAGAGAGAGAGAGAGAGAGAGAGAGAGAGAGAGAGAGAGAGAGAGAGAGAGAGAGAGAGAGAGAGAGAGAGAGAGAGAGAGAGAGAGAGAGAGAGAGAGAGAGAGAGAGAGAGAGAGAGAGAGAGAGAGAGAGAGAGAGAGAGAGAGAGAGAGAGAGAGAGAGACTACGCCATCGTCTAAAATAGACGGAAGGTTGCAAACCCATGGTAATAACATTAATTGAGATGGGTCATAAAGTTTTCCAGGACTGAAATAGTCAAAGTTACAAGGAATTCTGTTTTGTTTATTCTGCTAAATGTACATGACTAATAGCAATACAATTTAGTCACTCATTGCTTGAATTTTGCTTTAGGCATTTTTTTAAATAAAATTAAACCCAATCTTGTTTGTTAGAAATTTAGGTTAAGGGAACATTAAATAATTAAACGGTTTTCAACTGTAATTTTCAACTTCACATCAACTGTGCAATCAATAATGACAAGAGAATAAAATGTCCCATATCTGGTTATTTAAGGAACATTGAACCGAATAAAATTGGTTGGTATTTGTATAGTGACTCGATTAGATTTGATTTCTTTGTTTTATGACACAATAATCTTCGTGGGTTATGTAATGACAAATTATCCCTGTAGAACAACAGGGTTGATTTTATCCTTGTTAGGCAAACATCCAAGGAGAATTCAAACCACCGTTACTCCACCCAAAAATTGACAATGTGTCACATTCTGCTTGTAGCGGGGGGTTGAATATATATATATATATATATATATATATATATATAGTCATCCATAGACACCGTGTTTCGACGTTTTACGTTTCATCGGTGTGGCAAGACACAGCTGTTAGATTATTGTTGTATATAAGGTGTACTACAATTCCCCATCTAAATTTATAGACAAGGCGAGGATACGTAGTTTATTCCCCCAACAATCAACAGCCATAATGCGTGGCTAGTTGACTACTTAATCACTGATACTGAACAGACGTCCATTTGCAATCATTGACGAAGGAACTTACAACCAAAATATTTCCGCTGGACAAGCGCTCTTGCTTGAAACCTAAAGGATGGCCCATAAAATCGTAACAGGTTATGGGCCTAGGAACGCAAGGATCTTCTTCAATGGCGACCAAGCCAAGTATGAACTCTGGGAAATCAAGTTTCACGGGTATTTAAGGACCATTCAACTACACAATATAATATACGCACCATCTGACCAAAGCGAGGGCCCATATTTTGCAGAAAAGAATGCGACAATATATGCTGAATTGATCCAATGTTTAGACGATCGAAGTTTATCATTGGTAATGAGGGATGCCAAGGACGATGGCCGAAAGGCATTAGGGATTTTAAGGTCCCATTTCTTGTCGAAAGGCAAACCTAGAATTGTAAGCCTCTATTGTGAATTAGTTTCTTTGAATAGAACGGACTATGAATCCATCACAGATTACATAACAAGGACTGAAAATATTGCAAATTCACTAAAAGAGGCGAGTGAAGTGATTAGTGATAGCTTATTAATCGCCATGTTGTTGAAAGGATTACCTCCGAATTTTAAACCTTTTACCACAGGTGATAACTCAAAAAGACAAAAGCTTAACATTTATTGAGTTTAAAGTGAGTCTACGGAGCTATGAGGAAACAGAGATTATGTATTCAAAAGAAACTAATCATGGCATCTTACAAATGAAGACAGCATTCAAAAGGTACAAAACTTGGAATCCACGCTATGATTGTAAATTAACAAATTATAGCAATTATAATAATTATAACAAAGCTTACCATGATAACAATAAAACTAATGCTTCGCCACTAGGGAAAATAAATATTATATGTTATATTTGCAATAAAAAGGGCCATAAGTCCTATAACTGTAAAAATAAAAATAGGGATTTTTGTCAGAATATAAAGACATATCCAAAAATCAAACTTATTTCTTTGCTATTAGATATGACATGGTCTCAGATAAGAATAGTTTGCTCGTTGACTGTGGTGCCACGCAACATGTAATTAATGATAAATCTAAATTCATTAGTTTTGATCCCAATTTCGAGCCAGAAAATCATTTTGTCGAGTTAGCAGATGGAAGCAAATCCAGTGGTTTAGTTCAGAAACGTGGAGACGGTTGCATATATCTAAAAGACAATAAGGGTAAATGCATTTTAAAAGGTGTTTTGTATATTCCACGTTTTCGACAGGATATTTTTTCAGTCCATGCAGCCACGAGTGGCGGTGCACGTATCAGCTTTGGAAGTAAAAATTCCAAATTAATTTACCCAAACGGCACGATATTTAACATAAAGCGAATGGGTCGCTTATATTACACTGGTTTACAAAAAATATTTTTTGTCTGAGGCAAGAATGTGAATAGGTGTTTTTTTTACTAATTTGGGTGTGCTGAATTCAAATTTATAAACAGTTTTACTCTATCACCTCTAGTTTTCTGTCTTTTAAATAGCCTCATTTTAGTATATACAGAGTATATACGTGCTTATTTCAACAGTTGCAGCAGCTTATTACAGATAAAACAGGATAGATAAAGAACATTGACGGAATAAATATACTTGGATGACACAATGTACACAATTCATAGTACCGCAGACAGTTAGAAGTGTGTTTTCTTAGATGATCTGCTGTATTTTGCCTCCGGGATGTCACGCAAGAGCATCCAGCAGAAGTCTCCTATCATACCGGGGTTCCACTTGCCTTGGTAGTTGCTCTCCATCTTCGTAATGTCTTGGTGGAATCTTTCTCCGTGCTCATCACTCACTGCTCCAAGGTTTGGAGGGAAGAAGTGGTGGTGGAATGGAGAAAATGAATTTTGAGTGACATTCGGCATCCCATATCCTCATAAGTCTTTAGCAAATTCTCAATACAGGCTTGGTAATTTGGTACGTGTGTGTTACCTAGGAAGCCACTACAAACTAACTTAAATACTTCCCATGCTCTCAGTTCCTTTAAGGTAAGAAGCTCCTCAAAATCAGTATCCTTCAGCACTTCTCGGATCTGAGGTCCGACAAAGGTGCCATCTTTGAGCTTAGCAGCACTGAGACCTTGGAACACTGTACACAAGTGTTGGAAGGCAGCATCATTTTTGTCCATGGCCTTCACGAAATTCTTCATCAAACCA
This sequence comes from Doryteuthis pealeii, assembly GCA_023376005.1. Taxonomy (NCBI): domain Eukaryota; kingdom Metazoa; phylum Mollusca; class Cephalopoda; order Myopsida; family Loliginidae; genus Doryteuthis; species Doryteuthis pealeii. The sequence goes on along the minus strand of CM042141.1, from coordinate 108,237,783 downwards.
AGCTTGATGTGAAGAGGAGGAAGAAGCACCTTATTCATGTCAACCAGAGGATTCTCCTTGACGCTGTGTTCGCTATTGATTGAGACGTGTTGGCTACGCTTAACTGCCAAAATCCGTCTTGATATATAGCTATATATATATATATGTAATGCTATCACTTACACTTATTGCATAATAACTAAAAAAGAAGACATAAGTCACACAATATTAGAAATTAACCCTGTAAGCATATATGCATTTATGTACAGTATGTGTACAAAATGTACAGTATGCATATCTAAAAAACTAGAGGTGATGAGTAAAAACGGATTTCAAATCTGAATTCAGCACTCCCAAATTAGGTTAAAACAGCTATTTTTGTGCTTGCCTCAATTTCTTTGTAAACCAGTGTTATTTGAGAAATATTTGTTCTACAAAGAATGCAAACCAAGGTCGCAAAACTTGGCATAAAAACTTGGACCACTTCAATAAACTGGACATTAAAAAAGTGCCCAAAGTAAGAGGGACAAAGATAAAAATCAACAGCCCAATATACTTCTAATTGGGATGTAGGTATTCAAAGTAAAATGTACAGATTAAAATAAATAAAAAAACAAAAAAAACTTAAACAAGGAAAGCAACGGAAATATTGTCGCTCCTATATTGTGATCTTGCAGGCCAACTTGAACCCCCTAGGAGGGGGAGAATGAAAGGTATGTACTTAATTTTATTGACGATTGTTCATGACTTGTGGTGTTGAACATTTTGGGCCATAGGTCTACAAGAAGAAGAAAAAATTAGCTTACATTGCCCCCTATAGTGTTTTTTTAAGGTCCTTAAGGAACTGAATTCCTGTCAAAAAAATCTCAGTGATGAGGTGTTTGCTTATAAAATTAAAACTGCCCAAGAACTTGTGGGTTTAAGCAGTTTTCATAGACATATATAAGAACCGCTGTTTTAAGAATTGTTCGGGGAAACCCCTTTGAAATTTTCACTGGTTCAAAACGAAAACTTAAGTAATATACATAGTTTTGGTATGACTTGTTTTTGTTATATGTAAAACAAAAACAAATAAGATGCTCGTAGTGGAAAGGACGTTTTAGTTGGATAAGATAAACATAGTTCAACGTGTTTCAGATATTTTCCTGAAACAAAAACTATTACAAAATCGGTGGTGTTAAATTCACCAAGACAATAACTTTTATTACAATAGCTCGACAAACGAGGAGGGGCAAAATCACAATTATCATATTGAAGCTAAGAATTCGCAGGCGAACGGCCATGCAAAAGGAATTAAAAAAACAAAAAACATTCGAACGTAGTCAGATCTATTTATTAATTTCATGAATAAACACATACCCTGAATATATTTTTTGCATATTTCTATACACACACAACACACACACACACACACACACATATATAATATATATATATATATATATATATATATACCAACTCCTCCGCATGAGAATGATGTGACACAAGGTCAATTTTTTAAGTTGAGTTTAACAGGTTTAAATTCAGAGTTTTCCTTCCTAGACTGGTTACCTAGGCAATGTTAAAGAGCCCAGTCTGCCCTACTATTTATTTACCCCATGGAGGGAGAGTAGCTGGATTCATACCTTTCCTAAGTGTATTGGCGCCATGTGAAATGCAACATTCTCGTCCAGGATTTGAACTCGGGTTGATGAGTCCATTTCCCACAACTCTAATCATTACAACACGCGCCTCCATCACACACACACACACACACACACACACACACACACACACACACACACACACATATATATATATATATATATAAATGTATGTATATGTGTGTGTGTGTGTGTGTGTGTGTGCGTGTGTGTGTGTGTTATATGAGCATTCGTTTGTAAGGAAATAAATCTCAATTGTCAGGTCATATATTTCACATTAATTAGGTCAGAGTTTCTACATTAATCATCGAGACATGTTGTAGAGTAAATGCAATTTGAAAAACGAAAATATCACCTAACAATAAAAATATGCGCTTCAAGGAGAAAAGAAGGAAAAAATCAAGTTAAATATTTAGACACACACACACACACACACACACACACACACACACACACACTCTCTCTCTCTCTCTCTCTCTCTCTCTCTCTCTCTCTTTTAAATTAAAAACAAATCTCACCATTTTAAGTCGGACTAAAAAGAAAAACAAATACCGAATAGCCAAGCAGAATAAATCACTTTTATTATTGCTTGTGCTTGGCTTGCTCATATAGTAATGCTGAACGAATTAAACGAACAGACCATTTATAGTAACCACCCTGTCGGCTGGGGCGTTAGAATGCACCGACTGCACCTCTGCAGAGGGGTAAGACTCCCCCAATGAGGCCACCTATTGGCCGTGGGTGGCGATCCGTGATGCTTAAAGATAGAGCCCAGGTGGATGAGCAGTTCATGACATGCAATACTCCACTTTGCCCCTATCTTGGGCTAGACGGGCGGTCGGAGAGGCCCCCTCCGATCAATCGGCTGGTCACGTCAAGCCCTAGCACCTATATGATTTTCCCAACCCTATTGCCCTTGTGGCAAGCCCAACCCCTTTTTATCATATGGGTGCTAGAAGGTGGTGGCTGCGGGTCTACATGTCCTGGGAATGACATTAAACTCTATCTGATGGTGAGGTTCCAGTTTTGGAGGTTTGGGGAATGTGGAGCACCCCTTCATCACCATTTCTCCCTGGTCCACTCTGACCCGGAGTGGTAGTACCTGTTAGGGTCCCATCTATGGGTTAAATAGAAAAATGTATTTATAAAAAAATTGTATTATCCATTAAGAATTGATTTATTTCAAAACTTTATCGGCATTAAATGACCCAGTGAGGTTGATATGCCGTAAAACAAACCAAACCAAACCAAACCATTTATAGTAAATTTGATTCTCACTGAATGACTCTCTTTTGGCCTTGTGCCAACCTTATATCAAATGATTACTGTTACTTGCATTTATAGACTAAAACAACAATTCCAAAATGAAAATGAATCAACTGAAATTAATATACAAATTATCAGTCATATGGAGGTCCGATCTCCCAGACAAGCTAAAGCGATGGTTCTTCCAGGCTGTGGTTGTATCAGTGCTGCTATATGGCTGCACCACTTGGACCCTAACGAAGCGTTCTGAGAATAAGCTAGATGGAAGCTGCACAAGAATGCTGTGTACAGTCTTGAACAAGTCGTGGAAGCAGCACCCCACGAGGAGGCAGCTGTAGGGTCACTCGTCCCCCCCTCATCACACAAACTACCCGAGTGAGACGGACAAGGCATGCAGGACACTGCTGGAGAAGCAAGGACGAGCTCATAAGCGACGTTCTCCTGTGGAAGCCAACACATAGACATACAGATGTGGGGCGCCCGGCAAGGACGTACATTGACCAAATATGCGAGGATGCTGGTTGCTCCGCAGAGGACCTCCCAGGTGCAATGAATGATAGGGAAGGTTGGCAAGAGATTGTCATGGATATCCGTGCTAATTGCGCGACATGATGATGATGATATCACAACAATTTAAAAAATGAGAACAAAAAATGATGCTGCTCTCCACATACATATGCACACACGCGCACACATACATGCATATTACTACTGTAAACTGTTCATGTTCCTGACACTAACACATTATTCTGTGTACTTGACATGAGACTTTGATGAGTTGTGGTGCACTTGAGCACTGTACACAATAAATTTCATTATTATTAAAACAAAATCTTTATCTCAAAACATTCTAATATAAAAGCTTCGGTTTCAATGACATTCAATGATGTCTTCAGGCTCTTCTTGGCGATTACATTATCTTTCGTCACTTTAAAAAAGATTCGAGCACTGATATTGCTTGGTATCATGAGATTGTTAAAAACTTATTTCATACGATGGCCATAATCGATTTCTAGATATTTTAGATAAAATAAAGCAAATAAGTATAGTGTCGTTGATTTCTGCTTACGATGTAATACGAAGAAAAATCAACAACACTTTTATTATCTGTCCTCGTGATGATCTGAGTTTTTCATGCACGGTATTTTTATTTGCTTTATTCTATCTAAATTGATTTTTAAATGAATATTCCATACATGCCAAAAAAAAAAAAAAAGAAAAGAAAAAAAAGAGCAATCGAAACACTTGTTGACTTATTAAAACAATAAATTTCATCCATACCATCGTATATATACAAGGTGTGTCAAAAGATATCGAGATTTTTGTACTTTTTGACACACCTTGTATTCTGAAAAAAGTTCCATTCATTCATTTTTTCAGAATACAAGGTGTATCAAAAAAGTATCAAGTGTGTCAAAAAAATATCGAGATTTTTGTACTTTTGACACACCGAATACAATATTCTGAAAAAAGTTCCATTCATTAATTTTTTTCAGAATACAAGGTGTGTCAAAAAGTATCAAGTTTAAAGCTGTATTTACCAAGATAGAAATGAAGAATAAATGGAACGTTATTTTTTCTTCAAAATACAAAGTGTGTTCAAAAGTACAAAAAATTTCGATATTTTTTTAACACACCTCGTATATATATTTCACTTTCAATCATTTTCTTCAACATTCAAAATATAAACTTCAAATGAACGAAATTCCTTAACCTTTGGTCATGAAATAACCGTAGATGGGTTGACATGTCGTTAAAATCAATCAATCAATTAATCAATCAATCAATCAATCTGTCCCATAATAATATTTTCGGAATTTTTGAGATGAGGCTTGTTAATTAGTATTGGACTCATAGCCTGGTGAATAAAGGAGTTAGGTTGAGACAGTTCTAAGTGACAGTTATCTCTAGACTGCAGGTTCAATCCTGGTTAGGGACAGCAGTAACATAAAATAATAATTAACACAGCTTAACACCTATACCCCAGCTATGGTTAAAGGAATGAGAACAGGATACCCCCGTGGACTGAATAAAGGCCTAAGTTCAAAGTTCCGTTATGGCTCCCGATTACGACAAGAAGGTTACCGAATTTGAAAAGAAGGTTCCCGAGTCCGAGAAAGTTCCCGAATCCGACAAGAAATACCTGAAGAAGGCCGGATGGTACATCGGCCGAAATGTTGTATAGAAAACAATAAAGATGAGGACAATAGTCCGAGTAATCCAAATAATCCAAATGTCCCAAAATAGGTGTTATTTACGAAGCTTAATCTAATAAACAAGCCTCAGATTGCTTAAAGTACTTGCTGTTATTGTAGCGTCGTTGGCTCTTAAAGGAAGTCGGTGGAAACGTATAAAATTACCGTGGTCGGATCTCTCTGTAAGGCTTTCCAGTGTGTACGTACAGCGTTAAAATTTTCGAACGTTTCCTAGGAGTTACGTCCATCGCAGACAATGGCTGTAGGACAACTAATCAACAGTCGAGACAATAGTGTCAGGACGCGATAAAAAAATCTGATGCAATCATATAATTTTAAAAATATTAAATATTTTAAGACCAAATTTCATCATAGTCGTCGGACAGCGAGGGAGTATATCCCATTTTCACTAGTGCTAGACCAAAGAGATTGTTTAGGCATCTGAGGTGAGGCGCCAGACCTACCACCAGCTACTTACTCTACCGACTGAGCTAAACCGACACCCCGAAAATAGATTCATGTTACTGAACACTAAATGACATAATCTGGGGGAAAATAGAAATCGATTACACGCAGTCACTCCAGTGGGTCTAAAATTGATCATATGCTGACAGAAAGGAAACTAAATGGGGTAGAAATAATAATTTTGTACAGATCTTCCACTGGTCCGTTGAATCTCTGGGAAAAGAATCTTGTCATCGGTCCGCGAGATCTGATTGTTTGAACTTGTTTCAAATACGTACGGCAATAATGGTCGATGGAACTTGTTCAAATACCAAAGTCCGAAAATGAGGGGTCAGCTTTAGATATCTATTTTTATCGACGAGTCAAGTTAAACGAATTCAAAATGGTGACAAGACAAAGAACTTACCTGTTATTGTCCACAGCAGTTGAGTAAAGAGCCAAACAGTGACGGCCTTCATTGCTACACGGAATGAGCAATCTTGCTGCCTATAGATTCACCCAAATCAAACCCTACAAACCTTGCTATATATATATATCCATCTCTGTGTTTGTATAGCAAATGGGCTTGCATGATTGGAAATAGACGTAAATGAAGTGCTTGTAAATTGTTTTACGGCCCATTCAGAGTCCACGTTACACATTTTATTGTCCTCTTATATTAGAAATAAAACCAAGTAATGATAAATATTTTCAACCAATAGTAATTTAAGAGTGAGTTATAAATTCTAGATGATCACATTTTTGCAGTGTATGTAGAGCTATATAAATTTCAAAATAGATAATTAGTAATTTTTTTTTGTTGCACTTTGTATCAGTTCAGTTAAATATTTACCGTAAAGATTGTTTGATCAAAAAGTTCCAAGGCGGAGAATCGGATCTCAAGGAGTCAGCATTCCAATGTAACATTCTTGGAGAGTTAAAAAAAAAAAAATACAGCAGGATATAACCAGCCTCGTTTTCATTCATCCGCGGTTGGTCCAATAAACAAAACGTCCTTATTTAAAACTTTTACATAACTTAAACTATTTTGCGAAATATATTAGTTGTTTGGTTAGTTGGGTTTTACGGCATGTCAACCCTTGTTGGGTTATTTTATGCCGAAGAGGTTTTGTTTTTATTCATTCTTGTTGGGTATCAATCATTTTTTAAACTCATTTTTTCAATTGTTTAAAAACTCGTGTTTTTATCTATTTAACCCATAGATGGGGCCCTAACAGGTAATAACACTCCGGGTTTGAGTGGACTAGGGTGTAATGGTAATGAAGGGGCACTCCACTCTCCCCAGAGATCCATAATTCGGACCCACCTCTTGATACAGTTTAATGTCATACGCAGGCGGAGCTTTGAATGCCTTTCTTCCCTGCAGAGGGGTAAGACTGCCTTCCCCCAAATGCTAATAATGTTCAAACATTGACGCATAGATGGGACTCTAACAGATAATGCCACTCCGGGTCAGAGTGGGCCTGGGAATAATGTCGAAGAAGGTGAGACTCCCCAGATCCATAACTGGAGCCTCATCACTGGATCCAACTTGATGTTATATCCAGGACACGATTCAAAAAGATACGTGTGTACTTATTCATGAAATCAAAATAATCATTTGTGTTTAGAGAAATCAATTTGTATACATGAAAAATCATTTTCAGTTTTTATCATCGAATTTTGTGAAGTCAATAAGAAGGAGGAATAGGGAGTCTAAAATACACACACCACACACACACACACATATACATATATACATATATACAGATATATATATATATACATATATATATACATACATATATATATATATACATACACACACACACACACACACATATATATATATATATATATATATATATATATATATATATATAACCAACTAGGTGTAACGATATGAGAGGTGTCAGCGCTTGATGAAGTAGAGTGAATTTGGCTGACATTAGGTCAAGCAGAATCTATCCTTGATTAATGAACCTTTGACAGGACAAAGAGGGCGAATCCACATAAAAGCAATATGCATTTTCACCGGCAGACATGGTAGGGAAGTAAGCCAATGCATTTCATGGTCCATCTGAGACAAATCACCACCCCTCTCTCTACTTTAACTTTGTATCAACTTAGAGCTGTTGCTGATAATAAAACAATATTCACTATAATTTGTTGTCCGAGATCTTTTCTTCCAACGTATGTTCTCTAGACACAATTGGCCATTTCATCTGATTCTGTATCTAGCCACAAGTGATGATCTAAGAGGCCAATCAGATGCCGGCCTAGGCATTAATGTAGGATTTGATCCTCTACATAAAAAAATCATCATCATCATCATCATCATCATGTCGCGATGACAGAACGGAATCCCCGGACTCTCTCTGTCTCTCTCTCTCTCTCACCACTCGTATCTATCGGTCTATCGGTCATAGCTCCTGTCAAATCCTCAGAGCTGATCATTGTAAGTCTTTGCTGGTCAGTCCACTCTGGTGTGTCCCTGTGTAGGTGTCCACAGCATAGTGTCACTTATGAGTTTGTCCTTACTTGTCCATTATTGTCCACTATGTCTCGTTCGTCTTGAATAGTTTGTGTGATAAGAGTTACGTACCGTACAGTTGGGGTTTTGTGTGTGTGTGTGTGGGGGGCTGCTTTCAGGACTTGTTCAGGACAACACGCAGTATCCTTGTATAGTTCCCATTTAGCTTTTTTAATGCATTTACTCAACCCCTCCACCACACGCAGGATGTGACACATGGTCAATATTTATTAAATAATCGCAACCGACTGTAAGCAACCTACGGCCTGTGTCGGACTAAAAAAGCCTTGTAAATACGAGGGTGAGTCAAAAAGTAATGCCATTTTGTTAGGACAGGTATAATTACCAACACAGGAACATGTATCATACATCAAAATGAGGCTCGTTTTATGTGGATCACATCCCTACTTCTCCACATAGTCACCATTTATCTCAGTAGCAATATTCCACCTTTGAATGAGAGCATATATCCCTACTTTTATCCCTACTATTACTTAAATGAGTAGCCACTTAGTTATAAAAGGTACTGTAAACTACTTGGTGCCTGAGGTGCCAGTCTAGGCAAAAGTTAATATAAAGTTAGCGTAATTCCATGTCAAATCATCCAGAAAAAATAAAATTGTCACCCCCCCTTAAATCTTTCTGAAATTTTGTACAGGTGTGGACTATGTTAACATTAGACAATAGCATTAACATAGTCCATAGCTGTACAACATTTCAGAAAGATTGAAGGGGTTGGGTGACATCGCCTGGATGATTTGACAGGGAATTACCCGTTAACATTTTTCCTTAGGGCAGAATTTTCTGTCTCCTTCATCATTCTTCACATCTGTTCTTAGCTTCAAACACAATTAGTGTTGGGATAAACAATTTTTTGTGATTTATTGGTTCATTCTATACAAAAAAGAAGACTTTTATGTATGTTAGCTTCCACGGCGAATACATTCTTACTGTTTTTCACACTCCAATCTCTCCTACTCTCTGCTCTCAATGAGAAACTAACATATATAACGAGGAGGTAATCGAGATATACATAGAGAGGAAGAAAGTGATAGGTAGAATGTGAAGTGAGAGACAGGTCAGTTTTTGACTTAATTGCAAATTACGACTAATTAGAAACTATTAAAATGGAATTTTTTTCAAACATAATTCAATCCTAGAACTAAGGAATAATTTAGTATAATTTTCGTGTCATCAAACTAAATAGTAAAAAAACTTTAGGACACAAAAATTGATTCGCTCAGCTTTAGTATAATCTTATTAATAATGAAGATTCGCTTCCGGTTTTTGTTTGTAACAAAAACGACGTCACTGCTTACGTCACCTACTAAAACGTCATAGAATAAATACACTCAAAATTTGAGCATGCAATGTTAGACAGTCCTCATTGTCTTTTTTAAACAAGTTTTAATAAATAAATACCTGGTATTATCTATCTATATATAGTTTGTTTTATTTTAATATATTTAAAGTTATCAGAACTAAATTTCCATTTCAATTTTTTTCTTCTTTTTACTTCCTTAATAAATTTATCTTATTTTTTACTCCTTTAATAAATTTGATGATTTTACTTTCCTATGATACAAACTCTCTGATATTAAATTTTCAACTCCCATCCCCTCAGGCAATATTTATTTTACGTCGCCCAGAGGCGTTTTTTTATTTTGCTAATAATATATAATAATAATAATAATAATAATAATATATGTGTTTGTGTGCGCGCGCACACGCGTGTGTCAGTTTTCCTAAAGATCTTTTTCAGTGAAACCTGGTAGTTAAATTCTGTTACTAATTCGGTTCTTTAAATTACATCTACGTACATATTGGAGACTATTTCAATATATGTTGTTATTGTGGCTCATTCGTTTGTTTTTCCTTTTTTTTTGTAGTAAGTATTATGACTCGTTTTTTTTTAAATTCTTTTATTACTTTTACCGACATGCCATTATATATACTAGTACAAAATAAAAAACACCCTCCTGGCGATGTAAAATAGATTTTTGAATCATATTGCCTGAGGGGTGGGAGTAAAAAATTCAATGTCAGCGAGTTTGTACCCTAAGTAAGTAAAATCATCAAATTCATTAAAGGATTAAAAAATAAAACAATTTGAAATGTAAACTTTCAAATTGTTTTATTTTTTAATCCTTTAATGGATAATAATATGTATTAAAATAAAACAAACTATATATAGATATAGAGGGGCCGGGTTAGCTCAGTCGGTAGAGCGTTCGGCTAGAAACCACAAGGTTCCTAGTTCGATACGGTCCTCGCCAACTCAGCGTATGGTAGCATAGGGATCTGTGCGGTAAAGTAAGGAGCTGATGGTAGGTGTGGCGCTCCATCTCAGATGCTAAAACAATCTCTTGGTCTAACGCTATTGAAAAGGGGATAGACTCCCTCGCTGACTGGCTGATACCGACTTTAGGCCGCCCCGACGACTTTACTTTACTTATATATAGATATATAATACCAGTTATGTATTTATTAAAACTTGTTTTAAAAAAACAATGAGGACTGTCTAATGTTGCATGTTCAAATTTTGAGTGTATTTATTGAATAAATACACTCAAAATTTGAACATGCCAAAAATCGTAGAATAAATTTTATTCTATCTTATGACGATTTTGGGTAATGTGACGTAAGCAGTGACGTAATTTTTGTTACAGACAAAAACCGAAAGCGAATCTCCATTACTAATAGAGGATATATATTGTTACACAGAGTTTCTGTATAAAACTATGCATCCTTTTAAAAGCTGGACTAGTTTATCTGACAAAAAAATGTTCCCATGGAAAGTAATTAACGAATTGAAAACTTATGGGGATTGGGTGGGTGTGGGTGTACAGGATATAATTTGATTATACAGTTGTTATTTACTAAGCCTTGTTTAGTCTGGCACTTGGGTTTCAGGATTTTTTTTACAGACCTTGCTATTCCTAAGTGGTGACCCATCTAAGTATTTAATTATGCAATTGATAAATTCCTACATTATATATTATGTATTAGGTATACAGTCACCTTGAATGGTGCCATGATTAGCAAGCTAATCTAGCAGAGCATTGCTAGTGAGTTTAAGTCTTATTGGGTTGTGCTCTATATATCTGACCTTGTACCAAACAAAGGAAGCCTTTGTAAATGACAACAAAAAAGGTAGCTGGCCATTAGGGTAGGTTGATTTTTAACTATTTAAAAAATATCAAATTCTCTCAAACAGTGGAAGTGTGTATTGGTATAATAAATATTGATACCAAAAACTAAGATGTCTTATTTGCACCATTGTTTGAGGAAATAACACCAAGAATTGTCTACTAAAATGCACCAAAATTCCTCGTTTTCGCAACATTTAGCCTAGAAATTTGTTGGAAAATTTAGCAATTTCAGTATGTAAAACAGAAAAGGTTATCATTTTAACGAAGTGAATAAAATATATATAAGAATTCAAATTGAAAATATGGCCCCATCACCATCGTCACCTCCGATATGCTGTTTTTTTACGTAATAATTAAGCTGTAACAGTGATAACATTTTAAAAGATTGAAATCTATTTCCTTAAACGAAGGCAAGGTTTGGAAAAAAAAATTGTGTGGTAATTCTTTATCTTCATTTGCAACTTTAGTCATATGGGAGACATTACAGTTCTAAATCGACCTATCCTACTGGCCACAGTATTGAAATGAGAGAGGCGAATCATTCAACCAGCATACTGTCTAGGCAACAGGCGGTACCGGTTCACAAACCAACTGGCCCATCACTATCTTGCCCGGGGTACTTGGTAATCATGTTTACTGAACAGGCTAATCGCTTCGGTGATCTGGCGTGGACCGGTGCTTGAACTGTAAGCTTGTGATTGAAAAATAAGATAAAACCAAATAAAGATAAATAAAACCAAATGAAATAAAATAGAATAAGAAATTTCACAGGAGGACTCAGGCATGAAGAACCATTTGGGCATGCGCACAGAGAATGGGGATTCCTGGTACAAACAAGAAACCTCAGTCTGTCGGACATTGCTGGGTACAGATATTATTCGCTTGCCCGGAACGAGAGTTCTCCTCCTGTGTGCCTAGAAATACACCTTAAACCTTAAAGCTATCTCTTTCTTTTGTCTCTTTTGTCCCTTCCTTAATTCCTTTTTAACTCGACGATCAACAAAAGGAAAAACCATGTATATTGGGATTTAAGCAAAGAAACTAGCAACACACACTAATAATGAAGTGTTGTATGCCTACTTATTGGATATATAAATGGGGAGAGTTCGTGCTTTTAAGATTATAATTATAGGAGCATCTGTGGTCATATCCTCATAAATCTTTCTTACTTACTTGTGTAGCTGGCTGGTACCTTATTTCTGTAGAAAGGAACGTTTCTTGCATAGCTGGGACATTTCTTCTACCTGGTCTGGTCTGTCTTTGAGACGCTGTTATGACTTTAAGATGCTGGTCTGACTTAGTGCTAGTTTGCCAAAAGCTGCCATTTTGTTCATAGAGACAACACAAGGCTTATATCTTATGTGATTCCATATTTATTCAGAATCAAACTTTCTCAATTGAAGTGAAGCAGAGCCGATGCTTACGTCATGACATCTCTCGCTTATCTAACTAAACTAACAAAGCTTTGGTCCTTCTTCCCCACAGTGTATGTGACCGGAAAGAAGGTTACCTAAAGGTTATTTTATGTCAATCATCTAACCCTCTTCTGATTTTGAATTTCAACCCTTGAATTCAAAATCTATACTAACCGTCTCTACACTAACTGCCCCCCCAAAAAAAAACAGTTTATTATCAATATACAACAGAAACTTAACTTCATAAACTTTATGAAAAATATGGGTTATCCTCTCCTAGCACGAAACCCGGAAGAGGTACAACCAAGCAGTGAGGAGCTGGAAGAGACTGGAGCCCTTAGAAATCTTCAGAATAGAAAAAGTAGCCGAACCGAATAGACAGCCGAACAGAAGGTTGATACAACAGAACAACCTTCAGCTTAATAGTCTAACTGAACTGAACCAACATAGTAGCAGTTCACAAGAACGAATAACGAGCCTGCAACTATAACGACTCGACAAGAAACTCTTTACCCCAAAAGATAAGAGTTTATGTAATTTTGTGCTTACTATATATATATACACGACTTACGACCGCTAAAAGGAATACGGTTTTAGCAACCCTTTCGCACGATAAAACCTTCTTTGAATTATCAACTTGTCTTTGTCTTCATTACTTTCTTATCTGTATTTGGGATACCGTAAATTTCCCCATAGCTTCAATTCTTAAGATTTGCTTAATTTACGAAAAAAATCCTCACTTATTGCTTATTCAATAAAACAAATTCCCATTTGTTGCTTAATCAATAATGAAAAATGCCTTTTTAACCGTAGGGGTTCTTTTTCTGTCGGCACAGTTCAAAGGGAGGTCGCGCACTTGTTGATTTATTGTTATAAGTAATCGAATCCGATAAGTGTTAACAATTTCGGTCAAGAAGGCCAACTAAGTTTTCTGAATATAAGTCAATGAACTATAATTTCGAACAAAATGTCACTGGGTTAATTTTCTGAGACAAGTTCAATCCAATTACTTTTTGACACCATTGTATTTTTTTGTTTATTGACACAGAAAGAGGAACATTTATTTTACAAGCTTTAACGAACAATAAGTCGTACTTCTCTCTCTCTCTCTCTCTCTCCCCCCTCTCTCTCTCTCTCTCTCTCTCTCTCTCTCTCTCTCTATATATATATATATATATATATGTGTGTGTATTTGGGCAGCATTCTTTCATTTATACATGTAGAATTAAACAAAAGACACATCTC